>CARXXK010000001.1:111466244-111796641 GCA_949089665.1 Macrosiphum euphorbiae | reverse complement strand
ATACAAGGTTCGTGATTTATTATTATATTATCAGTTGAAAAATATTAAAAATACACAGATACACATTTTTCTTATACCTAAGCATTTAACATTCAAATTTTGACATTTTTTTTTTTTTTTTTTTAATATTTTTTTTTTTTTATTTATTTAAGTAATTTACAATCTATACAACATTATGTACAATGGGCAAATTTGATAGTTAATAATGTGAAATAACAGAGTTTAACATTTAAGGGCAGGCACTCAGCAGCACCACCCGATTAATTTTGACATTTAACAAATTAAAAATTTATTTTATAGTTAAAATTTTATATGTTCAACTTCTATAACTAAGGATTGAACATTTAAAACAAGGTTCCACGTAAATAGTTCAGCCCCTCATCCCTCTATATATCAGTCCCTATAACCAGTAGGAGAATATATTTATTTATGTTCTATATCAACAGGTATATACCCTTTTACAAATTATATAATGGAAACATATCAGATAAAAACTAAAAACTAAATAAGTGTAGTAAAACCTAACAAAAACAGACAAAATAATATAAAAATAACTCTGAGATAAAAGTAATAAATATATAAAATTATAGTTACATTATAAACTTCTTTTTTTTTTTTCATATTAATCAATTAATATTTTTTAATAATAACATAGATTTAGATTTAAAACAATTGCGGGAGAGGAAAAATATATCTAAATGTATACAAATTTTATTAGCTAAAATTAAAGCTCGAGAGAAAAAAGAATTGGTACCACTATTCGTTTTATAATGAGGAACTAAAAATAAATCTGAATTACGTGTAATTAGATATGGAATTCAAAAGCTGATTTCAGACAACAGTTCGGGACACACAATATTGTAATTAATAAGATCATAGACAAACATAATATCAGTTAATTTCCGTCTAAGTGAAAGAGAAAACAAGGCCAATATAATCTTGAATGGAGAGAGTCCTTAGATAATGGAATATTTGACAAGTATGAAATCCTTTTTAAAAATTTATATTGTACATTGTCCAAATCATTTATATATGTCAATTGTCAAGTATTTGCATGACCAGATTACGGAGCCGAAATCAAGATTGGATCTAACTAAAGATGTATACAAGGTTTTTAAGCATAATGGATTTTTAAAATCTATAGTATTTCTATTAATAAAGCCTAACATCTTAAACGATTTATTAATTATCATATTATGGTTCGTTTTAAAAGAAAGATCACTTTCAAAATAAATACCAAGATCTTTGATTACATTTACTCTAGTGAGAGAACACATTTCAATATTTTAGTTAAAAAAGATAGGATTTATTTACGTGTAAATGTTATCGTATGACATATATCAATATTTAATGGTAATAAATTTAATTTACTCCATAAATGAAATTTATTAAGATTATACTGAAGAGATTCAGCATCACTTAAAGAATTAACTGTACAGAAAATCTTCGCATCATCCGTAAATAATAAAATGTTTATAGAACAATCAAGGACTAATGGGAGATCATAATAAAATTAAATAATAAAAATTAAAATATATGATATGTTTACAAGCTAATACATATGGCACCAGTCAGAGTGGTGTATTAAGCATATTAAAATATTATAACAAAATACTTTAATTTAAATTTTGCACAATTGAATACAAGACAAAACATTACATATTATGATCACGATTTATGACAAAATAATAAGAATAATAATAATCAATAAAAATATTGATAACATTTTAAACATTATTCTAGCTTTGGCTTTGGCTACCCACCAATCGTCTATTGGATTATTAAATAGTAAGATATTAACTATTACTAATATGCCTAGAAAATATAAACATCAATGTAAAATATAATCTTATTTTATTTAAGTTAAGTTTTTTTTTAATGCAATAATTGCATGATTTCTAGGAGACAATAACGGATCAAAAAGTTTGGCGACAAAAGCTTCATTAATTCCCTGAAACAAAAAATAGTTGCTATTAATCTTAAGGTTAATATTAAATATATAATATATATAAATTAAAATGTATATTATATTTAAAGATACATCAGTAATCAAAAATGAAGACATTTTAGTTTTTATAATATTGGTATAAATATGGTGAACATTTTGTCTCTGCACCAAGGAACTCATAGTAACAACATAACTTGATGTACTAGATTTATTTGAATACATTTATTTTTCCAATGACAAATTTTTGAATATATTTTGAAAAAGATACAAAAATCAAGTTTTAAAGTGTTATTTTATAGTATGACCATAGGCGTGCGCATGGGGTGGGCCGTGGCCCACCCTAAGAAATGTACCATACTTATTATAGATGGCAACTTAGATCATATAAATAGTTGTTGTGGTATAAGAATTCTGATGTTTGATTTTCCTATATCAAAAAAATTAACAAGATTCTCTTAAATCTATAAAATATGCAAACAAAAAATGGTTTTATTTAATCAAATAATGTTGGTCCACAACCTAAAATATTATTTTGACCAATATTTTTTATTTATGTTTATTTTTGTTTTTTTTTATGTTTTTTTATGAAGTAAATTAAATTAAATTTTTATAAAGTGAAAAACCTAAACATAATAATTTACGTATTTTTTAAAAGTCCATACATTATTTTAAGTGTGTCGCTATTTATTTAGATTAAAGTTTAGATGTCACTGTAAAAAAAAGTTAAGAATCGCTAATCTAATAAAAAGTTAAAACATCAATATAATATACTTTACCTGCTCATGGAGGTACAGTAATCTATCCATTATTATGAGACCTTCAATAACTTGAGCTAATGCTTGTTTTAAAATAAAAAATACTTTTAATCGTTCATATTCAATCAGATATTTATCATAAAATGCATTTATTTTTTCATTATCAATCTAAAAATAAAATAAAATTTTAATTAATAAATTTATTTTTATATTTATAGTTTAGGAATATAGATGTAGATATACAATATAATTGTACCTCTATATTTAATTGTAATCGTTTCACAGCTTTATGCACATATTCATTAAAAGTCAAACATTTATGTGCTAATCGTCCAACATGACATCTACTAATATTCTTATACCCAAGTTCTTGTACTAAATAAACTTGTAATAAGGCTCTGTAGAATAGTGGTTTTGTTGAATTTATTATCTATGAAATATGAAAATTAATTAATTTTCTTTATTGTAATAATATGGTAACTACTTTCGTTAAAAAAAAACTTACGTCTTTAGAATTAAAAAATTTATCTGGCGATTGAGATGCACACATTCTAGCATCACGTCCAAGTTGAAATTTTTTTTCTCTTAGACAATTACTTACAGGAAAACCATAAGATTCATTTTTATTTAATTCATTTTCAATATCATCCCAAAATGGATCATTGGTGAATTCTTCTTCAATTAAATGATAACAACAGCCAACATTCATCAAAAGTTTTAAATTATTTTTAGGTTCAGTAAATAACTTTAAACATGTAGTACCTAAAGAACCACACGTATGTAGTCCAATTAAAGTAAACTCTTCTTTGTTATTTACTTTAAATTCAGTTTGAGCTAAATGTGCAATGTTGGTATTCTCAGTAACATATTCTGTAATTTGTTTATAGGTACTACCCAGCACAGCTGATTTTCTGCTGTATTTTTCATAATATTCTTCATAGGTATCAAGTTTTTCTTTTATTATTGGAGGCGTTGGTTTTTCTTCAGGAAAGTTGTTTGATTTTTTTTTAATGGACTGCCAATATTTCTGAAAAGATTGCAGCATTATATAAATAAAATAATCAACACCAAGTAAATGTTAAATAAATACCTCAAATTTGATTGTTCGATTTCTAGCGCCTTCAGAATTGATTGATTGTGAATCAATCCCAAGCACATTGAAATTGTAAGCTAAAGCTAAGAGGGAACTTAAATATCCCTTTCCACCTCCAATATCAACTATAACGTCCGTACCAGCATACTTGGAAAAATTTGCCACTAATTTGGCCATAACTTCTACTTCATGCATTTTCTTAGCACCCATAAATTCTTTTAAATTAAGTGATTTATTCATAGGCTTATAACCCCAAGATTTAAGTACATTATATGCATCGTCTAATTTCATATAACAACTACTTGGATAAGAATTTAAGTTATTATATTTTGTAGAAGCAACAAAATGTGTAAGAGAATCAGGAATTTGATTTTCAGACCAAAAATTTGAAAACACAAAGTCTGTACCTTTTAAATCAATTTCTTCCCGTATATCACTAGGTATTATAGTTTCCCAAAAGTTATGAGTAATAAAATTAACTACATGGCTATTGGCAATAGGTAAATAAGGTTTTAAATAAATAACAACTTCTTCTAATTTAGATCTTAATTGTTCCATTTTGAAAAATGAGAACCCTTTTGTCTAAATCTTTAATTTTTAAATTGAAACAAAATTTTTTGTATAATCCTTTTAGTTCATTATATTGTTCAATGATATCAACATTTTTATCATTTATCTGAGGAAATAATTCAATTAAGTTTGAAAGTTTTTGTAAAATGTTAAGTTCTTTATCAGAAAGAATAATTATTTTTGATTTGAGTAATTTTTTTATACCAATTAAAATCCCGGCATAGAAACCAATTTCTAATCCAATATCACAACCTTTTTGAAAACCAATTGTAAAACCTTCCTTGTATGCATTTTTAGAAGACTTCTCAGTTCCTTCAATATAATATTTTTCAGCTGTATAGTTTTCGCTCAACAGTAGTTCGTCAATAATATTATCATAGTCAAAACTTTTATTGGCATTCATTATAATCTGAAAAATATTAAAGAATATTACAAAAATAAACTATATTAAAAAAAAAAATGTTATTCTTGATAAAATACAAAAATTAAGTGTATAAATATATACTAAACTTACCTATTTAAATTTTAAATTAAAAGATTCATAATTGTATAGTCTTCAAAATAAATATATACAATTAATTATTAAAAAACTTTTTTTAAATAGTACAATAAAAGCTAGTGCCCAGGGTCAGTAATGAACCACCATAGATATATATTATTAACTTTAATAAGATGTTATTAATTCATAATTGACATGCTTTCCTGTTAATATAATATTTTCTATGACACCAGACACCTTCTCTTACTTATTGGATAGTTTGATACTTCGTTACACGGACATTCGTTAAAAGAATATAAGATAATATAGTTCTTTGGTGAATGTTGAATGGTGATACGAGTCTTCATACGACGTCCATGGACTTAAATTACTTTTTCTTATCACCCAAATTATAATATCGTGGTTACCACGGTATTCAAGGTCCTTAACAATGAATGATATTATCATATTAAAATTTCGGAAAAATTTTTAGTTTCAAGTTAGTATCAAAAGAATCTTAATTACTTAAATGTTCGGTTAAACTTTGGAGTTCAGTTTTCATTGATCATTTTGAGTTTTATAGAAATATTTTGCTTTTAAGCCAATTATTTATATTTCAATTTTATGAAAGATTTTAAAACCTTGAAAAATACTTAATTAAATAATTTTACCTACATATTGTTCCTTTTTAAATCTCAACCTGGCTGCAGAAATCTTACAAAGTACGGATGGAATTTTGCAAGAAGAGAACGTTTCAGAAGAATATGTTGTAAATATATTGGAAGTGAGGATTAACCCAAATACTTATGATGATTCGATTGAAAATTTGTCAACATCCATTAACAATAGTATCCCCAAAAATAACAAAAACGAACCAGTTTATGTTAATGCAGATGTGGACAACTCATATATAAAAGCATCTATTAATAAAGTTCATCTATCTGAAGATGGTATACGATTATCTATAAAGGTATTATGGAACATTGTAAAAGATGATCGACAAACTAAAGACTGGATTGGATGTTACAAATTAGGTGCGTATATTATAGTTATTTGGAAAAATTAGTAATTTATTATTAAAACATTGAATAACTTAAGTTATATTAAATTCAACTTAGTTACAATTTGTTATTAATTTTCTTTGTGATGAGGTGTTACTGTATGTTCATTAATTTTTACCGACTATGGTACCTATAAACATTTGATGAAATATTAATAATTTTCAACATATCTATTAATTTATATTTATTATTATATTTTATGCAGTTATTATTATAATAAATAGTAATATATTATAATTTTTTTTCATCAAAAACTGTAATGTTGGCAAAAAAAAATAGAAATCAATTTCTGTAAAATGAGTTGTTTAAGTTGGTAGCATTGTGTTCATTCATGTTTTCGTGGCCCATAGTAATTTTGGGTTATGTACCGGAAGTGAGAGTGGGGTCGGCAGGCGGGGGGTTTCCGTTTCATTCATCTATTCACTTCATTCATTGGCAAATGGTCATATATATCCGTTCTAAGGGCATGGCACTGCTTTTTATATGAGTGTTATTTTTCTCTCTCTCTGTGAGCGTGTGTTTTTAAAATCCTGTTAAATGGTATTCTACGGACTTAGTATCTGTTATTCACTTCCGGTTGGTGTTTTTCGCGTTTATTTTTATAGAATTTAGTGTTGCTCGACTAAAAGTTGCAAACCCTTCAATGCTACATAAAAGGTAAGTTTTGGAACTATGCTTTATATGCTAGTTATATGTATATATATGTATAATATACGATCACATAAGGCCTTCAATGTGTTTAGCATTGTTGATTTTATATTGCGCAAGAATATTTCATTCAACATGACCAAGTTTCATACATATTTATCATCAACCTAATATGTAAGCCATCTAAGGCAATAATTGTGTATTTTGATAAAACAGATTCTTAACGTGGCTCATTCCGATTATAGTAGTATAGTACCCAGGTAGTAGGTACATTATATTATTATGACATAATAATATAAAGCAACTTGTTATTTTCTTTTTAAGTTTTTTGTTAGTGGCTAACGTAAATATAAAATAGATAATTTGATTTATTTATTGCTTAAATGTAGAATATTGATTTACTTGCTTTAAAGATGTAACTAAATATAGTTATTCCTTTTTATTAAGATATTTTTAATATTATTTTAAACAGGAAAGCGCAAAAACGGTGTATTATGATAACACATTTCTATTTTGTTTTTTATAAAAATATGGCATACCTACTTAATATTTATATTTATAATTTAAATACAAAAGCGGGGATAATAGTGTAGTATGCATAATGATTTATTTTAACATCTTAAATATATTTAATGGATATTATAGGTAGTTAAACTATTAAAATTATTTTTTTTTTCAACACCTAGCTATTCTACAATAAATTGCTTTAGAAACTTATATAAATAAATTGAATTATTACTTATATCAACTTGTAACTTTATATTTAAATGGATGTACATGTTTAAGTTTTGATTTCTGTCTTTTGAAAAAATACTATATATAATTCTTATATGTTTTAGTTTAAAAAACCAAAAATTAAAACACTTAACCAAAAGAAGCTATTATTATCTGTACCTAAAAGTTAACATATTTATTAACAATTGAAGTATACAAATAAATAAATAAATAAACATTTCTCATGTTCAAAAAATGTATACCATATTAAGTAACATAAATAACGAATAAAATTAACAGAATAATTAATATATGTTGATCATGAATGTTTTCATATATTTTAATGGAAATAAGGATCCATTGAAAACCAATTTAATCAAATATATTATTTATCTTCTATATAATATTAATATATGTTACATAAATATATTATAGCTCTTGAAGGCAGTAATCATTGTTAGTATATTGATATTATACTCTAGTTTAAGAGCACCGGTTTGTGCATATGCTTTTGATTGCCGTACATTGCCGGACCCCCTCTTATTGATCGTTCAAAAACAATTGTTACCAACCTTATGGTGTCATTATTACCAATGCCGTACACCGAACACTAGTACGGGTAGACATGCTTGGACACAACTAGCTTTTGTCTGCCACCCGGTGTCTATAACTGTATAGAGTATAGATATTAGATACATTAAAAAAAACCAATTTAATTCATTGTCTTAATAGGGACTATAAGCGATGCATGCAGTAATGAGTGATAAATGATAATATTATATTAACCACTCATGAATACATTACTATTTACTACCTATAAACCACTACTACCTGTCTCTCACTAAACAGAGTATAGATACATTTCGTTTGAGTTTTTCAATTTATAAACAATATCCAATTCTGTCATGAGGCTACCCAAGTTCATATTATATTTATATATTGGCAAAATATCTCATTATATCTACTCAATTAAACTAGTTCTTATACATTTTTTATTTAAAATTAATCAATACAGTTTATTTTTCTAAGAACACTCAGTATTTTTTTCATTATTCTTATTCAATATAATTTTTGATTTCTGACTTATTGAAGTGAGATATTTTATTAAATGTTGTTTCAGTTTTTATTATTAGTTTTGGAAAATAGTTGGTACCTAGAAATCATTCTCTTCTATTGGCTATACTTTTTTTGATAAAGTATCAATATTTTTATTGCGTTTAATACTTAGGTACTTTCACTAAAAATTAATGTTAATTTTTATACTGATCAATATAATGTTCATATTTGATAGGTACCTATATTATATAAATTATTTTTATTTATTTGTAAATAGGTAGTATTATACCAGCTACGACCTTATGATCGTATATCAGTAGTTTTGTTATAATGAGTAAGTAACTTCGGCATTATGACTTCTGTATTCATATCAAATTAAGTCATCTAATAGTATAAACCATATTTTCTAAGTCTTTTTATAAAACCCCTTTCATTACATATTTTGTTCAGAAGTAGAGTTTTTAGGGGTTCCTCTTAACTTTTAAGTAGTTATCATCTAGTAATGGAAGGGAGATTTTGCCACCACAGCAACACATACCAACTGTCTCTTCCTTCCACTAAATGCTTTACAATGATAACATTTTTATTCATTCTCCCTAAGATGACAAATCAATAATAAACATAGTTAAGTTTTTGGGTTATAATCAAATTCAGCATCGTTAATAGCCTCCCACATTCTACATTTTAAAGCATGATATTTTTCTGTTGTCCAGAATTTAAATGATGCCATTGCTGTGGCTCTGCTAATATCTCAGTAACTGTAAGAGATACGTGAAGCTTAGCGTCTATAGTACTATGGGCATGTGACTGCTCTAATATCTAACATGTTGGCGTGGTTATTAGTTTCGTACCCTTAGTGAATTAGAATTTAAGCTATCTCTATACTATATCTCATGAAAATCAACAGACTCAGACTCAGAGTTACTTTTGCATTTATAATAGGTATTAAAAGTATAGAATATGGATAATTGTAATACTTTTAAATTTTATATAACTCATGAATAATGTATCATACATTTTCCTCTTACTTATTTCTAAGTAATAAACTAATGTGTAATGAATAAGAAGGTAAGACATGTTCATGGAAAAATGTCTTTATATCTAGCATATTATGTCAAGTCTAATGTGCGTCTTTTAATTGATTGTCGGACATTTATAATATTCAAATAATGACATCTTTACTTTGCTGGTATCTATCAAGACTACAAAATTATTTCTATTTTATGTTTTATAATTTCTTTTATTTATAACATGAATTCACGTTTATTACAGTAAAATATATTATTATTTAAGTTCTAGGCATTATAAGTACCTACTATACATATTTTAAAATTAAAATTAAAATGTCGAGTATATATTTATCTATTTTTTAAGCTGGTAAATATGATTTTTTTAAGCACAAAGTTTATTAATGAGAATGTATTTTACAATTTAAAATAATAGATGTTCATAAGGTATTTTTATAAATAAATAAAATTAAATTAAAATAGTAGGTATACTAAATATTATCAAATGATATAATAGATAAACGTATGATTAATGTATTATTCAATGCCTGTTACTGTAACTTCTATTAAGTACACTATAGATTTAATTTTGAAAATTATAGGAATATTCATTTTTAGTTGGTAACATTTAAATTTTAAGTGGCTTAGTAATTTTTATTTTGTTGTAGATGAGAAGAATGTTATGACCTGTATAGCTCGATATACACAACCTGTCAATGGCACGTCAAAAAGAAGTGCAATGTGGTTAGTTGATTTTCCACACTGCTCATCCATGAATGAAGGTTTATATTACAATTATTATTGTTATTTATTGCTTTAACTTTTATAATATGAAAAATATATTCTTAGGATATGGGAAATTCTTTTGCTTCCGTTACTGCAGCGGCTTGTCTTGTCTGGCTGAGTCACAGCCGGTTGACTTGGACTCTGTGTATAAGTTAGCAGCAGACAGTAACGAGAATGCTAAACAGTCTAAAGTGTGTGAAAACTGTTCAGAAACATGTGATGAAAATTCAGAGAAATTAACACAATGTGGAACTAAAATTATTGAAACTAAAGTTGATGTTCATGTTCAACATGTTGATAAAAAACTCCCAGTTGCTGAAAACAATGATTACCTTAAAATCTGGTCAGATACTCCTGTTCCAGATTCCCCTCCTCCACCTCTGCCACCACGAACCTACAAACATAAACCACTAGAAAGAACTTGGGCGATGCCACCAACTACTAATATCCCGTTAGAAGCCTTACGCCAGTTAAAACCAAAAGGACTAATGGATAGTTCTGATTTTACCAATGTTTCTCCTATTGTTGAGTCTAAGGCACATAGGCCTTTAACTAGAGCTTCTAGTCGAGCTGGAGATCATGTTAACATGAAGTGTTCTGTTCAAAAAACATTATCAAACGATAATAGAGAACATTCAAGATTTATGATGTTAACCGATGAAAATAGAAAGCCAAGAAGATCAGAAAGTAAAAGAGACACTACACTTCCACCAGGTAGTGGTTTTTAATTATTTTAAAATATATATAATTTATATCCTGTATTCTTCTTATTTAATTAGATTGGGAAGCTCGAATGGATAGTCATGGTAGAATATTTTACATTGACCATCTTAATCGAACTACTACTTGGCATCGTCCTTCTCGGCAAAATTGTGATATGCATTATTATCAACAAAGACAACAATTAGACAGAAGGTAATTTACCTATTCAATAATAATTTACTTATAGTTATATTATGCTTCTGTCCTATGAATAATAAGTTTTATGGTAATAAAATTGTAGGTACCAAAGTATACGTAGAACTATTTCACAAGAACCAGAATGTAATACATTATCTAGAACCGATTCATTAAGATTAGATTCATCTAAAACTAAATTTAGAGATAATGCAAGTATAGCATTACAGTTTATTAGTAAAAAAGAATTTCCAACTTTATTGCAGCAAAATCAAGTATGATAAAATATATTTGTCTCTTAGTATATGAATTAATTTTTTAACATTTTTATAGAGAGCCCTAGCACTTTATAATAGTTCATCATCGCTTAAATACATTGTGCCTAAAATTCGAAATCATCCATCATTATTTCAACGGTATCAAAGTCATAGTGATTTGGTTGGCCTTTTAAATTTGTTTGCCAACACAAGAATTACCCTTCCTAGAGGATGGACATCAAAAACTGATGCTGCTGGAAAGGTCAGTCATAGTTGAAACAGAAAGAAAATATATATAAAAAATAAAATATATAAAAAACTTCTTAAATGTTTTAGGTATTTTTTATGGACCATACCACAAAAATGACTACTTTTATTGACCCGCGTTTACCATTAAATGATCTTTCTGTGCCATTGCCATCTACATCTCAAGAACCTCCAATACCTCCCCCTCGCCCAACTATTACACACATTGATAGTATGCTTTGTGATACAGTGGATATACCAACTGCATATAATGAAAAAGTGGTAGCTTTTATACGCCAACCAAATATACTGGAGATATTAGGTGAACGGTATCCACAATTATCTACTGATCAAAATCTAAAAGATAAAATAAACCAAATTAGAATTGATGGTATTCCATCTCTAGATACATTTGGGAATGAACTAGAACTCAATATTTTGTTAAGGTAAATACTATACATACTATATAATATAACATGATTAGTAATTATAATTCATAATATGTTGGAATTACTATATTAGATATAAAGTTGATATGTAGAACAAAAATGTGAACACATTTTATTTTTAACAAATTTTTTACGGAAGCTAATGTATATAAAATTAAAATTTATTTAGTATGTCAAATAATATAATTTTTAAACAATATTTAGGGTTTTTTTAAGCAAATCATTACCGTGTACAAGTTATGCAAAGTTATACAAGTTACCGTGTACAAATAATTATGTACCATTTAAAATAAAATCTGTTAGGCACACAGTTATGGGCAAATAAAATATTTTTATTATTATTAATTATTACTAAATAATAATTATAATTGAAATTGTAATAGAAAATTACAATAAATTATTGTAATTGTAATTGTGATAGCTTTCATTAACATAATAAATACATTTTTTTTGACCAAGTCATTATCTAACAATTATTAATTTAATTTTTTTTTGTAAATTTCAATATATTATCTTATAATTTTTAAAATCATTTACTTTGTGTATCACATAATAGCTTTCCAAGCACTGCTGATTGTGAAATAATCCGATAGACAATTTACAATAATAGTTAACTTATTATTCATTTTAGTCTATTTGAGAATGAGATAATGAGTTACGTACCAGTAAGAGTCAGAGACTCAAGAGTGTCTCCTCAACAATCACCCATAATGAATAGGGCAAATAGAACAGTTCCTCCATTCAAAAGAGATTTTGAAGCAAAACTTAGGAACTTTTACAAAAAATTGGAAACTAAAGGATATGGACAAGGACCAGGAAAACTTAAGTAATGTTAAGAAATACAATTCTTAAGATTTCTATTAATATTAAATTATAAAAATTCTTTAGGATTGATGTACGGCGAGATCATCTACTTCAAGATGCATACAATAAAATAATGAGCATGCCTAAAAAAGATTTACAAAAATGTAAACTATCTGCACAGTTTGATAATGAAGAAGGACTTGATTATGGTGGACCATCTAGAGAGTTCTTCTTTTTGATATCCAGAGAATTGTTCAATCCCTATTACGGCCTTTTTGAATATTCGGCTAATGATACTTACACTGTTCAAATATCGCCTATGTCGGCGGCATTTGTTAATAATAAAGAAGACTGGTTTAGATTTAGCGGACGAGTTTTAGGTTTAGCATTAGTCCACCAATATCTATTGGATGCATTTTTTACTCGGCCATTCTACAAAACTCTATTAAAGCTGTAAGTGTAAAATTTTAATTGGTTTTATGAATTTAAATTATATTTTAAAACTTTGAAATTTAGACCTATGAGTTTGAGCGACTTAGAATCTGTTGACCGAGAATTCCACCAATCGTTATGTTGGGTACAAGAAAGAGATATATCAGGAGAAATGTTGGACCTCACATTTTCAGTTACTGAAGAAGTATTTGGTCAAACAGTTGAAAAAGAGTTAAAACCTGGAGGCCAACGCATTTTTGTCACAGATAAAAATAAAAAGGTTAATACATAAAAATACTTTCATGTTTTTTTTATACATCTATTTAATTTTTAAATTGATTTTTTTATAGGAGTACATAGACAAAATAGTAAAATGGCGATTAGAACGTGGTGTTACCGAACAAACTGGAGCTCTGGTTCAAGGATTTTATGATGTAGTTGATCCACGATTAGTATCAGTCTTTGATGCTCAAGAATTAGAACTAGTCATTGCCGGAACTGTTGAAATAGATTTATCTGACTGGAGAAATAACACAGAATATAGATCAGGTAACATTAAATTAAATAAATATATATCGACATTCTCAAACTTAAGTTATGTTTAAAAAGAAAAAAAATAAGCTAAAAATAGTTTGTTACAACGAATGCATTGTATTGTGTTTTCTTTATACATTATTATTTTTTAATTTTACAAACTCAATAACTATATTTATTTTGAATCCGTACACTTTTATTATTGAAATTTTTAAACCATTTTGCCTACTAAAAAAAAACATCATTAAAAAATAACTAAATTGTTCTTCTTTTTTATTAATAGGATTATATTAAATGTATTTGCATAATTTGATTGTTAAAATTAACATAAATTAACTAAATAGAAAAAATGACGTTATTATTTTTCATTTATCATTATGCTGGGTTGCATAAACAATCACTAAACATCCAACAAATCAATAGTGAGGTAATGGTCCCCTAAACATGATTAAGTGGCCATGATTGTTCTATTAAATTTGATTGAGCCATTAAATTAACATATTTTTCATGCAATTTGTCGTTAGTATAGTAATAACTATTAAAACTTTGTAGAGATAAATATGGTGTAGTTTGCATGTTATTAAAATGTATTGCTCTAACAATATCACAAATTATTTTAGGTTACCATGATGGACATCAAGTTATTAGATGGTTTTGGGCTTCAATAGAACAGTTTACTAATGAGCAAAGGTTAAGACTACTTCAGTTTGTAACTGGCACATCTAGTATACCATATGAAGGATTCTCTGCTCTTCGTGGATCTACTAGTCCTAGAAAGTTTTGTATTGAAAAATGGGGCAAAGCCAACAGTTTACCAAGGTAA
This sequence comes from Macrosiphum euphorbiae, assembly GCA_949089665.1. Classification (NCBI taxonomy): domain Eukaryota; kingdom Metazoa; phylum Arthropoda; class Insecta; order Hemiptera; family Aphididae; genus Macrosiphum; species Macrosiphum euphorbiae. The sequence goes on along the minus strand of CARXXK010000001.1, from coordinate 111,782,083 downwards.
TATTTAATTATTATAATTTTCGATCAACCTTGATTGTATATTTTAAAGTAATAGATTATACCTATATTGTAACGAAAACAGTTTGGAACAATATAATAGTATTAATTGTCCATTTTTCATTAATAGTCTATGAAAACATTTCTGTTTATATATTATATATATATATAAATAGAATATTCAATAAACAAATATTTATTTATATTTATTTTTTTAGGGCACATACGTGTTTCAATCGTCTTGATTTACCACCTTACACTACTCAAAACATACTTTGCGAAAAACTCTTGTTAGCTATAGATGAAAGTAATACGTTTGGAATGGAGTAATAAGTCTTTTTATATTTTTTTATAGCTAAATTCAGGCTAAAAAACGTAGAAATTACGATTTATAGACCAGAAATTAATTATTATTGAACATTTTTAAGATTTTTTTTTTTTTGTTATTTTATATATAAAAAACCTAGAGTGAAAATAATTATATTATCATTGTAAATTTAATATTTAAACAAAATTTATTTATTATTTATGTTCAAAAATGTTTTAATCTAGTTATTACCAATACATCCTGTAACAAATAGCCTAGTAATGACAGGAGATGGTTATGATTCCCTTACATTTATTTATTTACTTTCTTGTTATTCTGTTAAAACTCAACTAATATTTCTCACATCTTGATGTTTAAGAAAAGAAAAACTCATTTGTTATTACTGTTAATATTTTTATTTTATTTGTAATATTGCTTTTCCTAAAATTTGCTATTAATTTTTTAACTGACCTCCGGCGCTATACAGAACAATAGCGACTTGTTGAATCCAAAGAATAACATCGACAAACACAATCAGCGACTGGACATTCCAAGTGATTCCTAAGAAAAATTGATAACAAATAAATAAACTTTATGTATATCATGTATTAAGGTGTATAACTATTTAAATTATTACTTAAACCAGTCACTGATATGATTAGAATGACCTCCATGATTACACGTAGGACACCACGAAAACCAATACGAAAAACTATTAACACTTTGCCCAGTTAACACATATGAACTGTTGGATGTTAATTGTTTGCCAGATGTTTTTCTTAATGGTACTTTGGCGCTGGCAGTGCCTAAATGTGCAAGACATAGTGCACACCGGGGCAGCGGACTTTGACAATTAGGGCATGATGTAAACTGAAAAATTATTTTTTATTAATTAAAAATATATATTTTATATTAGGGTATGCAAAATACTGGTTACATTATTTTTAATATAGGATAAAAACGTCTACTTTCCATAATACTGTATGCAGATAAAAGAAAATGTTTATGAATAATTAATTTAGTACATTGTTGGGAGTGTACTTACATACTTTATAATGGGGTTGATTATAATAATTGAAAAAGTTAAGCTATTAATCATAATCTATTTAACATTTTTGAAGACGCTGGGTTAGAACCTTGCGAATTTTTTTGTATTCATCAAAACTTAGTTTTCCAATACCTGAGGATTTATGTATTTTACATTTTAATTTTATTGGGCTTTGAATATTGAACAATTTCTAGAAGATATAACTTCCACTATAATCAATATAAATTAATGGCCAGCAATAATTCAAACTAATAAATATTTTTGGGGAATGATCATTTTCCTGGAAACATACTTTGAAATTATTTGATCCATTTTCTGTTTGGTCTTTTACTTTTAGAACTTTTGTTTCTTTTTCATTTTCTTTATCTTTTTCATCAGCTGCTGGACAGATATTTTTTCCACAGTAATTGCAGGATAAAAATACATTTTGGGGTGGAGGTTTCACTGCTTTAAGGGCTATGTCAAATTTGGCTCGTATGTGCCACATTCGCCATTGGTTTAACATTTCTCGGTAACTAATTATAAATTAAAACAAATCCAGAAATTATTAAACCAAAATAGAATTCTAAAATATTAATTTCATACCTATTGATCCAACTCATCATTACTGCATTTTCATGAACAATTTCACTAGGGATTGTCTTTAAGACTAATATACTAACTGTCTGAATATCTCCTGTACTATCTAAATATCTTTGTAGCAATGGAACTACATCTGGAGATGAACCTAATAATAAAAATGAAAAAAAATATGAAATCAATTATCATTAATTTTATGTTCTGGATGAATGTATTTTTACTCAATGATGTATGATATATATTTTTTTTTGTGGAAAGTGAATTAAGTAAAAAAAATTCCCAATACATTACTTAATAATTGGAAAAAAAACAAAAACTTCCAATAACTTTTTAGTTAAAAATATAAAGGTATAATTTGTATAGCTTAGACTCACAGTGTAAGATAGTACTAGGTATTTTAAATTGTGATTAGGATAGAAAAATTAACATTTTTAGTATTTGAAACTTTTAAAGTAAAATATTATATTTTATACACAATGACATTTTAAAAACATTCAGATTGATTTTATGGTATTACCTATTTGTGGTTTATAAATTACTATAATAATTAATAGCAATAGATATTAGATAATGGGCTGATAGACCGTCCCCTCCAAGATTCAATTTTCGTATACACCGAGATTTATCATTGAATTCAAATTTATCCAGGGGCAGATAAAATTCTGATATTATAGGTTCTTTTCGTAGTTATTTTTGTAAGTTTTTAGTGGTTTATCATTGCTTAAAAATACAGCTTGGGGGACGCAGCCCCAGGCCCTTCCACGGAGCTGACCCTGAACACATTTATTAGCGACATACTGATGAGATACACTTGACATATTCTGTTCAAAATAGCGGTTGCATACTTTCCCCCTTTTTTTAATATACACTGTAGGTCCCAATTTGAAAAAAAAATTATTGTAATAAAGAGTAACCATTTTATTTATTTTCTTGTAATTCAAAAATATTATTTGTGGACTTACAACTTTACATATGTTACTATATTTTACGATACACTTATGCCATTATTAAAATATCTAGTTTCATTTAAACTATTGCCTATTTATACCGTGAACCTATTCACATCATTTTAAGGTAAGGTTTATAGTATATATTAAATACATTTTCTATTATTATAATAATTAAATATAAATAATATAATAATTTAAATGTTTTTGGAGAAAATGTAATCAACTTAGTATAATAGGTACTAATAGTAAAATCAATTATTTTAAACAACATTTCATGAAATATACTCAGTAATATAGGCTGACGGTCTGTCTTGGCTCAGAATTATTATTTGTATATAACGATTTATCATGTTTATCAAATTTAACATGTGTCACATTCCATTACACTAAGACAATCCATTACTTAATGATGAGGCACACTTGGTACTCGACAACTACTGTATAGCAGAGTAGTTACCTCCTTTTTAAATTATTTTAAAATTTTACCTGTTAAAAAAATTGCTGTTAAATTGCCTTGATCTAACAGTTTATCTGTAATTGAATTAATATATTCCGTTAATTTTATATCTGATAAAAAAATTGAAGCAAATGCAATTCTGTCTTCTAATGGTATACCAACTTCATTCTGAAAAAATATTGATTCTCAAATTGAAAGAAATATATTTATTTTAGGAAAGTAAATATTTACCAAGACAGCATCATGTGATTCTGTTTCTGATGTTAGAAAAGCAAATGCTGCTCTCAAATATGGATCTGTTAACTTTTCTCTAGTTCTAGAACATAATTCACGCCACATACTATATTTATCAGGACTATAACCTGAAAATAAATATTTCATTTTATTTGATTAAAAAATTAGTTGGACAGCTGGCGAATGATTTTCCATTATGATTTACAATACTTGAACAATGATTGTGTAAAACCTAGCTGTTTAGAATCAAATTACTTAATAGCCAAAATAATATAATGTTAGAGATTTAACTTTTAACTAATAATAGATTTATTAAAATATTACCATTTTGAGCCCTCATAATAACATTTTATACTGAAGCTACTGTGGATGTGACATGTGTATATAATGGTTTAATTATATCCTTTTCTTCTTTTAGTAAAGTATGCACTCAAGGATTATTTATAGTCCAGAATATTTGTTCGAAAAGGAATCAAGTTTCATGTACTTTTTTTTTTTCTGAAATTGAACATTTAAACACATACTATGCTTATGATGTGTGGATATTCTAATCAATTACAGAGAAGTTCTGAAGGATTACAATTTATTTTGATAATTATAGATGTGGACATAATGTATACATTTATTCAGCGCCGGATAGCAAAATATTGGCACATAGAGTTTTAGTATTTTAAACAGCCCATTTTTCAATAGAATTTATTATTTATTATTACTCATATTTTATTGTTTAGAGTTTGAGGTATTCAAATATTTTCAGTCATATATTATTCAGCCGGCTAAAATTTTACACAGCCCATCAAGTTCAACTCTGTAACTCACCAGGCCTGCATTTATTATTTGATTGAAATTTAAAACATTTCTTAACACTCAGTTTAAAAACTATAAAACATTACACCAAAATAAAAACGCGATTGAATTTAGTTTACTTTTAAACATTAACAAGGCTCGGAACTTTATGCATATTTTGTGTATTTGTTGACAAAATGCATATTGAAAATCTAATCCATAGTACCGTCAAACCGGGTTACTCGGGACATATGGCTAACTTGGGCCATATTTAGGAAATTTAGGATTGTATCGTGTGGCATCACTATTTTATCTTTTTGTTATTATTATAAATTTATTCACGCAATATACACATTAATATAAACAACTTGACTACTTACAAACGTATAAATAAAAGTAAGTTATGTTTATTTATTTAATTAAGTGACATATATTAAAAGCATTAAAATTCGAGTGAATTAGGTTTAAGTCATGTGCATATGCTAGTTGAACTAAGAAGTAAATTTTTATGTTAATTGAATGGCGAATATATTGTAAATAAAATTTTAGGGTAACTTGGGACACGCATATCCCATGCTTTATTACTGTCCCAAGTTAAATCTTATGTCAGTTATGTTACTTTAAATTCAATAAAATAATTTAAAAAAACCTATTTAATAATATCAAATTTTTTTAAAAAACAATAATTAAGTCCCAAGTTAAATAATATTGAAGGTAACTTGTATTTTACATAGAAATTTATGGGTGTCTCAAGTTACCAAAAAATCAAGGTAACTTTGGACAAAGACATTGTTTTAAAAAAAGTTAAAATTATCCAAATTTAAATTTTTTTTATTGTTTAGAAATTATAGCTCAAGCTAAGAACGGAGTTTTTGATGTTTACTGTTTTTATCATTCATTGCAAATTGAATGTTGTACACGTATGTAAAGAATGTAAGTGTCCCATGTAACCCGGTTTGATGGTACGTATATTTCAAATACAAACATTTTTGTTGCATCATTTTGCATATTTTGTTATTTTTTGTATGAATTAGCATATTTTAGGTTTAAAAACATTTATATTATGCATATCTTATAGATTTAACGAAAACAAATTTTTTTGTTTTAGAAATTTATAGTTCAACAAAAAATATTAGATATATGACAACCAATTAATTCAAAATAATTTAATTCATCAACAATTATGTTATTTTTGTAATGCTCCCTTGTATCCTGAAAGATGCGGTGCCCTATGTGTTCAAGTGTGGAAAATCACTTAGTCCTTTATACTTAAAAAAAAATGGTTCATGTGATATGCACTGAGCATGGTTTACGTAGGACTTCTGAAGAGGTACTTGGACAATTTAGCACTATTGATAAAATTATATCGAATGTTAAATTTCTTTTTAAGAAAACGCCATCAAGTATATTATATACATATGTTTTGCATATTTTCTGAATTTTTACTGTATATTATGTTTTTTAACGCATATTTCAGCACTTTTAAGAGATTAAGTTTCAAGCCTTAATCATTAATATTCTCAATGACAATATTTTTATGAACTATTAGTAAACGTTTGTAACATTTTTTCTGATTACATAACAAATGTATATTGAAATAAATTTATACCTGATAAGGCCATTGCTATCATGCTTAAATTGGGTTGTTGATTTGCGCCTTTATTCAACGTTTCAATAGCATCACGCATTCTTAAATTAAAAATTGCTATAGAAGCTGCTCTAGTATGAGAATTTTCATTTTCTAATTTTCTTAGCAAAGCAGATATGTGTAATGCATTGTTACGATCAAATCCCCAATCACATAAAAATAATGCATTATCTCTGGCTGAACTCCTAAAAAATAAGGAAATTGTAATAAAAACGTATTAATTAATAATTAGTAAGTTTAAATAACACTAATATAAATAATTCATTATTGTAAGTTAAATTTTAAGTTATTTTTTTTTATAGATTATAAAAAAAGAAATGTGAACTTAGTCCAAGAACAATAAATTACACAAAAGCCAATACTTGCAATTAAGATTTCAAATATACACATTTAAGTTTATTAAGAACCATTGTTCAATCTTTATTTAACATCTTCTCCAACTTACCAAACTCAAGGAATACTATATGTGTTTCATTAAATGGGAACTTGGCTTTTAAATTTCAAGGAAATTATAAAAGTTACCAAGGTTAACATGTTTTTTCCCTAATATACTTCATAATTTTAACTTTATACATACCGATAAGTTTTTACCGTGCCCTGGATATCAACCCACTGAACATGCTTTAATTCTGATTTAGGCATAGGAGATCCAGAATCTAAACCTAGAACAGTTCTAAAATTATTTTTTCCAATTAGAAATAAGTTAAAATTCTTTGAATGTAGTTTAATGGAAGTCTAATAAAAAGGATTTTTTAAAAGAGGCTGTTTTAATTTAATATTTAAATACAATTTGAGGGGGGCGGGCGGGTTATTCACATATCTGATATATTTTTTAATTAAGGCCAGAGCGGAGTGGGGGGTTGGGTTTAAACACTTAAAAACCCCTTCTTGCTACACGCCTGATGGAATTGATTTTTCTATATTTTTAAGTGTTTTTAAAGATACAATTTTAAGGTAAAATTGCCTTAATGCATAATATTTAAATTTTATAAGTTAGTATAGTATTAAATTTATTGATTAAACAATGATAATATATCATTGAATTCAAATTTAATAATATCCATTATACCAGCGATACTCAACCTACAGCCCGCGGGACGCATGTGGCCCTCCAACGATTCAGGTGTGGCCCTCACAGAACTCATTGAGTTGATAAAAAAATATAAATTTCAAACTAATATAATTATAAATATAAAATGTAACAAACCAATCAAAGTGTGTGCACGCACTAGCGATGAGGGTGATTATGTTTTTGGTATTTTCTCTATTTATAACGGTTTTGATGTATTTTATCTTATCTCAAAATTAGCTAGTTTTTTTTTTTTTTTTAATTTCCATTCCATTCATTTTGACTTGCTTAATAGTTTATGTGGCCCAAATAAAAAAAAAGGTTGAGTATGGCTGCATTATACAGTGACCCACTTCTAACCTGCTATACAGCAGAGCACCTTTTTTACTTTGTGTATCCCAACTATTTTTGTTTACTTAGACGGGGGATGGTACAAACGAATGCCCAAAATAATTTTTATTAAAACGTGGAGTGGATCTAAATTGTTGTCAATGATTTACCTATCTAATGCATTACTATGTCTATCTTTTCTATGATTTATACCAGTTGTCCTCAATCTTTTTCACTCACAACCCACCATTTTTGGAACATTTTCTCGAAACATGTAAACTTTTTAGACCAGAAAAAAAAGACTAGCTGCTGGTTTTGTGAAATTTCCTGTGCATAAGTATGCTCATAACATTATTTTGCAATTGGAATGCAGCTTATAAATTGTTGGATTGAGATTCTCTATTTAATAATTCCCAATTTGAGCACTGTTTGTAGTTATCTACATTCTTGAAAATTACTGGGAATTTTTTACTTACGTATCTGAATGTAACTAGATTCAATTTTTTTAACAGAAAGACGCTGAAGTAGAAAATTGAAGCATTTTTACTATCTTAAAAGGGAATGACAAAAAAATATTTACTCAAAAAAAACCATTTAAAATTGTTTATATTCTATGAATATAAAAGTTACTTGACAAATAAATGATACTATTTTCCTTTATCTTATTAAGTTACCTACTTTATTCCTGGAAATGGTACGTTTGGAGTTGTAGGTACAAGACCAGCCCTAGTAACTTTTCTATTTAAATCCAACCAATTCCATACATTTTTTATAATGGGATCATCTACAAGTTTAGCGTTATCTGCAAAGTCCTAAATCAGTAAGGAACAAAGATAATAAAATTAATTTAAAGTTTTAATAATTTAAAATATCTATACTTTAATGCCATATTGTGAAAACGCACGCATTTTAATAGTAGTTGATATATCTTCAAATGAAGAATAAACTAAGTCTTTGTCACTTATATATTTAAGATTGTGTTGCCCATATGTCCAAGCTATATTTGATTTAGTGGACCAATTCAAAGTCATTCTCTCAAATACAAAATAATCATTTAAGACACCTAAAATATTTATATAAAACAAATGTCAAATATATAGAAATAAAATTAGTAGTACCTAACAAATATTACCAGTTTGAGAAATAGCTAGTAGTCTATTTTCATGAGTTGGATGCCATGAAAATGAAGCTAAATGTATGTTTCCTTGTCCAGGATGTACAGTTCTCTCTAAAGCAGAAGGTTCAGCTTCATCCATGCTTTGTTGCATATCATGTAAGCTTATCGCCATAGTGTCTTTTTGTAATGACCCTAATAAATTATGCCTAATAAAAACAAAATAATATTCAAAACAGTGCCCAAATGGAAAATGTATTTATCATTAAAGTATTTAAATTAATTGAAGAAGTAAAATTATATGTTTTTATACATTTATACATTAGGAGTAAATAATGTCAATCATAAAAGTGAACATTTTACCTTGTCGGACACCATTGAACTTTAGAAACACTTTTACTTTGTGTTAAAGTTACAACAGGTTTTTCTAAATGCCTAGAGTCCCACAAAACTATACTATTATCACAATATGAAACAATATGGTTATTGTTATAAGCTGCTATATTAATACCATACACTGCTCTAGTTTGAGTTACATTTGTTGATTTAGATGCATCTGAAAATTCAATTTTATAAAACTTATTTAATAAGAAAAAGAAATCATTTAACCTTTAAACTACCAATTAGTAACTAAAAAGTTATATTTTAAATAAATTTACCTCTGATATCAATGCAACGAATGTTTTTACTATTACAACTAACAGCTAAAACATGAGGAGTTGAATTAAACCAAGCTAAAGAATGAGCAGTTTCTCCCGTTCCATAATCAAAGAATGGTTTTCCAGGTGATAATTCAGCATTAATCAAAGGACTTTTTTCTACATCCCACACTTGAACACATTGATCAGAACGATGTCTATCCAAACCACAAGCTAACAAGTTATAATTAACTGGATTCCATGCTATTGCATTACATTGACGAGAAAAGCGTGAATCTAAAATAATACAAATACTAAAGGTTAATTTTTTTTTTTAATTTAATTTAATTAATTTCTTACTTGGTCCTAATTCAAGTCCAGCTAATGTATTATTCACAGTTGCCAAACCAAATGTACAAAAAGTCACTTTGCCATTAGCATGTCCAATAGCCAGCATAATTTCAGATTCTGGTTTTGGATATATATCAATACATTTCACATAACGGTGGTTTGTACTTGTTGCTAACAAATTACCTGCTGTATCAGAAGACAAAACCAAACCTATAAAATAGTTTTAATATTAAAGATTGTATACATAATTATGAAGTATAAAAATTATGTATAGATCATTAATAAAACCTTTTGGAGTGTCACTACTTTTAGAACCATCAGAAATGGTGGTGTTAATTACTTCATACATTCGAATGTCAGGGCCCCACGTAATAAATTTATTTTTATGTACAGGAGACCATTGTACTTCTAGTTTTGGTACATCTCCCCTAGGCATGAAAATAATCATTTTATAAAATACATTAGCAAGAATTGTTAAAATAGTATAAAATCTGTTTATATTATTAAGTATATTTAAATTATACACAATTACCGGGAAACAAACATACTGACAAGATTTCAGTACAAAGTATGCTAATCCTTAAATTACAAGTAAAATGCTTATATTTAATAATTTACATTTACAGTACACTGTACAAGATTTTAGACGTTCCTAAAAACATTGAGTACCTATAATAATAATGTTTTAAAATGTAATTGTATATGTATCAAATAATTGCCATTTGACAGTATGAAAAATTAAAATTGAAAAGGCTGAATGATACTGGTCACTGGAAACTAGAAAGTGGAAACTCGAAATGGAAAAAAACAAATTTATGTCTTACACAGATTCCTGTATAGTGTTGAGGTCTGTGATGTCATATTGATAATTATAAATGGTATCATGCAGCAATGATAAGGAAAAGGTTACTAAATGTGATATCCCCACCAAGAACAACTCGTTTTAATTTATTAATTTCGGTAAAATATGTAAAATGTAGCACCAATCAAAAATTATAATAATTACAACCAATATTTTAGTTTTTAGAAGTCATTATAATTACTGTCTATTATATTGTCAAGTATATTATAGTTTTATACATGGTATGGAATAATATCAAAGGAATTATGTGCAAAATATGTAAAGACTGTCTAGTAAGCTGTTGTATGTACCCATATTGCAATTTTCAAATTGTTACTCCTAGACAATAACTGAATAACTAGTTACCGTGGTCGTAGTGTATGTCGTTGGTGTACCATGAATGGCCGTCGACCCGACCCGACCCCTTTACCTATCACCCGTTATTTGCATGTTGCAATCCGTTTTTCGTCTAGTCACTTTTCTCAGCGACTCAGCTGCGTTGTTTCAAAACCAGCACTTTCGCATGTTATATTACATTTATTCAACGTGTACTGGTAAGATTATTATTTCAAATAAAATTGTGTTTATTATACGATAAGGTAGTGAACAATACTAGGTTTACGGTGATGCCCTTCGAGGGAGGGGTTCAAAATTTTTGTCCAAATAGTATACATTGTAGAAATGTGATAAGGCTTTACATTTTAATTTCTCTTTCATATATTAATCGTCTACACGTTCTTTAATACAATAGGTACCTACCTACTTTATTACTTTCAAACAATTCTGTCATTTCAACATAAATAAATACTGAAAGTTTTTTTTCATTTTTAAATGAATGATCATGGATACATTTTGTTTAATAAAATATCTAATATAGGTAGATACAGCTAAATAATTATTTACCTATGAATAGAATATAGGTACTATTATCATACTTAATTTGATATTATTAATATAGCATATATTTGTTACTCAGCTAATGCTTTAGATAGTGAAGATTTTATTTAATACTCAAACTAGTCTTATATTAAAACTAAATTTCTTACTTGTTATTAATAAGTACCTGCTTATAAACAATAATCTTAAATTGTGTATTAATTATGATTTAATTTGTATCTAGTGTATCTTCACTAGTAGTTAGGTTCATATTAGACTGAATATTGTGGAAGATTTGCTTTATATAACTATGCACTATTCATTCATTTATAATGAATTATATTATTTATATTCTGGAATACTCTGTTGTCATTGTATTTTCTTTCCTCCCTAAGTAAGTGTTAAGTGTTAAATATTCTTCTCTAAAAAGTTGATTTCTGTTGACTCACTATTGTTGATGCTGTTTGTTGTTACATTGGTAGAATAGGTCTGATATTTATTAATACAACTATAGGTATATGGACTAATATTTGACTAATAGTAATGTATTACAGTCATCTGTTAATTATTTTAGTAATGAACAAATTGTACTTAGACTCCAAAACTGTATCATTAAGGTTTAGCATAATGTGTATTATATTATTCTTTCAAGTTATATCTTATAGAGTATGATTTATTCAAAACAAATCATATATCTGGTCAAATTCGATCCAATATACTATCTAATTCTAACAACATGGTAACTTTTAATTTTTAATTTGTATCAATCTGTATAGTACTAAGTACTTAAATTATCTTAAGAGGACGTCGCACCCGCATGTGTCGTCTCCGTCTTACATGCTTACTACATACCAAACTTTACGCTCAACAGATCACTTTAACCCTGTTAATCTTAAAATTAGAGTGAATTGACCTCTTATAAAATTTAAAGGTAAAAATATTATCTAGGGCATCGCATCGGCTTTTTGTTATATTTTAATTTTAAAGTGAATTATGAGTATTTTAAAATTGTTATTTCTTTGAACATCTTTTAATAGGTACTCATAACTATTTAAATTAAAATATAACAAAAAGATGATGTGATGCCCCAGATAATATTCTTAACTTTAAATTTTATTAGAGGTCAATTCACTGCAATTTTTAAATTAACTTAAAACTAAGTTAACCTATTAACGGGTCTAAATGTGATCTGATGAGTGTAAAACGGAGACAACATAATATACGGGTACAACTTCCTCTTAATGTAGTTGTGTAATTTAAAGCATAAATAATAAGTAAATTATTTGTAAATGGATTTAAATAAAAGCATTTTTTACTAAATATATCATGGTAAAATATGTTACATTTATAAAAAATTAATAATTAATAAATCTATCCAGCAACATAAACACTTGGAAAGGGTTAAATGTTGGTTGCTAAGAATTAACGTTAATTTCAAACAATTTTAGTTTATTAAATTGTATTATAAACCATAAGATATTATTTATCATACATACTACCTATAGTACAAATATTAATTTATAATAATATGCTGATAGCAAAAAAGAAAAAAGAAGTAAATTGTGATATTATTGGTATTTTTTCCTCTTTGTTGTAATACAAATTTTGAATCTGCCATTAAAATTGTATGTCTAGTGCCGGTTTTTTTTCACTCGATGTGCTTAGTACTTTTACTTACAAGAATGCAGTAAACAGATATTGTCTGTCCTGTCGTTCCCAAAAGTTGAGCTTGGCCTAATCTGAAAATTTGCCAGGAGATCATGGTTAGTGAATGATCACAAGATTACAATAGAAATACAGAAATTTAAATATATCTTTAATGATGATAAAGGCCTATATTATCTATGTTTTTTATGTATTCCTTAGCTAGATACCATGGATTTGACACAAAGCTTAAAAATGATAGATAATTACATTTATTTTGGAAGTTTGTTTTGTTATTCAGTATACTTGTTTTTTTCCATCTACTATATAATAAATTTAATCCATCATAGTTATACTAATAGCTACTAAGTAAAAATTAAAAATAATATTTATTTTAATGTGACAAAGAATTATTATATTTTGAATTACATAACTTCCCAATACGTTTTAATATTGTAAAATGTATTTTCTTTATTTAATTATATTATTGAAAAATATAATATGAAAAAGGTTTAAGAGTGGCTACCGCTCTGCTGTACAGTAGTTCTTGAGTATGTTGTTCTAATGGATCTGTTATATTTGAATTCAAGATAAATCATTGCATATGAAAAACAATTTTGATTATTTTATTCTAGTATTATACTTTCTCCATACTTGTATAAATAATCAAATTGAAAGTTAAAAAAGAAATTAATAAAAATCTTGAAATATCTCCTTGCTACAAATAGCATAACTTTCCTGTAAACTTTTTTTTTCTACGTAGAACAATTAGTGAGGAATCTTCTATTAAAATTACTTATGTTAGCTATAAAAAACAACTATAACACTCTTATAAATTTCTAACTGAAAAATCATTTGAAAATTTTCGAAATTATGTCAACATTTAACTTTAAATTCATACGATAAATAATCATGCCTTTGTATCTTAAATATTTTTTAACTTCCATTAATCAATCTTATAAGGGACCTTGAATTATATTTTCAAGCTTTTTTGCTTTGTGAAAATGTTTTTATCAAGAATAAATTAAATACAAATTACAAAATTCAAAACAATTCTCTAGGTTATAATTTGCTCAAAAAGTATCAAAATACATTGAAAATGCTACTATAAATATTTGCTGAAAATGTCAATTGTATGGTTATTAGTTTTTGAATTATTAATACATAAAAATCTTTCTTTTTTAAATTGGTTTTACATAATAACTACCACCTTTTTAAAGTTTCATGACGCTTTCTAAAACTACTCTGAATTTTTGATTTCACCCTCTCAAAAATAGGTACTTTTCTGTTATCCCTACTACCGCTCGATGTCGCGACTACCGCGATTCTCAATTCTGTTATCTCGACTACCACGCCGGTGTCACGATTACCGGACGCGTATTTACGGATGCTACTCGAGACTGGCCAATAGATCCCAAATTCAGTTAGGGTTCGTAAAACAAATTTATTTTACGGATACTACTCGAGTCTGGCCACTATGTAATATACCGCTATACTCAAATAAAGTTCAATATGAAAGCTGTTACGCAGACTGGCCACTATGTAATATACCGCTATACTCAAGTACAGTGTACAGTGATGCCATGCTAGGGGCACTACGCTCCTTGGCGCCGTCGCTCTGCTCCGCCAAATCGAAAATATCCCCCGACTTGCCGTGCAGCACCTCGTCAAGTTTTGAGTGGTTGTGCGGTGGTTACCCTATAACTTGACGAGGTGTTGCACAGCAAGTCGGATGATATTTTCGATTTGGCGGAGCGGAGCGAGTGCCCCTAGCATGGCATATATAGTACTATAGTAGTCGAGATAACAGAATTGAGAAGTCGCGGTAGTCTCGGCACCGGCGTGGTAGTCGAGATAACAGAATTGAGACTCGCGGTAGTAGGGATAACAGAAAAGTACCCAAAAATACCAACTAGATTCACTTTTCTACCAGAAAAGATACTGATATTGAAAATCAAAGCAGTGTTTGCTACCCCTGATGTCTATGACGGGCAGAAAAAAAAACACATCATTGTGTACCTACATTCTTTTGTTCCACTCAGAATCTAAAACAAAACTAGATATATGTATTATAATTTAAATGAGACAACATAAATGTTTTATTATTAATTTAAATATGTATATATTTATTTCATTAATTCAAATAAATATATAAAGTATAGCATAGATATAATAATAATAAATAAAAACAAATATTTTTTAGTAAATCTTGGTGTATAAAACTTTAACACTTATTTATTTGTAGCTATTATATTTTTTTATTTGCTTTTAGAGTTATAGTTTAAAATAATACTCCGATAATAACAAAATTTATACAAGAGTATACAAGTATCCGTTGTGATTAAATTAAATATCCTAAAATATGGATACTTCATCTTTAGATTCAAGTAATGACTTTTTGATTGAAGATGAAACTAATTTGGAGGTTAACACTTGTAACATTTGCAAGTAAGTTATTTTATACTTTTTATTATGTTTATATATTAATAAATTTGTGATGTTACAGAAATGAGTACATGTGCCCGAGGGTTCTCAACTGTTTGCATGTATTTTGTGAAAAATGCATCTTACAACTCGTAAATGTTAACTCAATGTTTAGTGTTCTTAATATAATATGTCCTACATGCAGTCAACCAACAACTGTATGTATTTAATTTTTATTATTTTGACTACATATTATGTATTTAAATGTAAATATTTGTATTATATTTAGACTCAATTAAATCGTGGCACTTTGACATTACCCCAAGATTATGTGACTAGGGATATTCTTGAAGTTGAAAGGTTGAAAACCCATAGACTAGTTTGCAAATCTTGTAGAGATAATAAAGAAGCAACTCATAAATGTATTACTTGCTGCAATTTTTTGTGTTCTAGTTGTGAGAGTATGCACAAGGTATGGTTTCAATTGATGGATTTTAGTTATTTATACTTACAAATATAAATATTTTAAATACTGTTAAATATTTTTTATTAGATGCTTGTAACACCAGGGCAATATCACTATATGGTTTCTATCGATGAAATGATTCAAAGTGCTCAGGATAAAACTGCTCTACATAAAATGGTTTTGTGTGAAAAACACAATAATGAACAAATGGTGTACTATTGTAACACTTGTAATGTAAGTTATAACAGTTATAAATTATAATTATACATGCAAGATTAATTTCTATATTTATTTCTGTCATATTACTTTGTATTGATCTGTGACGCATTTATTCTTCCAAATTTTAATTTAAGTGTAAATTAAAAATTTAATTATGTGTAAAAGCATCAAAGTACTAGTATAAATAAACTAGAATTAGGTTGTATTTTAGAGAAATTGAATAGTTAACTTATTTTTATTTAATTACGTTTTAACTAAGTATTATGGTTTTAAAAATTCATGACCTTAAGAATAATTTTTGCTCGTTAATTAATTAAAATTAATTATAAACGATTTTGCATTGCATATGATGACTATAGTTGTTGATCAATGTATTATTAATATCCTTATGTTTTTTTAAATAAGTCAATAATATTATTATTAACTTATCATTATATTTTCAGGAGTTGGCTTGTACTAAATGTCTCAATATACCTTCTCCGAGAACATGTCAACATAGTTATGATAGTCTTTCCAATGCTTACAAAAAATATGGAACAGAGTTAGAGTATCTAGTGCGGGAAAGTAAAAATGTTATGAAAAATGTTTCTACATTGCCAGCTACTTTAGAAAAAGCATTGGATAATTTACAAACTTCTCATGATCATGTAAAATCAAACGTGGAAGAAACTTTTCATGTAATAATTATATTATAATTTAATATCGCATTTTCTTAAGCTTAACTTTTTTTTTCTAGAGTTTTAAAGCTATATTAGAGACTTGTAAAAATGAGGTATTGGTACAGCTTAAATCCGCCCAAAAACAACAAGAATTAAAGATTATGGACAAATTTGAAGAGTATAACATTTATTTTTTAATCACTTATGTTTATTAATAACTTCATTTTTGCTTTTAAGGGTGAAGAAAATCACAGACAACATTAGTGGAGTACAACAATTTGCCACACGTCTATTAGAAAATGGAAGTGAATCTGAAATTATGGCATTGAAAAAATTAATTTTTACTCAGATGCTTCAGTTATTTGGTCAAATACCAGATGTTGATATAGATGCTAAGCTTTTGTATTCTTCTGATATTAGTGGTTTTGAAAATCATTGCCGAGTAAGTAATCATTAAATTTGATATAAAACAATTTTATTAGTTATAATCTTTTAGAATTTTATTTCAATGATACAATACTGGTTATATCTAATTTACATTTTTAGAAATATTTTGGCCAAATTGAAACAGAACAAGGGATGAATGTGGCAGTTGCACCTATCTCTCCGCCTACTCCAAGAACCAATTTTTTAACTGACCGCGTCTTTCCTCCGCCTATGTTGTCACCTATGGTTGAATCGCAGATATTTGATTTAAATTTGGCTCGCTTATGTTCATTAAATGTTGATGATAATCCTATTTTATCAACAATGTCATCCCCTGATTCATTGGGTGATTTATTGAATACAACAACTAGTTTGGATGGTAGTTTTGCTTTAAACAATTTACAGGCACTTGCTAAACTAGATAATTTGAACATCAACAATAACAATAATAGTAAGATATATTATTTTTAAATTTGAAACAAATAATAATTTTATTATTTGTGTTGGATAATCTAGATATGCTTCAAAGCCTGATGAGTCCATTAGCTTTGAATCAATCTGGCTTAGACCCATTTTCGGTAGGTAGTGTGTCATCTCTGAGTTCTCCTACAACTACTTTATCTCCAGGTAATTTTTATACTTGAACATTGATTAAATATGTAATAATGAAAATGTGTACAACAAATATAATTTAGATATATATGGAGTAGCCACTAATTCAAGTTGGTACAGTAAAGAAAGAAGAGCTCCGCCAACTCGGCCAAAACGTCATTCTAGTAGGCCTAGTATGGATATAGTAGCAAAATTTGGTCAAATGGGTAGTGGTCTTGGACAATTCCATTCACCTCATGGTTTTTGTCTTAGTCCTACTGAAGATATTGTTGTTGCTGATACGCACAATCACCGTATTCAGGTAAAACTAATAACTACCTGTAAATAAACTATTGATATTCACTAAAAGTTAATGCTTTTTAGGTATTTGAAAAAGATGGTACTTATAAGACTGAATTTGGCAGAGAAGGGAAAGAGGATGGATACTTATTTTATCCTAGAAAAGTGGTTTTCTTAAACCATAATCAAATAGTTGTTTGTGATCGTGGTTCTGATCGATCCAGAGTACAAATATTTGAATATCCTACAGGTAAATTTATAAAAAAGATTCAGGTCCAGTTTATTGAAATTGTGGCTGGAGTGGCTGTGACTGCAAATGGACATCTTGCACTGGTTGATAGTGTACACCCAACAGTATTTGTTTTAAATGTAAATGAAGATAACGGCATCATGAAATGGTTTGATTGTGCTTCATATATGGAAGAACCATCAGACATTATTGTCAGAGGTATGAGTGTTAAAATATAATTTGTCCATGCAATATAAATTAATTTACTTTTTAATTTTAGATGACGATTATTATGTTTGTGATTTCAAAGGACACTCAATTGTAGTGTTTAATGATGAAGGTGTATGTTTAAGACGTATTGGTGGTGAATACATCACTAGTTTTCCAAATGGCATTGACATTTCAGAAAATGGAGAAATATTAGTTGGAGATTCTCATGGCAATCGTTTCCATGTTGCCGTTTTTTCTCATGATGGCACTCATTTAACAGATTTAGAGTGTCCTTATATTAAAGTAAGTGTATTATAATACTGATTTATATTACCCTAAAACTATAAGTTGCATGATATGCTAGTGATAAAACTTACAAGTGTTATAAATTATATAAATTTAAGGTGGGAATTATATTTTAGAATTATTTTAAAAGTTAAACCTTAAATGTGTGATTATAACTTGTAGTGTCATTATTGAAATACGTAGTTCACAAAATGTTAGTAGTATATAATACACAACATGGACAGTTTTTAACACTGCTTCAAACAACTTATCTTTTATGTTGTGTCTGAATAACCCCTTAAGTATTATTTAGGGGTCAATGAATATCGATACTCGTACAATATGCTATGTACTGTAATTTAATGTTAAAATAGTATGCTTCAAATGTATTGTGTAAAAATATTTATTGAGTGCTATGTTTTGGATGCTTTTTTGTGGTTTTATAATATTTCTTTTTGAATCATGATTGTACTAATTTAAGAACTTCTTTAATTCACCACCACAAATTATTTTTTCTGACTACCATATTATTAGAGCTCGGATTTCTATGCAATTGCATATTTTTGGATTTTTGTCAGTTCATCTCCACAAATTATCATAATTTGAAACCAATAGGTAGTGAAATTTTTTTTTGCATATTTAAATGTTATTGCATACTTTGGCAAAATTCAAAATTTATTACATATTGAAGCGAAAATGTAATTTAATAATATTTTGTCAAGTAGAAAAATTAACACTAAATTTTATAAGCACTAAATAATAATTTATATAAAGATAAAATAAATAATTGCGACGTAAACTTAATCGCTCTTGCTGTGTCAGTTGGTTAATGCTAAAAAGTGAGTCATAAAAAAACTGGAAACTCAAAATACGACTTGACATAAAAGCTTTTCAATAACTGACGAAACGAAAGAAAAAATTAATTCTATTCCTGGATTAAAAGGTGCAATAATTACAACAAAATTTAACGGGCTTTCCAATAAAACTAAAGGTCTGGAAATTCCATGAAAAATTAATGCAATACTATTATTGCATTTTATTGAATTTTGTACATATACTTTAGTAGATACCAGGGGAGACAAGTTAGGCTCAGACTTCACCTAACAATTGTAAGAAAAAAATGAGGATACTATTATAGTAAATTATAAAAATTATAGTTATTTCCCACCGACTTAAAGAATATTATATTCTATAATATATAGATTTTAAATTAGAAAAGCTGTTTGTTATTGTATATTATTATCATGACAAAACCAATTTATTTTGTCATGTATAATATTAATTATTATAGTACATAAAACATACTTTGTCATTGTTATCAAAATCACGACGAATATCTTCATAAAACGATAGAACGATCTTGATGAAAGCCGAAGAGCGCCGAGAGGCTAGTAATACTTAGCTTCAGACGACAGTACGTTAATAAAATATATCATAGTAGTGGGAAAGTCAGAATTTTATTATGAAATGAGGCTGATCGAGTTTGTCAACATTTGTCATTAGTCCTTTGTCGAAGCAACGTAAGTGGTATAACCACCCATAATATTTTTATCACAAACTAAAGATATTGGTTCTTATCAAACAAATACTAATGAACTTATTATTATTATTAAATTTTAAATTTTGTACATGTTCTATGGTAGAATCGTGGGAGTATTAAATTCATTAATAATTTATTATTTATCTGCCTCATTCCTCATACGGTTCACAAACCACCACTGGTAAATACTCGAAATACCTCAACTTGTAATTATTTTTTTTTTACAATTTTATAATATACAATGTGTAGTTCTAAACATATTATATAATAAACTATACTTGATTATATTTACTTTTTATTAGTGTTAAAGAAAATAAAACTGAAGACTTCTATATGTTGTGTAGTAAGTTTTTGAGTGTGCCTCATCATGAGTAGATGCCAATGTAATAGATGTGTAAATTTAAATTTACTGATATTGTATAAAAAAAACATAATTTTGGGCTGAGATGATGTGTCAAACTCTATTTCTAAGGATAGTATAAATACTATTTTGAATAGTGATTTCAACTAAAAAAAGGTGCTCTGCTGTACAGTCGGTAACAAGTGGGCCGCTGTATAATGGATGGTATTAAATTTGAATTCAATGATATAATATCATTGTATAAGAAAAACGATTCTGAGCGGAGACGGTATGTCAGTCTAGGTTTAAGACATATTATATACATGTCTATGGTATTAAAAAAAATTGACCTATAATAAATTCCAAATTAATCATATCACAATATCCATTAGGTACTTATAACGCGTTATACATCAACAACAAACCCTGATACTATCATAGATATATAGTGTACTTTAAATGTTTCAAGTACCCACGAATAATATTATACACTCAAAACAAAATAACTAAAATAGTTATTCTAGGTTTTTATTATGTAATTTTGTCCAAATTTGAACTTAAAATCACTATAAAAATTAAATTTGCTTTTGTATTTTTTAGATTTTTTGGTAATAGAATCAACTACTTACGTGGAATCTTGTTTTTAATTTTCAATCCTTAGATATAAAAGTTGAACATTTTATACATTTTTAACTACAAAATAATTATTCAATTTTAAATTTGATAAATTTTGTCAAAATTTGATCTTTAAATGCTTATAAAAAAAAATTGTGCTTAAATATTTTAAATATTTTTCAATTGATATTGTAACAATATATCAGGAGCCTTGTATTCAATTTTTACACTTTTTGGCCCAACAGATAAAACTTAATTGATACTTATTAAAAAAAACTAAAATAATTGAAAACCGACAATGTCCGTTAACAGCTCAAAAAGAGTCAAAATATTTTCAAAATTGTATGGTGTATAGGAAATGCTAATTTAAACATTCAGTGAAATTTTCAAGTATCTGCAGTCATTTGTTTTTTAATTGCAACAAAATAAAAAAATTGTTACATGAGAAATTGAGTGAATATCAAATGTTGTAAAAATTTAATTTGAGTTCATGTAGACATTTTTTTTTGATAAGTTAGACAAACTTATGAGATGAAATTTTATCTTCCTAATAAATTATTTGCGATTTTTGGTGTATATAAAATTTATCTCGACGTGTTTACTTCAAATGATTATAAAACAAAATTAGGGCTGTTCGATTATTTTTTTTACCACATGATTATTAATTTCACGTTTTAATCTAAAATTAATAATCAACCCGAAAATCAATTATTTAACAACTGATTAATTGATAAACAAGTTTTTTTAATGACAATAACTGATTAATCGATTTTTTTAATCACTGATTAACCGATTAATCAATTTTTTTATCAAGGATAAATTGATTCTTGAACTTCTACTAATACATATTAATTTTTTTAAGTTTTGGTTGGTATAATGTTAACACATTCAAAGTATAATTGTCAAATATTTACACATTCAAAAATGAATATTTGTGACTCATAAATATTTTAGTCACAAACAATGTTTATAAAATCTTTAAACTTTAACTATTTAACAAAATAAGGCTTGTCCAACTTAACACGGAGGAAATGCATAATCGGCTTATACTCATTCGTATCATACAATTAGCATAATTCATAAATGAAATAGTATTATAAATATAAAATAACATTAATTTAACTATTTTGAGCAATTTAGGCGGTTTAACTAAACCGTTGAATTATTGTCGATTTAAAAAAAATATGAGTAAAGAACTGATTAGCTTTTTGGATTCACTGTCTGCTGTGTTACTATTAAACTTAGTAATCTTCATGAAATCAACTTTAAAATTGAAAGATTATTTTTTATAACTCGATTAGGCACTAGCTAAGTTAGGCTCTAGATGTTAGAGCACTAGCTCTTACCCCACCTGAACTTTTATAAACTAAGCTATTTTAATCTATTACATTCTTCTGTATTATCTTACAATATCTAATATTAAGTCTTAGTAGTAACAAACTCATTCATTTTTATATTTTAATTATTTAATGTTTGTTTTAGGTGTCTCGTTGTTGTGGATTGAAAATAACTAGCGGTGGTCATATTGTTACTTTAGCAAAAAATAATCACCATGTTCTTGTCTTGAATGCAACTGTGTAAGTTACTAAAATAATCCGATAAACTCCCCTAAAAATGTATTTGTTAACTTATTTTTCCTGTTATTCTTCAATTTTTATTATATAAATAGTTAATTAATTTTTGAGACTGCTCGAAGTGCATTTTTTTTTTTTTTTTTGTTTTATTTAGATTTAACAAATTTATTTTTATTTTTAAGAACACTGACATTTTACTGACTTTCTTTTCTTTTATATAATTATTATTATTATTATTATTATTTTTATTAAATTAATTTATTTCCTCAACAAGAAAAAGTAATTTTAGTTCCTATTTATTAAAAGGTAAAAAAATGTATGAGCTGTTTTTGTTTTTATTTAAAAAGTCTCATAATATTAAATTTCATGTATTAAGATATATATCGTAAATCATTTATTATATACATAGTATATATATTATATTTTTTTTGTAAATAATGGACGTTTACCTCGTTTAAACAATCTAGTGAACTTTTTAGTCAAATTAATCTAGATATAGGCAAAAAAAATTGTTTGTAATTTTAATTATATATTATATATATATATATACTCATTCATATTATTATTAATATCATTATTATATAACATGCATGTGTTTAATTGTTAGTTAACTTGTTGTTGGTGTTCTCATACGTAATTGCAATATTAAGATATTATTTTTTCGTTATTTTGGTTACTAATTAGTACCAGTTGTAATATTTGTTATTAATTTTTTTTTAACACAGATTACAATACAATTGTTTTTCTTTTTCGCTCAAACTTTAACGTTCCGTGATTATAAAACAAACCTGTTAAGTTTATTTAAAATATATATTACAATACATTTTTTAATAACTATTTTCTTGGTTCTATATTTATGTCATAACATGGAATTATTTTAAACATCTAGTCATTTAAATCTAAAGCCATTTTTTTTTTCATTTTGGCCATAAGGCATGAAGCATAAATAAAATAAGTTATATGATATAAATGCTGAATTTAAAAATTGATTTTATTTAAATAGTTTATTTAATATTAGAACCATGAACCAAATGTTTTTCACTAATCATTCATGACAAGATAACTGCTCTTGTTTAAAAAATCTTATTTATTTATTTTGTAAATGTGAAAATGTTTAGAAAAAATTCTTCCTTGTCGTAAACATATTTTTCATAATTATATATTAAATATTTAATTTTGTTGTAAATATTTAAGAAGACTGAATCGCTAAAAAATATTAGGTGATATTTTTGTTATTTTTTTTTTCTTTTATTTTTAAGAACTAAGGAAATTGTTTTATTTACCGAATTATTTATATCTATTCTATATTATTATTATGTACTATTTTAAGTTGCAATAAAACAAATTGTTTACTCTACATAAACAGATAAATATATATGAAAACAATGATAACAATTACATGTAACAAAATATGTAATGAGTTATGACCTTGTTGATTCCTAATAAGTCATATGGCACGTGGTAAATTAAATTACAAATACTGTTCAGTTATCTTTCAATTAGCTTCAGTTATAGTTGTGTCTAAGTGATACAACAGTTATGAATATTGTTACTAAGTATTTTAACTGCAATATTTTAAAAGATGGAAAAATTCGTGCACAAGACCTATGGGTCGTAGATGGTCGAATAGCAAATCCAGAAATTATATTTTATGACAGTAAAAAAATTCCAGACATTGAAATTGATTGCCTAGGATCTTTAATAACTCCTGGATTTATAGATTTGCAAATCAACGGTCAGTATAAAGTTATATAATGTTTTATTATGCACCTAACATTGCTTGATTAACTATATTCAAGTCATTTTTATTCCTTAATTTGTTAATTTCTAACCAAAATTTTTCCATAGTGCACTCACAGTTACAGAAAAGTTCATGGTTACATTCAATGTTTATTTAAAAACAATTTATTTTAATAAAATATAAATTATATTATCTTTTTGACCTTGTTACCATAGATTATATGCCGTTACCATAATATAATACTATTTAACTAAATTGACATAATACATTATATTAAGCTGTGTTAAGAGGACGTGATACCCAAAGTGTTACGTATGCAACGGCCGAGAGAACGCGCTATTAGGTGTTTTCGGGATCCGCAAGCGCGCGACGTCTAAGCCCCGCCTACTACTCGCAGTCGGCGGCACTACTGGCACTGCTCATTCAGCGCGTCTCGGGAGCGCCGATTATTATTTCATGAACGTTCGACTGTGATGTATCCCGTCAATATAAAATTCACACAGTAAACGTCGCGGTATTATTTGTAATATCCGCGCGTACCCATTCGAACTATCTTTTTTGAAAAGTTACTGCTTACCTAAATATATGCACCAATATATAGACTGTAAAAACAGCAACACAACATAGCTTAGTTTGTAGTTATTGCACTAGTACTCATTCAAATATAATACATACAGTAAAATATAATTTAACAGTACCTAAACAAATACATCTTTTACGTTCAACTGTTCAATATTAAATTATTTTTAACTTCAGCATAATTTGCATTTTCCCATTTCTTAGCATCTTTCCGTTTATTAACAACTAAACTTAAAAAAAAAAAATTATACAAATAGTAGTTTACAAATTAGTAATACATGTATAAAAAAAAATGTATATTATGTACAACTTGTAGTTATTATGAAGACTAAATTTTGTTTGTTTTTTTTTTTTCATAATTTTAATATTTTTAATTATGTGAGGAGGTTCAATAATGTCGCTTTTTAATTGACGTTTGCTGTACTGAGGGTCTACTATTTTTTTTAAAAGTTACTGCTTACCTAAATATATGTATCAATATATAGATTGTAAAGACGGCAATACAACAAAGCTTGATTTATATTTCCAAATTTTTAAGGGCAACGAAGTGCACGGGATCAGCTAGACAGTATATTTATATATACCAATTTTGGTAATCCAATAGATATAGATTTTTGTATGATTCGATTACTGGATAATTTACTTATTATTATATTACAATAATAATTATATTAAAATAAAAACAATTAGAAGGTATAATACTATGATACGTATAATATGCATGTTACAATTTATTAACATTTTACAATAATAATATTACTGAGATACGTCTAGTATGATTTTGTTTTTATTTTTGATGTTTTCCGATATATGTGTAGGTTCGAAAATGTCAGATTTTAATAGTCTTTTTCCATACCGTGGTTCAACCAATTCTGGCAGAAGACATTCTTTATAAAATCTGTGAACCAAGTAGATTCACTTTCCCGTCGAACAAGATACTAAAGCTGAAAATCAAATCATTATTTCGACTACTTTGTACCGTATACAATGGTTTATCACTCGATTCAAATAATTTAGCACATCCATCACAGTGACGAGGTGTACTCGTCGTCTACTATATACAGCAGAGCTTTTTAAAAATGTATTTAAATTTTTTTTATTTATTATAACACAGTTAAATATTACCGCTCCTGAAAATGCGTCGTATTTCGTCTTGTAGCTGCGCTTACTCCATTGGCCATCAGCAACAACAGGGCACATAGGTATACCATCACTATCTATATCACCTGCCTCAAAAGCCAACTTTTTTTCTTCTATACCAGCGAGTTCCATAACACTCCATGCTGTAGTTTCCATATGCATACTTATTTCCTCACTATATTTTATATATGTCGAGGGGGCCATACATGGAACATCTAAACTTGCCGAAAATTCAGCTAGTTGTGTGTATCCTATACCAATTGCATACGTGCCATTAACAATTGCTTTGTTAATCGGTATATAGTTTAGATCGTTGTTTTCCGATTCCAGTGTAGTCAATAGGTTACACATTTTACATTTAAAAATCCATTTTGTAGCAAAACCTTTTGTAATTTCGTTTATTAGTTCAACATTCATAAACGAACATCCTAGCCCTGGAGTATGACATTGCTCATTTTGTATTTGAAAAAATACGTGTTTCATATCAACAATCCTCCTACCACCGCAAAAACTGGTAAAATAAATTGAATTAACTATTTTGTAAGTAATAACTTACATAATTCATCATCATATATTAATTAAAATAAACATACTATGAAGTTATGGTATCTTCGGAACTAGGGTGACTGTATTCTGTACATAAGCTATGCTCCATAACAGTCGAAATATCATTATTATATTTTAAATTCGGTGAACTGATACAATCTTTTGGTAAATTACAATTTGGAGTACTTGAAACTAGGTTATTGTTCACATTATCTGATGTAGACAGATTATTTAATGAACCAATTTCTCTAAATAAATAAAAAGTTTAAATACCAAAAAAAAAAAAAAAAAAAAATATTTAGCTACACTAAATCTAATCGAAATTCAAAGAAAAATTATCAAAAATATTTTGCAGGTATAAAAATTAAAATAAATTATAATGAGTGTATGAGCGTATTAGGTACCAAAAATTAACAAACCTGTTAGGAACCAACTGCAACGTAGTCAAAATATCAGTTTCATTTGACGTCTCACCAAATGGTAATGGATTAGAAGTAAAACTTCAAAATAAAATATAAAACATAATATTTTATAACAATAGAATAAAGTTTAGGTATAAATTCTGTTTATCTACCACGCCAATTTTGAAAATTTTTATTTTTTTAACATGTAGGCGTGAACGGCGTGAACTATTTTATTTTATGAGGCAAGTATAAATGCTGGACCACCACCACCTAAATTTTATCACACAGACCCGTGGGGGCTTTGCCCCCACACCCCTAATTCACAATTCTACAACGATAATATACTTTGTTGTGTTAATATCAGAAATATAAAAAAATTATTATAAAATTAGTATAATTAATAGTATTAGACATTAGTTGACCTCTATACACTAGTTGTTCTCTATACATTTTATTATAGATATTTTAACTCTAAAACCACTTTTTAGTGAAGTTATGACTGTTTTTCGTGGACATGTTTATACCGTTGAAAATAAGCGGTATAACGTCCTCTTAATTACTTCGTATTATATCGTTATATATATATATATATATATATATATATAATTATATTGTTAGATATAAAAGTCCAATACTTTGTATAACAATATAATATAGCACTGATAAAAATAATACAAAATACAAAATATTTGTACAAAAGTACATTTTTATAAAAAAAAACCGAAACGTGCAATTTTGTGCAAAAACCCAAAAACGTGCAATTTTGTGCAACATAAAACTTTCTTTAAATTAATCTACATCTCTTGATTTGGATTTGTAGCTTGTTTCTATTGAATTTAGAACACGCCATAAAAAGATGCAATTGCACAGGAATCCGGTCTTTAATGATAGTATTTCAAAGGTATTATTTTTACAGACCCCTGGACCCCCCTTAATCCGCCCGAAACTGGAATCGTTATTAGAATCGTAGAGTAGAATAGAAATATTTTAATTTATTTATTGAACGGGTAGAGCCCTAAATATAATTATTTTATTTTATTTTTCTATAAACGTTCAAGCAGACAATGAAAGTATTTACATTTCTAACATTTCTAATATATAATATAATTTATATTTGTATATACTTACTTAATTTTTTTGTTTCGTCGTAGTGAAAGGGAACTAGTGAATTTTTTTTTAGATGACCGTTTCCGTTTCTGCTTATTTTCTTTATTTGCCATTGTCAAAAAAAAAATGGAAAATAATAATACAAAATTCACAAAAAAAAAAATTGAACACGACGACACAGAAATCCCGAAGAAATGATGTGATCACAACGAATTACCCAGGAGGAATGGTTGTGACGGTTGTGTATATGCATCAAAATTGAATATTTATTTTTGTACCAATTATTGAAAATACAGCTATTCATAGTCTCATATTGTGACTTCCGCTAACATAATTCGTAATGAGTATAGGATTAGGGACTTCTAGGAATTTGCATGTTTTTCAATAATCATTCAAAACATAGCTTAGTAACATAGGAATTTGTTTCATAACAATAGTACAATACGAGTTTATAATCAAAATGTATGGTTGCATATTTTACATATTTGACCATTTTTAATTTAAAAGTGCATATTTACTTTGACATTTTATTTTTTTATTTTTGTTTAATTGTCATAATAGGCATACTTGTGTAAAAATAAAATAATAAATACTAATACCAATAGTATTTTTTACCAGCAACTTACCATAATGTATAGAATGTATTCCGTATGAAAAGACGGATATTTATTAGGTGGTGTAGGTACTTGAGTTATTATAAATTATGCATAGGACTTTGAGCCCTTTGAGGTAGATACCAGGTATACCTACTATCTGAAAATATTAGTATGTCCGTAATAATAATAATTTATAATTTATATTAATTTATAATATTATAAAATAGTAAAACGAATAAGAGTTTGTAGATCGTAGGTGGAATGCTATCAATCGTCAAGACCAATTTTAATATTATAATAAAAATAAAAACAATTATTAGCTTATAAAATATTGTCATTTTATAGTATTAGATAGATAATAATGATATTGTTTATATTAGTTCGGTCTATTCCTGGAAGCTTCCGATAACCATCGACCGACCGTCACCGCGCGATAGTCGAAGCGGATATTCAGTTTTTGGAGTAGTGGGGGGAAATCGCGACCGACCTCTTAACGGCATGCAGGTAGCAGCACATTACAGCAATGAAAATATTAAATCAATCTACGTAAACATGTTTACGGAAAACAAACAAAACAGCATTAAAAAGCGATTTTAGAGCGAAAATACCTATTATGAGATTTAGAGAAAACAATATTTCGGAGACAACCTCATCGGGGTTTTGTATTATTTTAAATATATAGCTCCTTATAATAGGAAAAAAAACCTTTTTTTTTTACATTTTTTAAACAACTGTAACTTTTGTAATAATTTATATTTAAAAAAACGCCAATGAGGTTGTCTCCTAAAAATTCTTCTCTATACATTTCATAATAGGTAATTTTACTCTAAAACCATTTTTTGGCAGCGTTTTGTTTGTTTCTGGTAGACCTGTTTTTACCGCTAAATATTACGGGTGTAACGTCCTCTTAATAAGAGAACATTTATCTATTAACAAAACATTAACAGATAAGACTTGGTTTGTTATGTTTATGTAGAATCTTAATAAATATCTTTTAGTGTTCTTGCACATTTATATTTCATTGAATAATATAAATGATAATTCACAGTATTTATATATTTTATAAGAGGCATATTATAGCTAATGTTTATGTTTAGTTAATGATAGGTACCTTCTTTATAAAATGTTAAAATAATTACAGCTAAACTTTTCACCTAATTTTATATTTTATAATAAATGTAACAGTTATGTTATTCATGCAATATTTGATAACGCTGTGGCAATCTACATTATGCATGTAGTTCACTGTCTTTGTAAGAGCTCTACCATGAATTCAGATGTTTATAATCCATAATTTGCTGAGTTAAACTGCTAACTGTAAAATATAAGGGTCCCCTATACTGAAAAACAATGAAGTTTTTGGTATATGTTTTTTAGTTTTCAAAAAAATGAGATCAAAATACCTTATTACCCATAATTATGTGAGATGTAGGACTACTCAAATTTGAATTAACTTGGATAAATTTATAAATCATAGTGAAAATTGTATGGACCCATCCCGAGAACATTGAAATTTTATTGCATATTACAAAATTTTGTATACGAGTCCATGCATCCATCACAGGATTGAATCTTCGTTGATTTTCTAAATGACTAATTTACATAAGAGCAATCTTTTGTGACTAATTAATATAGTAATATTTTTAAATAGGTACATCTATCGCTTATGTTACCATAATCAGCAAATTGCCTATATATGTAGATAGTATATGATATACTAAAATATTTAAAATAAATAAACTCAATAAAAGTAATGCATAGTAAATTGATTAATTTAGTTCACTAAAATGTAATGGATTTATCAACCAAATTATATTTATAGAATCATTAACTCACTGTTGATTCATTAAATATATGATTATTTATGCAACCCAGCATTTAAGTATAAAAATGGAATTTATGTATAGGAGCTTTTGGAGTTGATTTTACTCACCATAATGGAGATGGACTTGATAAAGTGAGAAAAGGGTTATTAAAATACGGTGTTACTGGATTTTGTCCTACTATAGTTTCAACAACCACTTCAAATTACCATCAAGCAAGTATAGTATTAAAATACCTTTATATTATTTAGGTACCCACTATGAGTCTTGTTGGTTGTTATTGTTAATACACTATAAAACAATTTTTTATGAAAATTCAAAACTATTTCACTGGTAGATCTTAATATTAATATATTAATAATATAGAAAATAATATATTTTTTTGTAATGTTTTTATTATATTAATATTAAACTATAAATAGTAACTAACAGAACATTTAAAAATATATTTTATTTTCAGATATTACCAAAGTTCAAACGTTGTCGTGGTGATAAACAAGGAGCTGCAGTTTTAGGGGCGCACGTTGAAGGTCCATTCATTAGTAATCTAAAACGTGGGGCACATAGTCTTTCTAATATAAAAACCTTAGAAAATTCTAACTTGATAGATACTTATGGTAGCTTGGATAATATAGAAATAGTTACTCTAGCTCCTGAACTTAATGGTTCAATGGAGGTAATCCAACTATTATCTAATAACGGAATTGTAGTATCATTAGGACACACATCATCAAATATGGAAACTAGTATACAAGCAGTAAAAAATGGTGCAACATTTATTACACATTTATTTAACGCAATGCTTTCTGTAGGTATACTTTATTACACAACAACAACTGTTTGAACGAATTATGTTTATAGTTTCATCATAGGGATCCAGGGTTGATTGGACTCATAGCATGTCCACCTAGCGTCGAGAAGCCATTATTTTTTGGTATTATAGCTGATGGTACTCATACACATCCAGCAGCATTACAAATTGCCCATAAAGTCAACCCAAAAGGACTTGTGTTGGTAACAGATGCATTGTCAGCTATTGGGCTACCAGATGGTATTCATCATTTGGGTGATGAGCAGATAGAAGTAAAGAATTCAAAAGCATACATAGCAAACACAAATACATTATGTGGTAGTGTGACTTCTTTAGATGAATGTATGAGATTTTTTATTGAATCAACAAGTAAGTTTAACTCGTGAGTATAATATTTGTTATAATTGTATATTAAGAAAAAATATCTTTAAAGATTGTAGTGTTGCTGAAGCAATTGAGACAGTAACTTTACATCCAGCTCAAGTTTTAGGGATACAACAATTTAAAGGCACACTTAACTATGGAGCTGATGCTGATTTTGTATTTTTGGGACCTAAATTAAATGTTCAATCAACTTGGATCAATGGACAGTGTGTGTTTGAACATAATAGTGGAGCTGGTTATATTGTGAAAAAAACTACATAAATATTTATTATTTTTTAGTTATTATACTAAACTTGACAATTTATTAATTTTTAAATCAAATATTGTAATTTAATCAATAATATCACTTAATGTACATATTATAAAACTTAAATTATTGAATATAAAGACACTAACGGGATAGCCCCATTAATTGATGAAAGAACAAAATAAAATAAATACAACTTTGAAGTACATTTTTCGATTTACTGTCTTGCTTCTGGATTTGAGGCACCAGCAATCATCATAAATATGACTAATGGTAATATATACATCCACTGAAATAACAAATTTATTAGTGAGTTTATGTTTGGATAAAATCTTAACTATTATTAGGTAATTTAAAACTGAACATACCAGACTATATATTAATTGTTTTATTAATTGTAAATAGATTACTTAAAGTAATTTACACAAATTGTAAAATAAACTGTTATTATCCATACAAATTTTAATTTAGCCAAATGATTAATTAGTAAAAGATAAATATAATATTCAATAATAATTTATAAGATCATTTTATCAATGTCAAAAGTACATAGGAATTATCAATTTCTATTTTTTTAACAATTAAATATTGAATTGTTATTTAGCTAAATGGAAATTGTTGGGAAATATGTATTTTGTAAATAACTAGAAAAATAAATATATTATCTAATATACTGATCAACATACGACATCAAAATAGAAAAAAAGATGGCCTCTTAAATAGATTTGTGTTAGTGCACTTATTAATTTTAAAAACATTTTTACTTACATATTTTCCGAGCATTGATTTGTTATTGCTTGATTTTCCTTTTTCCCTGGCGTCACGCTCACGTTCCATCTTCTGAATATAAGTTGCGGTATCGGGACTACAAATAACCAAAAATGTTGTTCCATATAAATAATTCAATATTTGAGAGTAAAAAAAATCAAAATACAAACACTGGACTGCTTTCTGGTCTTCTGAAAAATACTGTAGTTGTAAAGTTACTTGTGTCCAATTCGTTAAAACTGTTGCAGTTGTTAGATGTAGTAGCTAAGTTAACCGCAAATGGGGAGTCTAAATGATCCAAATGTAGTGTTAAAATATCATTTAATTTAGACCCAACTATAAGGCATGCCCTAGTAAAAGTGAGAAAACGTGTTTCTTTGCCAGACAATGTTCTAACGGTGACTTTTAATCTGTATAGTTCATTTTTAGATGCTAATTGCTATAAACATACAAGTATAATAATTGATTAATACCAAACAGTTAATTGAATATTTATTAAATGATTACTTTTAATAATTGTATGTCTGAATCATTAATAGTAGTAGTAGATACAACATCGTTCCTAGACTCCAAATTGACAAGAATAGAACTGCGTTTGGTGAAACCAGCATTGGGAATCAATTCATGTTCTAAATAAACGTCAGATATTGAATCATAACTTGTATCCTGGAAAAATAAAATTACTTATTACAGTTATTAGTCCTAGTTTATTTTCAATTAATTTTACTTACAGAACAGTAAATACCACTTAACACTGAACAAAATAAGAATATTAGTTTATAATGCATCATGTTGACGTTTGTTTGTTTAATCCTTTAAAATAAAAAAAACATTTTCATAATAAATTAGAATAAAAAACATCTGCTTTGTATCAGGAACAGATACTCTGTAGTTGCCACAGAAAGTATAATATCCAATATTATTAATAATATGTCGACAGAATACAATTAACAAACTTACATTCAAAACACAATTATTTATATATTATATTTATATTAGTAGATTACTCACTAGTCAGAAATCACTATTACTCAAGGTAGATCTATAAGAATTAAAGATGTCACTTTAGTTTCCAATTTTCCATCATAAACATACTCTAATAGGTTTCCAATATTGAAATATCAAAAATCTAAAAATTCTTAATAGTTAATAATGTTATCTTGACTTATACCCGATTATGATGTATGATAGCGCCTATCATTTACAGTATTTGATAGCAAACCGAAAAATCTCATACACCGATCAGGGTTGCCAGATAGATGAGTCGGCGTACCGCCGATAGAGAGCGCTAGAACGCCCAAAATGGTGATGCCCAGTTCTCCCATAATAATTTAAAATTTTGATACCGCCAAGTTAAAGTAAAAGTGGTAAACTAAAATTACTAAAATCAGCTATGATATATTATGGATACGTCGTAATTTTCATATTATTTTGATATTTATGAATTTATAAATACACAATACGAATGTAAAAATGTTCAACGTTATTTTTTTTAAGCTCCTAAATTGTAGCACATAAAAAATAAGGGAAGTATACAAATAAAAACAAGAAACATTTCCAAACTCATGATAAATGTAATTTGTAATGTCCAAACTGAAATTTGATCTGCATACAACTACTGTTGAATAATAGTTTGAACTTCTTTAATACTTAATAAAGCAATAACTTCAGTTCATCTACTAATACGGTTTCTAATGTGCCTGTAGGTTGAGTTTTGTTTAAAATAGTTGGTTCATCGTACATCTTGGAGTTAAATTTTACTAACATCATATTTATATGAATTGATAGTTGACAGAGAACATAATATGATATTAATTTAAATTACTCACACTTATATTAAGTCGAATTCTTAGTAAAGCTTCCAAGGCAGACAATTGTATTCTGTTTCTCGAGTTCTCGACTTTGTTTTAACGGAATTCATTAGTGGAGGGCACCCCCCCCCCCCGGCCAAGGCATTTTTTTCTATATGTATATATGTACAAAAATCAAAAACCAATTAAATTTAAAAATATTTTGATATACATATAAATATAATTTTTTTATATAACCCCTCCTCTTATTGAAAATATCTGTGAACGCCAGTCATTCAATCTACTGTATTATTATTGAATAATAACTTGTCGATTTTTATATGTAACTTTTTTAACTTTGACCATCTGATGCCCTCTGACTAATCATTCTTGAATGAACTTATTACATATAGTCAATCAATTTTTTGGTTTCAAAATCTGAAGGATATAGATTGGAGTCTTTAGAGTTTGTACTTATTCAGTTATACCTACTATTTAATTTTATTTAAATTTAACGTGAGTTGATTTTATTATATACAGCTTTTAAATTTTTTTTAGCCATTTCAGGGAGTATTTTGAATAGTCTGTAGATTTTCATTAATGAAATTATATGATTATATGATTGTTAGAAATTATCGGGATTTGATATCAGCAGTCTAGGTCCAGCTTATATTACTTCCTAGTTCCTATATCATTGTATGTCAATTTTTTTCTTTCTTTTTAAAATGGATTTATTAGAAGGCACTCCAAACTTCTTTCGATTTTTTTTATACCAATTGATGTTAAGTTTATTCCTAAATCTTTATTTTTGCTCTTATAAATACACTTGGCAGCGAGTGTCCATGGTCCCTTTCCTTTTTTAATTTATTAAATTAGTTTGTTTTTATACATATACTATACTGCTTTTACTTTTAACTGCTTTAAGGGATAGTCTCCAAGCCGTCCAAGGGAGCCTAAATTAAATACAATAATTCAAAAAGTTACGTTATATAAGTTGTAAGTTTAACTTGAAAAGTAAATAAGATGGTCATTTGATTCATCGAAATCAGCGTGAGAAAATATGCAAAAATAACAAAAAAAAAATTTTGGTTTAACTTCCGGTATATATAACGGAAAGTTGTCCTGCTGTATACTATAAGTGTCATCATTGAGTAGGTCATTGATAACACTGATCCATTAAATTGATCCATTAAAAATGATAAATCATTTAATACAAAAAAAAAACATAGCTTACTACTTTACTAGTATAGTTTTGAATAGTTTTACAAACTGACAACTGTATAGTATTACAATAACTTTAATTTTTGAGTAAGTAGCCACCCATGACCCATGGATGAGTGATGACACTCAGCTTGATAATGTATATAATATAAAGTTATTCCAAACAAGTGATAAACTATGTGAATACGTCTACGTTACTATACTAGTTATAAATAAAATAGTCTATTCTTTGCTTTATTTGACACTTTAATAGGTATTTTAGAACTAATATTGTGATGATTTTTTTAAAACATTTTTCTTAGACTTATCCCCCGTCGTCTTATCGTTTTTTTTCTGCAGACCGACATTCTAGTATTAATTGACTGTGTTCACATTGCACAATATCGGATACATGTCTCATGCATATTCATAACTACTTACTATAGATACTCCGTTCACCGAGAGGATGACTTCGCACATTGCACATATGACTGGAGTCGAGGAGTGTGGATTTTGGTGATTAAGGCTAGGTACGACGTGCTTTGGATAGTGTGCAACCACTTTCTCTCGGCGAACGGAGTGTACTTGCG
This sequence comes from Macrosiphum euphorbiae, assembly GCA_949089665.1. Lineage (NCBI taxonomy): Eukaryota > Metazoa > Arthropoda > Insecta > Hemiptera > Aphididae > Macrosiphum > Macrosiphum euphorbiae. The sequence goes on along the minus strand of CARXXK010000001.1, from coordinate 111,745,611 downwards.
ATGAGCTAAAATGTGATTTTGTATAATATATCAATGATAATATTGAGCACTGCAGTAATGTACCTATTTTGCCTATACAATACGCCGGACAACACATTATGTTTGAGCCAAGTATATTATATAACAATTTTATTTATTTACGACTATTATAGCCTATTGGGTTCATTTTTGAATCTCCACCAATCATATTATTTATATTTATTATTAAAATAGACAAACTGCAGAGACAAGTTTTTTTATTCCCGAGCGCGCAATGCATAAAAATAGAGAGCCCAAAACACCAGCCCGTCGTCGTATCATTTTATTTTATTTTATTTTAGAGAGTTTTCAGCTCCCCTCCAAAACTATTTAAAGTATGGCGTTTAAGATCTACATACAGAGCTAATTGCATGAATTGAGCTACAAGTGGATAATACACATAACGAACAAACGTAATTTTTAAAATACATATTTAATTATACATACCTATATAAATATTATTATTAACTAGGTCATATAATTAAATATATTATATTGATTAAATAATTTGTAATTTGAAGATTCGGAATTTCTATATTATAATTTCACAAAGATTTCTAAAAAATAACATAATATTTTATTATTATGATTTATCCATAGCCTACAGTCAGACCCGTATTTAGGAGAGGGTCAAGGTGGGCCATTGCCCCTTCTTGTGGAACTTGGGGAACGGTAAATGTTCATGAACTTTTTTTATTATTAAGCCAACATAGCTATAGCTTTAAAATTTTGTAAAATATTATTTTCCTTATGTATTGTGATTTGGTGGAGATTCCTCAGAAATGTCCTATATTGTACTTACTGTATATTATATTGTTAATAAAAACATTTAATAAAAAAAAACCCGATGGATGGGAATTCGTAAGCTCGTCTATAACTTTGAAACTAAGTCCGACCAACAAATTCTGTTTGCATCATTGATTGTTCTGACCTCATTGAAAACAAAGGTCTCCAAAAAAAAAATTCAAAATCTTACCACATTTATGAGTCATATATTATGACCCAAAATAAAAGGTACCTTACATTTTAAGAAATAACTTTTTGGAAGGCTGGAAAAATATACTGCCCCTGGGGCGCAAAATGTTCAAAGACGGCCCTGCCTACAATATAAAGTCTGTGTATTTATCGACTTAACGTATTATAACATCTATCGTCTATGGCAAATGCCAATCTTCACCATTCATCTGAGACAATTAACGATTCTAAAAATTTCTATGAACAATAACTGCGGAGGTCTACAGATGCACGTCTGTATTCTATATTATATTATAGTTTATGACACATTTACGTTTCACCGGTATAATAGTCGTAATGTCGTATAGACGATGTGTACGTACGTTTATTTTCAAATTATTTTGGGGCAAAACATTTACTCTTTACTCTTTAGACATTAAAGAAATATTATTATAATCACGGACAATCTGCTACCCGGGTCACGGACGCATATTTAATTCCCAAGAGCATAATGCATGAAAACGCGAGCCCGGATGGCGAACAACACAATAAGCTTCGGCGTATAGTTTCGTCGTATACTCGTATAATAATAATATATTTATAGTAAATACTAAATATATTATAATATATAATAATTTCATTTATAACCACTGGAAATAATAAAATAAGTGTGAAATAATTAAACATTATTTTTAGTGTATGATATTTTGTCAACTGTATTAATTAAATATTTAAATGCACAACAATATAGTTATAACTTAAAACAATAATAGTAATAGTAATATTATAATAAAAATAAAATGTATTAAATACATTTATCGAATGAATTGTTCGAAGTTTTCGCCATCATATTCTAAACATGATCCAGTCCTCTCAAAAATGCAGTCGAAGTTGCCACCTTGATTTGGTCTTCACATAAAATATCACATGCTGTTATACATATTAATATTGCTGTTATCATACACTAAAAATAATTTTTAATTATTTTATACTTATTTTATTATTTCCAGTGGTTATAAATGAAAATATCATTAAACACGAATTATGCATAAATCCAATTTTTGACTTACTCTAACTTAGTAAGTTTTGAAAATAGAAAAAAACTTTTTATACAATAAATGTTTGAAAAAAAATACTCTACCCGAATCTGCAGAAAAAAACTGGGGTTGCCATTTAAAAAAAAGTAAGTAGTATTGCGCATGCACGTACCGAGTGAGCTAAACATTTGAAACTAGTCTGAACATAATATGTTAATAATATACATAATGTACATAATATTATGTATTTAAGTGCTCCCTATCATCTCCCTAAAACCCCATTTCAAAACAAAGTCACCCATCTGAGATATTTAGTGTTTCCTAATATCGTGATCACACTGTATATTAGTAGGTACATTTTAAATATTATTTGATTGAACACTATAAAGAGCTTGTTCTCTATTAGCCTTGAGATGCACTCTGTGCCAGTGGTGGATATCGAGGGGGGGGGACTTACTCTAACTTGGTCAGTTTTGTAAATAGAAAAAAACTTTAATACAAAAATGAATATCCATCCGAGAATATGAAGAAAAAAAATAGTGTTTCCATTTAAAAAAATGCAAGTTGTATTGAGCATGCGCACACCAATAGTGTTCAAAATTTGAAATTTATCTGAAAATATGTATTTAAGTATTTCCTATCACCTCTCGAAAACCCCATTGCAATATAAGGTCATCCACCTGACTAAATTAGTGTTTGAAAATTTCATGAAATTTAAAAAAATTAAATATTTCAGTATTTTAATAAATTTTGTTTTATTTTTAAATAAGTTTTATATTTACATATATAACTGTTATAAATTACCTTCATAACTGTATGGTACCTATACTGAGTGCGCCGAGAGAGCGCAAGTCGGCGGCGACTAAAACCCGTCGTAGTCCGCGCATCGTACGGCGTATGACCAGTCGACTTGGTGTGAAAAATTAGACCTCTAACCCGCGGAGACCTGCGCAGCCGACTTGCGCTCTCTCGGCGCACTCAGTATAGTGATGTATATTTGTATAATATCGTATTATATTGTTCTGTGGTATTATACACGCTGTATAGAATTATTTTATACAATGGTATAAAATTAGTATAAAACTTTTTTTTCGCTAAGTGGTTTGAAGACAATTATTATGAGAATTGATAAATATAAATTTTTTGTTAAATTTAAATATGTATCTATTATTTACAAACAAAAAAAGTATTAATTATTTTATTTTCCATTATTTTTTTTTTTTTTATATTAAACAGTTATTACTTATTTTAATTATTATTTAAAATGGAAACTAAAAGACTAAAGTGTTAAAATTGTTATTTGTTAATATTAACTATTAATAATTACTATTGTTACTTTTTTTACATTTAATATTTATTTTATTTATTATTCAGAAAAAAAAACCAAGAACCATTTATGTTTATTAAAATTGTTAATTATGACTTTACTTGTTGACTTTGTTATTAAATTTGAATTTAATTTATTTTATTTTTCTTATTTGTATTAAAAAGATTCAATTTTCAAATGGGAAATGGACAATGGTTGAGTAATCAAATTTAAATTGTATATGTAATTTCAAATTTGCATATCTTTTAATACAGGGTTTTATACCATATAAAATGTGTATAATACAAAAAAAAAACAATACCGTATTTTAGCATCAATAACGGTACCTGTATGTATACCTAACCTTTGGTATTATACATTTAAAATAGTATTCAAAATTTTTAAATATTTTAATGTTTAATGATACAAGTAGGCATACAATATTATACATGTATATTGTATACCTACTGGATTTTGACATTAGAATTTAGAACACTGAACATTGTGTTAAAAAAATCAATATTGTGTTTTTGTATTAAAAAAAATTTCACGAAAACGTGAAACATTTCATACTTCAAACACTACATATTTAGTGTTACCTTAAATTGTGATAAAACTGTATAATATTTTAGAATTTTGCAACCACCTTCATGCAAATTACAATTTGAATACATAGTTTGGTCTTACATTAACGTTTACAGAACAGAAAGCTTTTTAAATTTTCCTAAAGCACTCTCACTGTTGAGCCACTGATTTACTTGACATAAGTTATATTTTATAAAGACCAGATGTATATTTTAATGAGTATTATCCTAATATAATAATACAATCATAAAAAATATAAAACATTAACAGATATACAAATATTTTATATTCCGTATTATGTCAGCCCATTAGTTTTTTTTTTTTAGTTTTTAAGTAATCTTTTTAGTGAAATAACCTACAACCAAAATTATAAAGAGTCATATTTAAGAGGGTTTAACATCCCGGTTTTGTTTTGTTAATTTAAATTAATATTTATTTAATTTTTTTGAGACAATATTCAAACAAATGACATGTCAAACGTTTAAAATTATAATTGTCTATAATTTTTATCATAAATTATTTTACTCAAAGAATATTTAAAAATCACAAATAACTATTTTGAGTGAATGTGTTTTGTCCATGATGTTTATGGGTCAGAGGTACAAAAAATAGTAGGCTGACGTCCTCTTAAAAACAGCCTAAAAATGGTTATCAAATCGAATAAAACCAATTTTTAAAAAATATATTTTGATATATTTTTTTTAGAATAACTTTTAACTATTAAAAATTAAAACAGTCATCTTAATATATATTTTTTAATAAAATAAAATAAAAATAGTTTTTATCCCGTTACAAATAAAAATTGAGATAAAAATTGTCCAACACCTAATTGTTTCACTTGCAAAACAGTTAGTTCAATTTTTATGAGAAATAAATGAACTTTACAATAAATTACCAAGTTGAAACAGCAATATCATTCAAACAATAATCATAACAACCTTATCGATAAACACGCATGTAAATTATAAGTAAAACTAAAAATCATAATTGAAGTCAAAAAATAAATTATAATCACTAAAATAATGTTATGTTTTAAAATAATATAAGGTTTTGAATTTAAAAAAAAATAGAATATGTTAAGCTATGTTATGAATTCATATTTTTATTTTTCTTAATCTAATAACAAGAATTCTAAATAAATGTTTTATCTTAAACTGAACCAAGGGGTTTAATATAACAATCAAGCATACAAAACTTGGGAGATTTCATATATTATACAAAACCAAATGTGTTTAAAAAGTCATTAAAAATGCTTCACTAACATTGTTTAGATAAATATCAAGACAATTGTTTAGTCAACAGTTTATGTCTTATAAACACTTCAATAGTAATAGTATGTTTTAGATATATCACAAGATCAGATGTATGTTTGAAAATGATACAAGTTTTCTTGGTTAGTTTTAACAAGCCAATAATGGATACAAAATATTTAAAAATAAAACTAGTAGAAAAAGAATAAGAATATATTTACAAGGAGATAATGGCTGCACTGGTGTTATAAGTAGATTTTCCAAATATTCTAATACTGTAATTATACTTAAGGATACATTAAAACTGCATATGTAAGAAAACCCTTCAACGAAACCTACATGACAATTTTTAACATTATATTTTAACTATTAATCAAACATATGCCATAAAAGTTAAATAATCAGATCAACATTTTTAAATGTATTTCAATTCAATAGTCCCTTGGCTTTGTAAACATCCCTCAACAGCGATTTCAAATACTTAATTTCTCTAGCCAGTTCTTTAGCTTCGTCCTTGAGAGTATCATTTCTTTGCAAAAGTTGTTTCTCTTCTACTACAGATTCCTTGATTTCAGCTTTTTTCTTCATCCTGTACCTTGTTGCTGCATTTTTGTTTTGTTCTTTTTTGCGTAATCGCTTTTCTTCGTTGGGAGCCTTTGGAGAGTATGGTTTGTCTCGTTTAGTTGTTATATCACTGTATGAATCGGTATGGCTACTAGCGTCTGATGACATAAAGTCTGATAATGTGTCTTCGTCAACTACCAACTGACTGAGTTCTTCTGGTTGCATATCATCTAGCATAGACATTAGGACATCGGTATCTTTGGGACTTTCAGGCGGTGTCAATGAAGTGGGTGGAACATAGTTGAATTTTGGCTGAATGGATGTTTCATGGCAGTACATAGGTGCATACTGTTGGGTAGGATATGGTTGATACTGGATAGCTTTGTTGGAAGGGACAAACTTCTGATATTCCATTGGTTTCATTTCAATATTGTTTGGAGAAGTGTTTGTCATGAAATCATCAAATATTGGAAGGTCAATGAATTTTTCTTCATTTAACCAGTCTGTGATAGTTTCAGATTCTGAAAAAAAAAATAAACTTTGTACTAAATTTATATTTTTAAATACCTTTGATCACATTTACTTTATGCCAATATATAGCACAAACTACTGATCAGTTTTACTTAAAAATAGTCTTTAAGTAATAATATTTTATTTCATGTTCGCAGTATTGCATATAACTATAAACTGTCTTATACTCTTATGATATTATCCAATAAAACAATTATTTTAACTTAAGAGGATTTAACAATGAGAAATAGAATTTGTTTTTATGTTTGTCACAGACGTTATTGACTTACCATAATATAACTATTAATTCCATTTTACTTAACAAGTAACATTGCTGAGTAGTTTATTTTAGTATTTAAATTTCAAAACTAGTGCTTAATGTATTTAATTTAAAAAAGCATAAAACACTTAACCAATTGTATTTAACTCTTATTAAAATATAAATATATATATAGATATATATATTTTTAAACTACATTGGAGATTTGTACTAAGCAGTAAAATTAATATTATGTTCTCTTCTATAAATTGGCCTAGTCTCCAATAATAACTCAAGTTATAACATAACTACTGATAATGCTATAGTACATACTTTTATATAAGAACAAGACAAATTAAAATATTCCATCCTTATAAATACATTAAACCGATGAAAATTAATACTAATACTAATGATTTTATTTGATAAAATATGATTTCTCTTCATGTAGACATGATTGACATTAATAATTATGATTAGTTTCGTTATAATTCTGAGTAAATCACAAAACTATATATTAAGAAATAGATCGATCAAAACCATCACTGACAATATACAATACAATAGTGTACCAGTGCATATTTATCCCATGATAAGTATTGACCTTTGTTGAAGTGACCCAAATAGATGCATAGGACATTAAGACAACTGCTGCTAGTATGCTTATCTAAATGGTCAACCCGACTGACTTATAATAGTCGTCATTAAATATGTATATATAAAAATAAAAAAAAAAATGTCTTTGGATGTCAATCACACATTAACAGAAAAGAACCATGCGATAAACTGTAATTATTTTAATTATTATACATGTCCCTCGAGTAGCAGAATGTTATTAATACATTATCATATTATAGTGTATTTGCTAACAGTAAAAATACAACGAATTTCAAAAGTAACAAAGGACAGTATACTTTATCATCATACTTTAATTTGATTATTATATTTTCATTATTCATATCACCAGACACAGTCAATAAGTCAAGGAAATTTTCAAATAAATAGACTAAAATACATGTCCAATTGTATAATCCATTCGACTAAACATCAAAGTATTTATTAAGTATATATATAGCCTCTACAAGTTCTACAACTCTAAAGTCTAAAACATTATATGTATTTCCTTAATAGAAGTGTTTGTATTTATATATATTTAAACAAACTATAAGAGAAATATCGCAATAACATTGATTTATAAAATGTAATCAATTTTTTGATGAATAAAAATATAAAAATGGTTAAGAATACTCAGAATACTGGACCTTGGGCTTAATATATTACAAACAATAATTTAATTGAATAAGTAATTTTTATGCATTATTATAATATATTATTTTTAAATGCTATGTTTCAGCTTTAAACAATATAATATAAATGATTACAGCTGCTAAATGATCATGTTGTTATAAGCATTAACAATTGGGTTTGTAAGTTGATAAAAATTATAAATATCACACATTTTTAGACTGGAAATTATAGGAAGTAGGCACACCTAAGATAAATATAAGTTATAATAAATTTAAAAATCAAGGGAGTACCTATAGTCCATACGTATTACTGTAACCATCAGGCAGCAAGACATAAATCATCTGCATCTCGTAAACAACAAAATTGTTTTTATTATTTATTAAATACCTACTTCAATTATTTTTACCAGACAAAAAATTACTTTCCATTTTTTTCCGATGGTTTCCCCACTTTACCATTGTAAAAATCATACAATTCCTGATACACTGCATGCCTACATCGTCTCCAATTCAGATAATATTAATATATAATTTTTGCAATAATACCCTTTGACCTAGATAATTTACTCTTTAAGTTTCTGAAAATCAAATCGACAAGAAACAGATAGGAAATAGGAATTGTACTTTAATATTATTAATCAATGTAATGTTTTTATCAAATTGAAACCTTATGTAATAAGTGCATTTAAGGCTTAGGCAGATGTCTCAATACTAGTTAAGTATCAGATTTAGAAATTAATAAAAATTGTCTACCTACTTAAATTAAAAATAAAGTTAAACAAATATTAATATTTTCATGAATGGCCGATAGTAAATTTTCTCGGAAATAATAAAACAGTTAAATAAATATTTTAATAATTTTTGGAAAGAAAAATATTAAATATCTATATTTTTAAATGTTTAATTAATTATATTTAAGACAATGTACATCTTCAAAAAATACGTCTTCGAATTTAGAAATACGTAACAATTTTGTTTTGTAAAATAGTGAAATAATAAAATTAAACTGATACCCATACAAAATGTTTAAAAATTACGTAACTCGATTAATCGGGAATCCCGCCGATGTGCACGTCAAAAAAAAGTATGTTACCTAGTAATAGGTAATGTAATGATAATGCTTACTATTTTCAATAAGTCATAAACACTTTTCAAGACTAATTCATAATTGTGTACACCTACATTCCCTTGTCCCTTGCATACCTTACATTTAAATAGAATGAGCTTGAAAAATGCACTTAATTTTGTATTAATTTATAAAATGTTGTTGATTAACTTAATTGTTGACAATTTGAAACATAATAATTCGATGAAATTTTAAGAAGATTAAATAATACCGAGTCTACATTAGGTATCTTACCACATTGTCAGTATAAAATAATAAATTAACTACGCAATATCAAGAAAATTGTGATAACTATGAATTAAAATACGTTTTTGTCAACATATTGTAATACCGAATTATATATTTTTAATTATTATTTACCCTATAAAAATGAAAAAAATTGTTAAAAAAAAATGTAGATGCTTCAACGTACCAGAGGAGCACCAATGAGATGAAATCATTCCGGTAGCCATGTGCTGTGTTATCATCAGCCTTGGCGTGTTTTGACACGAAACCAAATATCTAGCTATTGCGAAATTTATGTAAATACCAGGCAGCAGAATATATATACAAAGTAATCCTGTGGTAATATACTAATATATGTTTATATAAAATAGCTCATAAAACAATCAAAACAAAAAATTAAATAATTATATACCTATATTATATATAGGTATCTAAATTAAATGGAATTTAGGTAATAGCAATAAAAACAAAATAATAATGGTAAATTTCGATATTTGGTTTCACTTGTAAGGCGTGCAAAATTTTGCTCTTTGACCGTTCACCTTCTTTTTACCAATTTTTGCGAGTTGAATATAATTTGCCTGCTCCAGGTGTAATGATAGATGAACTTCATAATCACACAACTATGTGATGTGTCGCGACCTACCATGTGAACGAAAATACATCTATTCTACTAAGTGCATAAACTTTCAACAAACAACTGGTTGCGCCTCGCGAGAAGTTGGCTGAACACTGCGGGACGGACAGACACGACACAGCTCTGGTTCCTCTATCTCGCACAAAGACTCCCGACAACAAATCTCCCTCCTTCACCACCTCCTCCTCCTCTATTTGCAATTTGTATTATTAATATTGTTATTATTATTATTGTTCCTTTACTTCTAACAACATGTTTACGCGTACCTCGCTATGCGCGCGCCTGTCAATTTTTTTTACAAGTTTTTTTTTATTTTGTGCATAGATAACACATAATTGGAGTATAATATGTTTAAAATTATATATATATATATTTATCATTATACCGCATAATTCACACGCGCAAGTATAACAAGGTGAACCGCTATTACTATGTATATTGATCTAAAGCCGGATAAATTCTTACTAGTTGGCAACCGAATATCAAAATATAATAGTAGACAGTAGTAGTGGTAGCCGGTAGGTAAAAAAATAGTAGGAGTCGAGTACCAGTATTTAGTACCTAGTATCATTGAATGAATAATAGAAATGAGGTAGAACTCTTAAAGGTAGTACACTAGTACCTACTGAACTACTGTAGACTGTAGTAGTATAAATAGTAGTAGCATTATAGTATTCAGTGCCATCATGAACGAAAAATTATGGGGGGTGTACTGGTGTAGACTGTAGATTCACTTATGGAGGTAAATATGGTTATGAGTATATGACTTTTTTTCTCACTTCACTCGACCGACGACTTTATTGGAGACACTACATTCCATATCTAATATTTCATTATTTTTGTGCAATTTATTAACAGAAAGTGATTCCGTTGGGGGTGATCTCTGGTAACCATTTTATCTAGTTGTGTTACTTAGAGGGCAAAAGTAGGAAATTCCCAGAATTTTTTTTATATTTCAAATTGGGAAAAACTAACAAATAACAACATCTAAGAATACGTTAATATTTACGCAACGCTTGTTTTTTATAATGTTTGACGTAATAATTGAATAATAAAAAATATTGACTTTAGTTATTTTTCTATTATTTAAAAATATTATCACACAAACTGTATTTCACAATTACTTACATTACTGACTATTAGTACAATAATTTGTTAAAACTTAAAGTTAACGTTAGGTAGGTATAGGCGATGTTTTTGAAAAACGTAGTTCAAGCTACTGATTTGAGAAAATAGTAAACAGTAATCTATATTCTATAAATAATAATAATATTAATGTAAACTATTCTTAGAAATATATGTTAATCACCTCAAATTCCAATTTAACACATCCATTATAGTAACCTACTCAATTACGAAGTACACTAGAAATCTACTATACATCGGAGCGAGTTTCACGGCCTCACGGGTTGTATAAATTAGGTATAAAGATTTCAAAGTTGACGTTCTAGCACTTATTTAATAGAAAGACACAAATTAATATGCATGGACGTAAAGAGGGTCCTCAAATCCATAGGGTATAAGCAGTTGAGCCCACAAGGTTTCAAGAATAAAAAGAGTGGGAGACTTGTCTTCCACCCACTATATTTACATACACATCATTTTATCTATGATACGATTCAAAACTATCAGAAATTAAATGTAAATTTATTTATTGAATTATTGTAGAAATGTATACAGTTTTATATAGTCATAAAATATATATATATTATATATAATTGTTTATAGTATAATTGCATACTTTTTTCCTTCTCAAAAAACTTGTTTATAATACGTTCACCAACTATTTTGTTAGATAAATTCTTTTTATGTTTATAATTTATTATAATAAAGATTACCTATGTATTAAATATCTTAAATAGGGGCTTAAGAGGAGTAAAGGTTAGGTTGGATTTAAGCCTCCAAGCCCCTCTTCCTATTTACGTCAATGCAAATACGTTGTGGTTTTGGGAGTTTGTGCTCGTAATTCGTATATATATTATACATTTATATAATATTATAATATACCAATGTCCAATAAATGGACTTGTATATTGTATACCAGATATATTAATTGTTTTGTAAAACTCACATTATCAGGATACAGTTACTTATTTGTTATGCTTAGTAAAAATGTATTATGAGTTTCTTGGAAAATAATTAAATAGTAAAATTAACTTTTTTGTACTGAAAAATAAAAAAGCAGGTAAGTGGATGTCGCTCTGCTGTACAGTAGATTACAAGTGCGTCAATGTATAATGGACTGTATTAAACTTGAATTCAATGATATTCTATCATTGTATAAGAAAAATGATTCTGAGAGGAAACGGTTTGTCAGACTAGATATTTAATATTGTCATTAATTATTATATCATGTAAGTTAAATTTATATTATAATATTATTATTTTTTATTCGTTTTTATGGTAATAAACAAAGCGTAAGAAATTAAAATCCAAATTTTAGCGGTTTTTCGTAATTTTAAGTGGTTTTTACCGTGGCATTAAATAACTATTAATAACTAATAATATTATACGCTCACAACAAAATAACTAAAATAGTTATTCTAGGTTTTTATTATGTAATTTCGTCCAAATTTGAACTTAAAATGATTATGAAAATAAATAGTGTTTGTGTGTTTTTAGATTTTTGGTAACAGAATTAACTACTTACAAGGAATCTTGTTTTAAATTTTCAATCCTTAAATAAAAAAGTTGAAAAATGTATACATTTTTAACTACAAAATAATTATTCAATTTTAAATTATGTCAAAATTTGATCTTTAAATGCTTATAAAAAAAAATTGTGCCTATGTATTTTTAATATTTTTCAACTGCTATTGTAACAATATACCAGGAGCCTTGTATTAAATTTTTAAATTTTTTGCTCTAACAGATAAAACTTTATTGATATTCATAGAAAAAATTAATAAAAAAATTGAAAACTGACAATGCCCGTAAACAGCTCAAAAACCGTCAAAATATAATCTAGAGTCATTCGTTTTTGAACTATATCAAAATAAGAAAATCGTTGCATGAGAAATCGAGTGGATAACAAATTTTGTAAAAATATGATTTTAAAATGCTCATAAAAATTTAATTTCACTTTCCAGTAGATATTTTTTTTTGATAAAAGTAGGCAAACTTATGAAAAATCTTGTACTACATTTTCCAATCTTAGATTTAAGAAGAAAAATTTTTATGAATTTCTAACTAAAAATAATTCGGAAGATTTCGTGTTTTTTCCGTATTTTTTCAATATTTGAACTTTAATTGCTTATTAATAAAAACTGTGGCTAAGGAATTTTAATATTTTTCAAAAGTCGTTGTAACAACATAATAGGAGCTTTGTATTAAATTGTCAAGCTTTTTTACCCAAAAAATAAAGTTTTATTGACATTCATAGAAAAAAAACTAAAAAAGTTCGAAACTGAATATATCCGTAAACAGCTCAAAACAAGTCAATATTATTTGAAAATTTTTTCATGTATAGAAAAGGCTAATATAAATATTTAGTGAAAATTTCATGTATATATGTTCATTTGTTTTTGAGTTACACCAAAAACCAAAATCGATTTTTTGGAAAACCGATTTTGCGGAAAAATTCCCGTTTTTCCTTAATTTTTATGTTGTTTATCTTTCTTTAATTTTAAAATGTGACCTCCTGAATGCATCAACTAGATTCACTTTCCCATCGAACAAGATACTGTTGAAGAAAATCGAAGCAGTTTTAGTGCCCCAAACCGCGATGAGACAAAAATTAAAAATTAAAAAATTAAAAAACGCATCATTGTAAAATCATTACATCGTTTCACTCAGAATCTAAAATTGTCTTATAGTTGGTAAGAATCTATCTATCTATCTATTATCAATATATATATATATACATGAATGAATGTTTCTTTGTCCTCTATAGACTCAGAAACTATAGACTATTTTCAATAAAAGTTATATCAATAGATTCCTTGAGGCTCAGCGGGTACTTATAGCTTATTGTTTTAACCCGCATAGGGGTTTTATTTAGGGGGCCTAACAAATTAATTTTGTTTTGACTCACAAAAATCAAATATTATTTTGTTTATTTAAATTTTAAATGACTGAATAGAGATTATATAACGATTAGCATGGCATAAATACAAATATATAAAAATAAAAATAATACTTATGAGCACAACAATTACAAAGGTTACTTTTATGATTTGCTTTATTCTTGATATTATATTTGTTATGTAAATTTATGTCGCCTTTTAAGAATTTGTTGAATCTGTCTCCGGTATTTTAGTATTTATATCAAAAATATATCCAGAATTAAAAGTGAAAATCGTAAAATTAATCATTGTAATTACTGTGTTAATATTATATTGTATTATATATATTATTTCAACTGAAGAAAAACAGAAAACCATAGAAAGATAGATTCATTTTAACCTGGCAGTCTGGTATACAACTAGTAATATATTTATATATATATATAATAAATAATAATAATAATACATTATACATATAACATTAAGATTATTAAATCACCTTCTTAATGGTTAAATATGGGTTAGGTACCAATGTGATTAACTGATAACTGATAATATTATACCCCTTACATTTGACAACCCCGATAGTTAGTAATGGTTAGATTAGTAGTAGTACTGATTCAGGGAGTGGGACATATTTATGGGAGGGGCCCACAACCCCCCCATACTAGGCATACATATATATTTTATTAAGTACCAATCATAATAATCTATGATTGGTTGAAATTGTATAGTGGGGCCAAATGTGATAAACTGTAGCTGTTGTTGAAACATTATCATTTATCAGTTTTCATTAACGAATATTTTGAATAACTGACACTTGACAGTGACATTGCTGTATGTTAACAAGAGTTGAAAGCCTAAGACTTAAATTTTATTAATGTGTGCATTGTCATGATTTAATGTTTTTAAAAATGATTTCTTGTACACCCAATAAAAAAGCAGGACACAAGATAACAATTTTTTTTTAAATACATAGTTTTGGAGATTTAAGATCAATAAAAAACATTACAATTATTGTCAACTGATAGAAATAATCCTTGAAAAGTTTCAATTAGGCAATGTGTATTTTTTTTATAGCTTATACCATTTATATAACTTATTAAAATTTAAATAAATCAGCCGCCTTTAAAATATACATAACTATTTTTGGTAGTAACACGTAGACAGTTCAAAGCAAAAGTCAAAGTTCTATATTGTTATAAATCTCGAAACTCCAATTTAAAATTAAGCCTTATTCAAATGTAATTGTGTAATAACAATATTTCAAGAAATTTCAGTTTAAACAAATTAAATTAATTCATGATCTCAATATGCTGGGCTATGAATTTTACGAGGTTTTTGTTGTTGTTGAAAAATAATTTCTGGGACCATACATGTTTCATGTTACAGACTTCTAGATATAATAAGGCATAAAGTTACAGACTTGAGAGAACATTTTTTTGAAAACCACACAATAAAGAATAAAGAACACATTTTTAATGACATGTGAGCATCCTATTTTTAACAATACAATAGTTCATATCTAACAACCAACATACCTTGTTTTATCAAATTAAATGTTGTTAATATTTAAGACTATCTAATTTCTAAATATTCATATTCATATTTTGAGTTCCTAAATGTTATATAATCATCAAGGTTTAACAAAAAAATTATTTGATAATTAAAATACAAATATGATATAATATTTAATATTTATAGCTGCACAATTTTTTGACTGTGAAAAATGAAAGCGATCAAAGCTCAAAGACTATCAGAAATTATACAAAACAATCAAGTTTTTATCAACACTTAATTAATTAAATAGTATATTAAAAATGAATTTTTATCATCTTATCAGTTGGTACAATTATTTAAAACAATTTTTTTTTAAATAATATTAATGTTAGATGTTCAAATGTCAATGTACATAATAATTGAACTAAATGAAACATTTCATTAACCAATATCAGTTTATGTTTTAAACTATTAAGAGTTTATGATTAAATTATTTTTATTTTATATTTATCTATTTAAATTAGTATATTTTTGTAGATTATATTAAATTGAATTACTGAATGCTTCTTTCCATTAATTAAGAATAATTATGAAAAAAATTTGCCAGTATTTTAACTTTTAATGTACATGCTAATTGATTCTCAATAACCATGTTATTTCCACTATTATCATAATTATTTTTATTATTGATAAAGTGCCCAATTTAGTGATTTATTTTAATTAATGTGATACTACCTATATTTTCACTAATTAAGTTTTAATTTATATAATATGTCGAGTTCTTGCAATTAATTTTAGGTCTATGTTATGGTTTAACATTTAACATTTTCTACATTAAACAATACTTAGTATAATAAATTAATTAATCCTAACTTCATTATTATTGAATACTTGATATATATAATTCTAAGGCTAAGGTAAAAATAGTAATAGACATAAATTTACCTGAAACCATCTCAGATATGGTGATATTAGAGCAGATAGTTTCATACATTTTAAACTTGTTACAATGACTATTTCCAAATAATAAATGAGATGCTGTCGTCAGTTAATTGATACGTAAACTTCGACAAACTAAATGTTATTACTTTAACGGTAGAAAAGTGACTAAACACTCCACAATGATTGCATCAGTGTTTGGCCAGCTATATAAAATAATAGATTAGAGCTCAGGATACTTCAAAGCTGCTGTAGAGTGTAGCCCAATGAATATTTTGATCGGAAACCATAAAATCACGTCTGTTATCTATAATTTTTTTTTAGACACATTGTGTAGCTTTCTAAGGATTAGTTATAACTAATCTATATGTTATTGATAATGATGTGCTTCAGAATTCAAAACACTAATTATTAGGTAGTCCATGTATTTTTAATATAGACACCTTAAAAACTAACAAACTTAAGGCATTTGTAATTCAAAAACTAACAGTCAGAAATTATTACGATTTTGAATTTTGCATAAGAAAGTAATATAGATTCATAATATTAAAGAACAATTCAAGTATTTTTTTTTTATTAAAAACACACTTTTCCGCAATGATTTTAATTTTAAGTAGGTAGGTGCTTTTTCAACATGGTTGCTATATATAGTTGCATACTTTTCTTTTTGTTAATTCTAAAAAGTAGTATTATTATTTCATAAATAAAAAAAAATACCTACCATCGTTTTTATCGTACAATTTGTCTAGGTAATCTAATAATTTTCCAGCCATGTCACTCCTTGTTAATTTATCCCATTCTGTGTCGTTTAAATTACATATTGCTTTAGAAGAAAGAGGAGTTGTTGGCTCGTTGCTTAAAAGCAACGAGCAGCTTGGTTGTACTACTTGCGACATTCCTGACATTTTGTAATGGATTGGGTATATTATTATATGAAGTGAAAAATACGCTGCTGATGATTTTCGTTGATATGTTCTTGATGGTGGCACCATCTTTGAATAAGGAAGCCATATTGGCACTAAAAAAAAATAATAAAAACAATTAAAACTAATACTTCAGAACAAGAAATACATTGTCTAACTAGACATGAAATAGGTATTTTTACATTTAAAAATATATTTTTTTACACCTTGCGTCCTTTAACTATTTTATTACCCAAGATGATATATATTATATATTATTTAATACCTATTCATCATAAATAATTTGAAAAATAATGACACCAATAGGAAAATTTAATTTCAATTTGGTAGTTATAATTAAAAATAATCTCTTTACAACTCTTATAACAAATTGTTAGATTATAAAATACATATTTAATATTGACAGAATATACAACTCCCAGGAATTGAAACATTGGTAGATTAAGATTCTCGATACTTTGAAAAAAAAAGCTCTTATTAGTTATAAACAATTATTTTCTATGTTAACTCAACATTTTAATATTTTTCAATAGGTACCTTTAAATTTTGAATTTCTGAGAGTAATAAACAATGAGTAATAACTAATATGCTATAAATAAGTATTACCTACAATATATTTGATACAAAATAATAAATTCAGGTACATGTTAATAAATATTTACGTTGTATTAACATGGTTTAATATAACCTTGTAATTTTAATTAAAAATACATATTATTAATTTTATATTATTATCAAAGATAATGAACAAATAAAAATTAATAAGAGCTAGTTTTCACTGAACCTAGTTTATCTGTATTTATTCATTAAGATTAATACCATTACATTATTAATACACTAAATTTTGTTGTACCTCCTTTAAAGTTTAAAAGATAAGAAAACTACAATCCTTATAATAGTTTACTACTTGAATATTAATTAAATATATATAATATATGAGTTTAATGTGCTACACTTATAGTATTTTTATAGTCTTGGTTTTATAACACAGAAATGCTACAAACTCAACCAATTCATAATGTCATATGACATACAGATAATATTTAATATGGTACCTAACCTAGGTATCTAATTCAATTTTATGGTGTAAGAAATGTTGTATTTTAGTATTACATGAAACAATAAACAAGACTACCTACCTCTTATAATAATAACAAAATATAACATGTAGGAAGCAAAATAGCAATTTTACCTAGGTAATATCAATCGTAAATGTTGTATGTGAAAATAACATTCAAGATGAATAGATTGCAAAATTTAAGAGAAAGTTGACTATCAATCACCTACATTCTACAACTAATTGGTGGATACATTAACCTTAAGGAAAGAACGAGTAGAGTAGAAACAATCAACAACAGTGATTGATTTTTTTCCTAAGCCTTGGCAAGGGCGCAACGAGCAAAAAAATTAAGGCCATATACGTATATCTCAAAAAGTGTTGGAACCGACATTGGAGTAGTTCACAGAATAATTTAAATTAAATTAGAGTTATTCTGAGGTTGTATCGTCCACCGATTGTATTAATGGTAGGCGAGTCAAATAATGGTGAGTAAATGACGACGGCTGTAATACTGTTGTGGGTACGTTTAGGGCGATTGCAGTGGTACAGTCGTGGTGAGTGGGTGTCCAATATTATCGTCACCGGCAAACAAGTCACAACAAACCACTCGGTGACACGCTGCTCGTATGCGTCAAGTGTCAACGGTTGTGACTTGTGACGCGTTTCCGAGCTCATGCTCAGGGCCCGCGAAAATGCGAAATCGGCGCAGCAGCCGTGCACGCACCCACACCGACGTCCGACACTACGTCGTGTCGAAGGTTCACGCGACCGGTCGGAAGACGGCCATTCGCCATAGCTATCACCACCACTGCCGCGTCGCAGGCCGATTATTATTTAAATTATCGGAGAGCCGGCCTAAGACGTCGATCGCGGTGTATACGATTTAGTACCCCTACTATTACACTGTATTCGACTGTAATCGCTGCGTTGACGACTCAAACAAACACAACGTATCGTATCCCAATGACATAGGTAGCCAGGTAGGTTTTAATAATCAAATCACTCACCTCGCCGTCGCGGGCATGGTCGTTTTGTTGGGTTTGGGCACACGGCCGTGTGCGGGCTGAACGGTGTCTGCGGGGACCCCGAAATCACTTCATCTTGGTGGTGTCTCGTGGCACGCTTGCAGTGGAATATAGATCGCTGTCGACTGAAACGCGGTTATAGCAGAGGTTAATGGCAGAATCGTTTGATCAGAGAACAGCTTACGGGGTCATAAGTGAAAGCGGTTATAACTCAAAGTGAACGAAAAAACGGAGCGTCGTCAGTGCGTGTTGCTTGTGGCTGTGGTCGTATATAGGTGGTACAGGTAGACGTAGAGGTGGTAGTATTGTGGTAGAAGTATCGGTGTGGCTAGAAGTGAGCAGTGGCAGTCTGTAACGTAGACGTGGCGGACGGTAGTTTCCGCGTTTCCGTGCGCAGGTCGCAGGGGTCAGCGTGCCAACAATCGATTGTGGCGACGCCTGCCGCGGTGAACAAGGTGCTATCGAACACCGAATATCGATATTATAATACATAAGATTAATATAATATTATTATTATTTATTGTGATTTGTGAATTGTGGCCGACTCGGAGAAAATATTATAATTATTGTCTCGAACGTTTCACAATTTTACACGTTCCTCACACACAAAAACAGTTATTGAGGGATCTGTTGTAATAAAGTGTTGTGTTCATTTTTCCCTCCCCCATATCATATATTATTATTTCTACGGTACTATAATGGTGTGATTGCGTTCCGAAATCATCCAATACCAATGGTCTCATGTAATTATATCGATGTAAAATGTAAAAACATACGTTACCATCGCTTTGTGAGCACGCACTTGTTTAACCTGTGCACTTTGCTTTGCTTATCGAATATCGATAACATTTTTATAAACTTTTATCTATTTTGTTATAATAGGTAGGTATGATTATTATTCATGGAGGTTTTTTATTTTTGTAAATATTGTCTGATTTCTACGACGCATATCGCACATGGCTTTTCGGCGATCTATAGGATCGCGTGATTTTTATTGTTATTTGTGATTTTATAATAATAATAGGACGCGTATATTATTATAATAAACAATAATATTGATAAAAAAAAATTAACTGCAATCGCTTCAGATATGATAGGTAACATAATTGTATCGGTAATCGAAAAAAAACCCCGTATAAAAAATTACAGAAAAAAAAATTCCCAATACTTATCTAGTTAATAAATTTAAAATTGTACATCTTAGAATACTCATAACTCGCTTTAAAATTATAATATAATAAAAAAAGCCTATGATATTGCCTGGATCTTACCTTTATATTTTATAAGAGGTCAATTCACTCTAATTTTTAAACTAACGTGATCTGCTGAGCGCAAAATTTTTTGTTTTTAAATAAGTATTTTTATTTTAGATACCTACTGATCGGAATGTATTGATTTTACAATGACGTGTGTTTTGTTTTTATTTTTTATTTTTAGTGTGTTTACACGATAACGAATAAGTAGTCGAAATAATGCTTCGATTTTCAACTTCAGTATCTTGTCGATGGGAAAGTGAATCTAGTTGGTGCATTGGAGAGGTCAAAATTTAAAATTCCCAGTAGTTTTCAAAAGCGTCGGGAAAACAAAAAAAAAAATTAAGGAAAACCGGGAATTTTTACGCAAGATCGGTTTTTGACAAAATCGATTTTGGTTTTTGGTGTAACTCTAAAACAAATGACCGTATCTACATGACATTTTCACTAAATTTTAATATTAGCATTTGCCATATACACGAACAATTTTCAAAATATTTTGATTTGTTTTGAACTGTTAACGGACATTTTGAGTTTCAAATTTTTTTAGTTTTATTTTCTATGAAAGTTAATAAAATGTTATTTGTTGAGTAAAGAAGCTTGAAAATTAAATACAAGGCTCATATTATATTGCTATGATAACATTTGAAAAATTTTAAAAATCCATAGCCACAATATTTTTTTATAAACATAAAATGTTCATATCTTGTCAAAATACTTAAAAATCACTAAAAAGGTGCAAATTATTCTGTGTTAGAAATTTGCATTTTAAATCTAAGATTTGAAAATGTAATACAAGATTGCTCATTTGTCTACCTTCATAAAAAAAAAAATATAGAAAAAAGTAAAATTACATTTCGACATACGCAACGAATAAGGCAGTAAATCAATTTTTCAAATTTTGTTTTTTTCTATAGGGTATCACTGTTTTTCTGGAAGTCCAACGAAGACAGTGGTACCCTATAGAAAATAAAAAAAATAATTTGGAAAATTGAGTTACTGCCTTATTCGTTGAATATGACGATTTTTATGAGCGTTTGAAGTTCATATTTTTACAACATTGGTTAATATCGATATCTCATGTAGCTATTTTCTTATTTTGTTGTAATTCAAAAACGAATAACTGTAGATACTTGAAATTTACACCATGTTTATTTTATGAATTCCTGTAAATCACAATTTTTTTTAAATATTTTGTCTCATTTTGAACTGTTTAGTGTTTAGGTACATTATCAATTTTCAATTTTATTATTTTTTTTTCTATAAATGTCAATGAAATGTTATTTGTTGAGTAAAAAAGGGTGAACATTTATTACAAGGCTCTTCATATTTTGTTACTATAGCTGATACCTAGAAGTTGAAAAATATTAAAAACTCATACTCACAATTTTTTTTTAAAGTTTTTGAATTTTGAATTTTGACAAAATTTATCAAATTTTAAATTTTAAAATTATTTTGTAATTGTAAATTTAAAAAATATTCATCTTTTATAGCTAATGATTGAAAATTTAAAACAAGGTTCCACGTAAATATGTTATATATAAATTACTTTATTCACAATAATGTTATGGTTAGTGGTCACGGTTGTGAGTTGAGACTGTTAAAGTGGGTAATAACTCCCAAATATTCTGAAAATAATCTAAAAGATATTTGGAACAGAATTGATTCTGAAGACATCATTAATAAATTAGAAGCTATAGGAGCCCAGTATTTGGTAGAAGGTTATTATTTAAAAAATTAAAAAATAAATAAATGATTTTAAAAATGTGTTTTGTTGTACATTGTTTTCTTTTGATATGGTAGCTCATATAATTCAAATAATAATGTACTTGCGAGCGAAGTGAGCTAATTTTTTTTTTTATGTGGGCCAGGGGCCCCTTTTAATAATTTCCCGGTAGTCCAAAAATGGCCTATCCGCCCATGTAGGTACTTCCTATACCTATGTATAAATAAAAAAAACACATTTATATAGCAATATCATATAGGTAATATAATATGTATCTATTTATCAATATTATCATAATCACCATTCAAATTATATATTTTTTTATTATTATTAATTTTTATTTTTGACAGCTGTATTCAACAATTAGGTATAGCTTTGGCGATTTTTTTCCTAGGATTTTTATCCTAGATTTATTGTACCGTTATAATAATTATTAATATAATATGTGTAGTATACTAATATAACATAATGTGTATATATTATATAATATAATATGCATAATATATAATATACAGAGTGATTCATTTAAATATTTAATGTAAGACACTCATTATTTAGGAAAACACTTACGTTTTTGAACCTATTTATTTTATATACCTACCTAATTTTAAATCGTTACAAAAACAACTTTTTTAATAATCAAAATCAAATTTCGGGTAGATAAGTAATTTATTTGTTACAACTTTACAAATATTTAAAAGTTGTGTGTGCTGACCAACATTTCGCAAGGTTCTCTTACACAACTCCACTCTGCTCATCAAAATTTTCAAATGTACTATGATAACTTATAAACTACTCGTCCGAAATTCGATTTTTATATTTACATCGAAAATACTCCCAAAAATATAACTGCTCTAAAATAATGAATTAAAAATGTAAGTTTTCATAAAAAAGTAAAAATAAAAATTATAACAAAAAAAAAAATAGTAAAATTAAATTTATTTTAGAAAAATTTAGTTTCTTAACATCTTTAAAATATGTAAAAAAAAATATTTTCTAAAACGTTAATAGTTTTTAAAATAATGAGTGTCTTGTGTTAAATAGATTCACCCGGTATTTATATAATATGATATTTGTTATTTAATTTACTCCTCTCCACTGTCTGTTAATTAACCGTTATCGGTCCGGACGGTTCTTAGAATTTGAAAACATTTTAAATGAAAATAATAATATTATATATTATTATTTTTAATCATAGAATGTCCGTTGTACATTTTCAGTTCGATGGTGCAAAATATTTTATCGATACATTATTATGTGTGCTTGAACTAGGTATAAAAAATTATTTTCTCGTCAGGTTTATATTTTAGCCAGTAGTTGATGTACCTCCGCCGTAATAATATTTAGAAAGTTTATTGAACTGAATAGACCAGTAATAATTATTGTGTGTGTAAACGTGAGCGATTGTAATCGCTCCCAATAGATAAAACTCGATCGTTTAAAATATTAAATAATATTATAATAATTATCAACAATGGACGACGTAAATTAGTTAAGTCTCTATTGACTCGATTATAAACGGTTTAATTACATTATTATATTATTTTCTCGGATAGGGACTATTATATTATATTAAAAAAATTAATAATAATAAAACACGAGGACGCATGACACATATTATTGTGAATCACGTGAATGGCTGGCTCGCAGTTGTATTATAATAAATTTAAAAGTAGTGGTCGATTTAGGGGGGAGTTGTTGGGAGGTGAAGCACCCACCAGTCCACATTTTGAACTTTTTTTTATTATAAATTACTAAGATATCACTATAAAAGTTCCTGTAGAACTAAAGGTACTAATTGTAGACCACTGATGTGGTGTGCCCTACTGCCAAAAAAATAGGTTAATTTGGTTTTTACCCCGAAGTTGTTCATGATAAGTAGGTAAGCAAATATATTCTGGTTGTATTTGATAATATAAAATGTATTGTAAATATAATAATATTATGCTTGCAAGTTGCAATTTAAATTCATTAGGCATTGAGTAATTTTAGATTCTGAGTGGAACGATGAATGTATTGATTAATGATTTTACAAAGATGTGTGTTTTTTTTTTGTGTCTGTCATCACCTTTTAGGACAGTAAAAGTGCTTGGATTTTCTTCAACAGTATCTTTTCTGATAGGAAAGTGAATCTATAAAAAAAATAGTTGGTACTTTGGGGGGTTAAAAGTAAAATTTTCTCAGAAGTTTTCAAAAACGCAGTGAAAAACAAAAGAAAAATTAAGGAAAAACGGGAATTTTTACGCAAAATTGGTTTTCCAAAAAATCAATTTTGGTTTTTGGTGTAACTCTAAAACAAATGAACGTATATACATGAAATTTTCACTGGTTGTTTATATTTGCATTTTCTATACACGATAACATTTTCAAAATATTTTGATTTATTTTGAACTGTTTAGGGACGTTTTCATTTTCCATTTTTTTTTAGTTTTTTTTCTAAAAATATCAATAAAATTTTATTTGTTGGTTGCAAAAGCTTGAAAATTTAATAGAAGGCTCCTAATATATTGTTTCAAAGGCAGATGAAAAATATTAAAAATCCTTAGTCACAATTTTTTTTTATAAGCATTTAAAGTTCAAAAATTGTAAAAATATGGAAAAATCACGAAAATTATCGAATTATTTTGAGTTAAGCAAAAATTGTAAAAATATGGAAAAATCACGAAAATTAGCGAATTATTTTGAGTTAAGAATTCGTAAAAATTTTTCTTTTTAAATCTAAGATTTGAAAATGTAATACAAGATTACTCATAAGTTTGTCTACCTTAATCAATAAAAAATCTCTACCGGAAAGTCAAATTAAATTTTTATAAGCGTTTGAAATTCAAATTTTTACAACATTGGATGTTCACTCGATTTCTCATTTAGCGATTTCCTTATTTTGTTGCAATTCAAAAACGAATAACTGTAGATACATGAACATTTTACTGACTGTTTATATTAGCATTTCCTATGCACCATACAATTTTGAAAATATTTTGACTTTTTTTGAGCTGTTAACGGACATTGTCAGTTTTCAATTTTTTTAGTTTTTTTTTCAATAAATATCAATAAAGTTTTATCTGTTGGGCCAAAAAGTATAAAAATTTAATACAAGACTCCTTGTATATATTGTTACAATATCAGTTGAAAAATATTTAAAATACATAATCACAATTTTTTTTTTAAGCATTTAAAGATCGAATTTTGACAAAATATATCAAATATAAAATTGAATAATAATTATTTTGAAGTTAAAAATGTATAAAATGTTCAACTTTTAAATCTAAGGATATTCACTCGATTTCTCATGTAACGATTTCCTTATTTTGTTATAATTCAAAAACGAATACGGAATAACTGTAGATACATGAAAATTTCACTGAATGTTCATATTAGCATTTCCTATACACCGTAAAATTTTGACTATTTTTAGCTGTTTAAGGACATTTTCAGTTTCTAATTTTTTTAGTTTTTTTTTTCCATAAATATCAATAAAGTTTTATCTGTTGGGCCAAAAAGTGTAAAAATGTAATACAAGACTCCTGATAACTTGTTAAAATATCACTTGAAAAACATTGAAAATACTTTGGCACAATTTTTTTTTATAAGCATTTAAAGTTGGAATTTTGACAAAATGTATCAAATTTAAAATTTAATAATTATTTAGTAGTTAAAAATTTATAAAATTTTCGACTTTTATATCTAGAGATTAAAAATTTAAACAAGATTCCACGTAAGTAGTTAATTTTGTTACCAAAAAATTTTAAAAAATCCGTCCTTTCCTCAAGCCACTTATCCTATTATCTATTTTACTTATTATTCATTTTATTGTAACAGATTGTAAATAAAAATTATAAAAAAAAAAAAAAAAAAACAAGCGCAGTTTATTTTTATAGTCATTTTAAGTTCAAATTTGGACGAAATTACATAAAAAACCTAGAATAACTATTTTAGTTATTTTGTTGTGATTGTATAATATTATTCGTGGGTACTTGAAACTTCTAAAATACACTATTATGTATCTATATTCTATGATAGTATCATGGTTTGTTGTTGATGTATAACGCGTTATAAGTACCTAATGGATATTGTGATATGATTAATTTGAAATTTATTATAGGTCAATTTTTTTTAATACCATAGATAAGTATATAATATGTCTTATACGTATAGACTGACAACCGTTTCAGACAAACCTCTCAGAATCCTTTTTCTTATACAATGATATTATATCATTGAATTCAAATTTAATACCATCCATTATGCAGTTGTAACCTACTGTACAGCAGAGCACCTTTTTTTATCAAAATCCATAAAGCTTTAACAAATATTTAGTATTTACCAATGTTAAATACATTCCTTTTTTTTATTTATTCTTTTAAAAATATAATTTTCCAAACTGAATATTTTTCAAAAAAACTATAATAATCTTGTTTCTATGGGCAACTTCAGTGTAAATAATATTGTTTACTCTGAAGCTGTTTTATAATTCGTATTAATCGCATATCAGTCTGTTCTATCAGTACCTATATTGTTACAACGAACATTAATTATTATACAGTGCAAAATGTATTACGTACCTTATTTTTGTATAATATCTAAACATCAGATCAACATTATGTTGACTAACGAAGCCGTGAAGAGTTCGTCCGATGTTAATAAACAGTCCACCACAGAAATCATGATTCAGGTTTTTGAAGACCTCTGGGAAAATCGGCCTAAAGTGTTGGAAGAGAGTGTGGTCACCAGTTTGAAGCTTCACAGGCGATACGCATCGTTGCCTAACATTTCGCTGCAGTCGATTTCCGCTGGTGAAGCCCCTCTGTCCGAAACCGCTTCAATGACGCAAATAGTTAGTGATCTGCTTGAAAATCGTCCGATAACCCTGAAAATCGACGATATCAAGAGTTTTCAAAGGCGAAGCAAATCGATGCCAAACATGGCATTCGAAACAAAGTCCATGGGCGATGCACCAGAAGCGATTCCGTCCATCACCGAGATGCAAGTTTTGATGCGCGGATCCGCCATCGGCCGAATCATCGACTAACAGTGAAGAATTGAGACCTGCTGCTGTAAGAACTAGCGACTTCGACACTCTGTTACCCTTCACTTCGACTTTTCCACCAGTCCTGCCACTCGATTTCGACGCCCAGCATTTGAGTTCGATACCGAACAGTTCAGAAACACAATTAATCGGTGATGCCGAGTCGGAAAAACCGCTGGAGCACGAGACGACCGGTGCAGGTTTACAGGACATCATGGTTACCAGAGGCGGATGTGGAGATACTGCAGCAACGGACGTGATAGTAAGCGCTGTCCGACCTAGTCGTAGCACACTGTGGAGTCGGGCGAAGACATTTGCACTGCGAATGTTTTGTTGCGGTGTTCCCGACATCGACCGAACATAGATTATGTTCAGTTTTGTGAGAGGTTTGGGGCAGTGGCTTTTAAACGTCGCTTCAGTCTTGGCTCCCTCCCCTCTCGCCTTTATTGTGCCTGTGTAATACGCCCAGGTGCGCTTCTGTCCTGAGCTCACAGCTCTTATGTGTCCAGCTGGGCGACGTTTTGTTCGCCGGACGGCGGACACTTTGAACAAATCCTCTGTTTCTCCGTTCTGAGCGAAAACGGTCAGTCAGCCTATAATATTACTAAGTATATTTGATGATATTATTGTGAATATATAGGCGTGTTTACGAGAGTGGCCGGGTAGGCACTGACCCCCCCCCCCCGGCCGACTGTGCCTCAAACAAAATCATGCCAGGATAAAAAAAAAGTCGTGTGGTGTGTACCCTGCAGTCGGTGCAACTCGTTTGCGCACAATCCAAATTGTTTACCTAGATATCGATGACTCGTTTGCGCACAACATAAACACTTCATAACATATATTTTATATTTTTAAATTTGGACTAACTTAAGTAATTGATTATCGGTACAAATTATCAGTTTATCAGCATATCAATATTCAATATATCATTATCATCATTGAAAATAATCGACGTGTATTAAACATAATATTTTTAAGCAGTCGTTCTTCAGAAAGCGGTATACCTACTGACTAGTGACTATGGATATCGAAATTTGTGATATTTTTGAAAGAGAATTTCGAACTTTAAAATCTAGTGATACACATTTTAGGTGTACAAATAAAAAATGTTCCTTGAGTGATGTAGTAAGGTTAGTTAATAATAAAAAAATATAAAATTTTAAAAATGACAAACACGCATAGAACCACTATTACTTCTTATTAATTGTATAATTATATATTTATTCAGAACAGACACAGAACAGATGGTCCTAAGCTTATATTAAAGTGAGAAGAGAAATGTGCTGTTCTGCTCAAAGTGAAATGTGCGCAAATGAGTTGTACCTTTATAATTTAAACCCAAAATATGTGTGCGCAAACGAGTTGTGATTTTGTGCGCAAACGTGCCGTAAAAAAGGTAAATGTGCGCAAACGAGTCGCACCCCCTGCAGTACCTATAGATATTTTGATTAATTGTATTTTTTTTAGTTACGCATTTATTAATTAGTGATTATATTATCATATACATTTTTTTTTATTTTTTATTGAAATAAATCTACAATCTATACATAATTTAATTTTTGTACAATAAGTAGGTTTGGTAAGTGAATAATAAAAGGTTAACATGAATCATGTGATTAGTTAGGATACCCAGTGGTAATACCCTATAATATTATACCTAACAGCCAACAGGTATAATAATCGTATAATATGGGGGACGGATTATGTAGCGATTTCCTTATTTTATTGTAATTCAAAAATGAACACCTAACTGTAGATACATGAAAGTTTCACTGAATGTTATACTAGCATTTCCTTTACACCATACAATTTTGAAAATATTTTGACGCTTTTTGGGCTGTTTACGGACATTTTCAGTTTTCAATTTTTTTAGTTTTTTTTTCTATAAATATCAATAAAGTTTTATCTGTTGGGCCAAAAAGTGTAAAAATTTAATACAAGGCTTCTGAAATATTGTTACAATATCAGTTGAAAAATATTAAAAATACATGGGAACAATTTTTTTTTATAAGCATTTAAAGATTGAATTTTGACAAAATGTATGAAATTTAAAATTGAATAATAATTATTTTGTAGTTAAATATTTTTAAAATGGTTCAACTTTTATATCTAAGGATTGAAAATTTAAAAAAAGATTCCACCAATAAACTCTATGAATGTACGTAACTAATATACAGTATTAAGCATAATATATTAAATAAACTGTAGTTTTTCTACTGAAAATTAAATAATATTATAAATTAGTGTAGTTTGATGAAAAAGATATTACTTATAAACTAAAGCTTTAATATAGTATTGATACTTTCTAAGATACACACAATATATTATATTTATAAGCAGTGTTGGGAATTATCTAGATAATTTATCTGGATACAATTATTTCTTAAATTATCTTATCTAGATAAATGTAATGGTTATCTGTGTTAATTTATCTAGATAAATAATATAGTAATAAGATAATAATTTTTAAATACTGAAGCAGCCAATAATTTACGAGAACCCAGTAGTGATTCCAAATTCCAATATTATTATAGTTGAAAAAACTAAAAAGAAATGTTTACTGAAACATTGTCAGTTTTATTTTGTTATTCTATTTTTATTTAAATTTTATTAAAAAAATTAAAATTGTGTATTATTTTAGTTAAGAAATGGCATTAAGGATTTATTAATTAATAAATATTACCTAATTGGTAATTATTAATAAAGTAATAAATTATATTATTTATAATATAATGGGCCCCCACACTAATATCTTCAGTGGGGCCCATTATCTTCTTGAAAAAAAAATAAAAAAAAATATATAATTTAAAAACAAATTATCTATTTTTTTATCTAGATAAATGTATGTGTATTTTATCTTTATCTAGATAAATGTATGTGTAATGTGTATTTTATCTTTATCTAGATAAAAAAAAATTATCTTATATTTTATCTTATCTAGATAAATTTTGAATGAATTATCTGTTATCTTATCCAGATGATTTTTTGGTTATCTTTTCCCAACGCTGTTTATAAGTATAATATATACCTATACTTAGGTAGGTAATGAAAGTATATGTTCGAAAGCCGATATAATATGGGTTAGCCGTTCCAGGAAAAACATAATCACGAATAATTCGTCAAAATGTTTTTATTAAATGTTACCTACTAGGTATATAGTGAAGTACTTAAGGTCTGGAGCACATGTTGATCTATGCATAGATCTTAAATGTTTGATTTAGTTTTTGATCTAATACATAATACCTAGGTACTCAATCCCATATTTAAAAAAATCTTCTTGACTTGACAAATCGAAATCAGCCCATCAATTATTTTAACTAGGTAGGTATATCTATTATTAAAGAATAAACATATATAACACCTGTGATGTATGGCAATTTGCAAGGCTGGGCATTAACGAGTTAATAAGTTAAAGTTAAGTTAAAAAGTTAAGTTACTTTTAACTAAGTTAAATAACGAGTTACTTTTTTTTTTAAAAGTAACTTCTAACTTAACGATTTACATTTTTCCCCAAGTTATTCAGTAACTTAACGAGTTAATTAATTGTATTGGCACGTTAAGTTAATTTTTTCCTAAACCACATATTATTTAAAATTAATTCAATTTTGTAAAATTAATTACATAAAAAAAAAACCCGAAATATTAAATATATTTTATTAAATAATAATTTATAATAATAGTAAGTTTTTATATTGCATATTCACAGAAAATATTTTATAACTATATTATAGAGGGAAATATCATAGGGGTAACCGCATCAAAGAAAAATATAACAATTTACTCAGTACCTAACCTATACCTAATCATTATTAAGAGGGTGCAACACCAGTCGTTTTGTATTGAAAATAGTGCGTTCGTATTTCAAATGCTACGAAATCAATAATAGTCGTAGACTCATAAGTAATACATTGTTTGAAAGGTGGTAGTTTTTGCTATGTTTTGTTGGAATCAGATATTTGATATTGTGATTAATTATCTAAAATATAAGCAAATCAGTATTTACAAAATGGTCTTTTTTCTATGTCGTAATACTCGCTTGTTAATACTATTTTCAGAAATCGGTTTCCAACAAAACATAGAAAAAATTCTCCTCTACAATTTTTGTAATAGGTATTTATACTGTAAAACGCATCACAACGCCGTATTACTTGAATTACGAAACCATGTTTTTCGGTTAAAAAAATACGCTCGTCGATTAATTACGCTCGTCATGTGCTGCGCCCATAAACAGCGGCAGCGTTCATTACTAGATGTTCATATACCATCACCCCGCGCGCGATAACGGCAGTACCGCACCATAGTCCAAAATAGGTTTTCTATCGCAGCCGTGCGCCGCCTGTACATAACCAGATAAGAAAACGATTATAATATAATGTGACAAATATTATTTAATTTTGTTCGGTTTTATATTTTGTATTCGTATCTGAATTTTATACTAATAAAAACTATTGTTTTGTTCTTCTAGGAATACGGCTTATTGAAGCGGTTTACTACAGAACTACCTATTATAAAAATTGTAAAGGAGAACTTTTTTAACAATCGTAAGGAATCTCATTTTTGATATCGTATTCCTATCGTTCAATATCATATGGTAAATTAACAAGGTTTTTAACTTTTTATCGATTAATTATTCAACTAATTAATAAAAAATATCGAAAATCGGGCTTCTTACGATTGTTAAAAAAATTCTTCTCTACAATTTTTATAATAGGTAGTTTGGCTGTAAACCGATTCAATTAGCCGTATTACTGAAATTATCGAACTATTTGGGTATGATAAAAAATACTAATTATTACGATACCTATCGAAATAATTAATAATTAGGTAAGAAAAAATCAAAATTAAATCAAATGTTATTTCATTTAGTGTACATTGTAGTATACGTAGCCACGTAGGTATATTGTATACAAATATGAAACAATTGTTACAAATTAAATGTCATATATAATAATTATATTATAATCATAAGCGTGCGCAGACCTCTGAGTCAGGTATGGCTAAGTTCAATCTGATCATCTACCCCCTGCAGGTCATGGTCACACAAGAAAAAAATTATAGACATTTTCACCACAAACTTTTAAGTGGCCCTTGTGTAGTTGTGTTGATGACTGGAAAATGTAAATAATAATTTTTACCTACTTTACGTCACAATCGGTCCGTCCAGCCGGCTGCGGCGATATTTATAAAAATAGCACTGCCGGCTGCCGCGAATCGCCATAACATCGAATTCTCGTAATCCTGTATAATTATAATTTATATCTTACCCACTCTACACAATATTAAATTATAACAAAAATGATATTGTTTCTACTAGTTTTAACAAATTTATTATGCGTCTATGCAATTGAAAGTGTTCAGTTGACTACTGGGCGTCTAGAGTTCTAGACTGTAGTGTATTTTTTCCGGGTTTACTCATATTTTGTTTTGTTAAATTTTTTTAAATGGATAACCATAAAGTTAGTAATTCGAATAAAAGGCGGATAGCACCGTCGAGACGTAAAAGTATAAAAAAACTAAACTTTGAAAGAATTAATAATTTTACTAAAAGAACACCAAAATGGTAAGTTATACTCGTATTTGTATTAAATTATTATATAGACAAAAAGTATATAGGTAGTTAGACTATAGGTAAGCGAGTTTATTTTCCATACAAAATAATGTAAAATAAAAATGTATAATTAATAATTACCCAGGTTTACGAAAAGATATCACAAATAGTTTTCGACATATTCTTGGTTACCATAGATTATGTGAACCGTATTTTTGCAATGGTCCTAAGCCAAACGAAATCAATTATATTGACGAAGCTCTGACTACTGGTTTGTTAGAAGAATTTATTCAAATAGTAAACCGCTTAGCAAATAATGCTGAAAGTTTATTGATGAACGTTGACAATAATATTTGTGAACAATTTAATAGCATCATAAATAAACACCTTTCCGGCAAACGAATAAATTTTTCACAAAGACATAATTACAATGTCCGAGTAGAAGCAGCTTTACTATCTCACAACACATCTGGAAAATACATACGTACTATTCATAAAGCATTAGTTCAAGATAAAAGTCCTGGTAAGAAAATAAATAATTATAATATAGCCTATATAGTATATATGTATTATGTATATCTTGGGAGAATTTTAATTGAATACGTTGATTTCAATTTTCAATTCTACAGCAAATGGATAATTATAATGCAACTTATAAATTATTTTATATGATCATTTTGACGTTTTATTTTTTTAGGA
This sequence comes from Macrosiphum euphorbiae, assembly GCA_949089665.1. NCBI lineage: Eukaryota > Metazoa > Arthropoda > Insecta > Hemiptera > Aphididae > Macrosiphum > Macrosiphum euphorbiae. The sequence continues at coordinate 111,712,190 of CARXXK010000001.1, read as the reverse complement.
GATGTTGGTAAAAAGTTCTTAATTTCAAAAGAAAAGAAAAATGATCAGAGAAGAAGACGTATGTTATTTAATGAAAATGTACCTAGAAACACTAAACATTACGGTCCGGACGCTGATTATGGGTTAGCCGAACCTCTAGAAAACGACGAACCCTTTGACTATGACGAAATTAAACTTAAATTTTTAAACACATTATGTATGAATATGTATCAGCGAAATACTTTAGAAGAAGAAACTCGAAGTCAATCAAATTCTAAGAAGTGGCACATAGAAAGACAAAAGAGATTAACTGCCTCAAATTTTGGACGCGTATGCAAAAAAAGAGCCACTACATCATGTAAAAATCTGGTATATGATTTAGTATACAGAACTTTTAGTTCAAAGGCTACGGAATATGGGAAAGCAATGGAATCTTCGGCAATTGCAGATTTCGAAAAAACTATGTTTTTAAAAGTTAAGCCATGTGGTTTATACTGCGATTTAGAATACCCATTTTTGGGAGCCAGTCCAGGTAATATTAAAAATAGACTTATTTATAATAATGCATTATTACCAATGTTTTTTATTAAAAAATAATAAATAATAAGAATCATTAGTATAAAAAAAAAACAAAAACCGGGAAAGTCGCTCTGCTGTATAGTAGGTGTCGAGTGGGTAGGTCAAAGTGTAGGTAAAAATTTTGTAAATACATAAGCACAGTTTTTTTTTATTAGCGTTTAAAGTTCAAATATTTCCGAAATTCGTCAAAAACGCCAAAATTTGCAAATCATTTTGAAGAAAAAAATTCATAAAATATTTATTTATTCACCTAAGGTTTCAAATTTCAATACAAGGTTCTAGATAAGTTTAAATTTAATTAATCATAAATAAACGTCGAATGATATTTCGTTAATATTTTTTATGAGCGTATTTTAAATTCATGTAAAACTCATCAAAATTATTATATTAATAATAGAAAATTAATTAATATCAATATAAATGTAAAAATAGAAAATATTGACAAATCATCTCCGTTCAGAATCGTTTTTCGTATACAATGATATCTATCATTGCATTCAAGTTTAACCCACTCGACCCCTACTATACAGCAGAGCGCGACTTTCCCGGATTTTTTTATATTAGTTTGTCTTCAATTGTTATTAGTTTTAAAAATTCAGGTAGTTATTAATTAATAGAATTTGAATTCAATATATATTTTGTAAAAATTGTACAGATGGAGTGATTGATGATGACACTATTATTGAAGTTAAATGTCCAATATCAGCTAAGGATTATGATAATTTTATTGATGCTTTCAATGACAAAAAGGTATTATGAATAATTTTTAGCTCATACAATAATTATTTTCTTTGTGGTAATAATTATGATTTATGATTATTTTATTTCTGTATATAGTTGCCACAATGTGAACTTTTTGATAAAAAATTAAAATTAAAAAAAAATAGCAACTATTACTACCAGATCCAAGGACAAATGCATATTTGTAAAAAAACAAAATGTTATTTTGTAATTTATACTAGCTATTGGACAAGTATTGAAAGAGTAGATTATGATGACGATTTTTGGCAGACTAAAATGGCACCAAAATTAGAAAAGTCAGTATTTAAATAAATGTAATGACTGTACAAAACTTAGCATATAAACTAATGTACATTTATAATTATATATTTAATTAATATAATATTACGGTTTTATATCATTATTATAGTTTTTATATGAACTGTCTACTGCCGGAATTGATCAATCCACAATTTGGAAAGAGGTTACTTGTTTCCGATATAAAAGACCCGCGGTGACGACTGTAAAAAATTTTGTTACTACATTTCATTATATTAAATAATCAATAAATTATTATTAAAAAAAAAAAGTCTAGAAGTGTTTAAGTACACATACAATATACATAATATACATAAACTTTTGTTATTATTGAAAAAAATCTTTGTTTACTACACTACTACTTTCAACTTTGCCTACTGTCTACTAGTAGCTTGTGAGGTTAAACCCAGCAGCGAGCGCGCCGCGTGAATAGAATTATAGGTATATGGGTGAGATACATTTTTAACTACAAAATAATTATTACATTAAATTTGATAAATTTAGGAGAATAATCAACTACCGTACGAAAAGTGCTTCAGGTTACCTAAAGTTAAAATGTAAAGACCCAACATGGTTACTAAAAAATGTATTTACTCATAACGAATTATTATTTTAATTACTAATAAGGTTACAAATGTAAATCAAGCTATCTGCTTAAATTTGTTGTAATTTATGTATTGATACACATATTTAAGTAAACAGGAGCTTTCATTAAAAAGTAAGTCTAGCGAGGATCGAGCGCGCAATGGTACGTGCATTAGAAATACACGGGTGACAATTTACGCAATGGCCAATGCCAATATTGTATGGACCCCGTCAACTAGACTGTTCGTGAAATAATAATGAGCCTCTCCTGTGAGTACGCCGCGTAGGTCCGCCACGGAGACAGTGGGCGTGGTTACGTCCGGCCGCGACGGCGGCGATACGGCGCACAACGCCATCTCTGGAGCGTTGTATACGTAACACTTTTACTGTTGCACACTCTTAATATCATTACTTATTATTATATTTTTATTCATTCATAGAATTACGATGATAACTTGGCCCGTCGATGTAAATAATACCCGTAGTAGTGTGGTATTTACTATTTACCTAATTAAAGTATAATACACAAAATTAATATAAGTACCTACAGTAACTAATTTTATTACAAACATTTATTCAAATATTGTAAGACATTTTTTGATTTACTGAATTATTATGTTATTTGTTAGCTTTAAAAAAGGTAGGTAGGTAAGTATAATTGTTAATTTTATTTAAAAAAAAAAAAAGTAACTTATTTTTAACTAAGTTAAGTTACTTTTATTTTCTAATTAACTTGTAACTTTTACAAGTTAAAAAAAAAAATGAAGTTAACTTTTAACTTTAAGCTTAACTTACATTTTTCTATATTAACTTAACTTAACGAGTTAAAAAAAATAGTTAACTTGCCCAGCCTTGGCAATTTGTAACTTCAGGCTTGTACGTAGATGTTTGCTCCACTTTATAATTGTATAATAAACATGATATGAAAATAATGTATGTTCCTAAAGGTATTGTGAGGAAGAAGGGTTAGGAATATTACATAATTATTGTGTTAGAAGTTTAGAAGGTATTACACTAAATAATATTAAAAACATTTGTATGGTTGGATTATGAGATTAGGGTACTTATATGTTGTAGACGTAGATATTATTCAAATTAAAATTCCTTTGAGGTGTTCTGATTTTATTTAATTACGGATAATTAGCATTCAAATAAAACAAGTTCAACACTAACATAATAATCATTAGTCAATACAGTTTTAATCCTTAATATTATATAGTACCTAAGATTTAAAATTAATTCATCATTAGTACCTTTGTTATACATAAATATTTAATGCAAAGTTACATAACAACCAATATTTAATTATATATTTATAAGAATATTTATATTTTTTCCAGTTTTGGTTTATGAACAGCTTTCTTATTTGGTTCCTATAGAAAATCACTGTTTACTAAGTTGTAGTTTAATGTTATAAGTAAATTCTAAAAAAAAAAAAAATGTTTAATGCTATCACAGTGTCATATATTTGATGAAAGTACCTACTATGGTACCTAAGTATAATATCGTCAATTTATATAACATATATATGTAAACATTCCCCCACTATGAACATTTTGGTGGGCGCCCTTGACCATCTACCAATATTAAGGTAGGTTATAACAATATAACGTCTTATAAGTTATAAGTAGGTTATGAAAACCATAACGATATAATTAATATAACTGCAATTAGGTATAAATAATACCTATATATATAATATACTGGTGTATTAATCTAACCTATATAGATACTGTATGAATTATCTTTATGTAAGTTATATTTTTTATAATTCATTATAATAGATGTTGACTACTGATGGTAAACGATTTTAATAGTATTTTAGTTTCTTAATATCTTAAAACCTGTGGTATTTTTTGTAAAACGAAGACATTCTGTGTTAACGATACAACAATATTTCGTACACGAGTTTAAATTGCTGAATTTACGTTTCACGGCGTTATAGTTAAGTTCAATATATTTTTCTTTACATAAAATAATAAAATAAATTTAAGTGGTACTAAAGAATAAAAAGTTAATATTATATTATTTTCTCCTTGTAAAACATAAACTTGAAGTTAGCAATGATACAGAATATTATTCAACACATTGTTATATTTAAAAATATGTCTGCAATTTAAACAATTGTATACTATTAGTTAATAATTGGTAATTATTTTACACCTTTTATAACAAAAAACATATTTACATAATAATTTAAATATAATTTTATGATTATAAGCTCTGCCATAACTGGTTAATATATGTCAAAATGTCAAATAGTTTAGTATTTAATTAATTATAATTTGGGTAACATGGTAACACTATAGGTATTGTAATGTACAATATATACTTAATACTTATGAATTAAAGTTAATTGTAATAACACATGGTCACAAGTATAATATATTAAAGAAAATTATATCTAAGATTAAATAAATGTACCATAATCAAGTGTATAAAAAAATATTAATTTATGTTATATGGAAACAAGAGTTTAAATCCCAAAATAGTTTTTTAGTTTTATAACGGTTAATTTATTGATGATTTGTGATGATTAAAATGTCAAATGTTTTCATAACTTTATTATAGAATGATAACAAATATAATATCTTTTATGGTTTCTAAATCATGACTATTTTAGGGTGATTTTATTTTTAATAAACTTATGAAACATGCCTTAAATGTTGAATATAAGATGAAAACAGATAATTTCTAATTTATTCATCATTAATGAAACTATACAAAGTAATAGCAAGATACCTATCATAAGGTATGCAGAATGCATGCAAAACATGACCAATAACGCTTGAGAGCGAGAAAAAAGTGGCTAGTAGAAAGAAATTTTCTAAGGAAGATATGTGGACCGTAATTAAATAATTTAACCCAAAGGTATGAAATAAGTCAAACGAAGAAATATATAATGCCTTTAGAGAAACTAATATAATTGGAGTAATCAGAGTCAAAAGACTAATTTGGCTACTTGGGCTAGGCTACGTCACATACTAAGGTCTAACATGAATGCAAAGGAAGTCCAGAGTTGGAAGTCACGAAGAAAGAGGCACTTATAGGCAGACCTAAACAACGATGATTCGATAAAGTCTCAAAGAATCTAACGATGCTAGTAGTTAAAAACTATAGGGAGGTAGCAATAGACAGAAAGAGATGGAAGGAAGTGTGTATTGCAGCAATGGGCCTTAGCCCTTAACAGCCTAAACAAAAAAAGTACAGTGCATTTTTTACCGTTTGTTTTTAACATCAATATGAGTAAGATATTTTTATTTTCTAGCCGATTTTGCGTAACTCTTTGTTTATTACCATAGAAACGAATAATATGTAAAAATTACCTAATTCCCACCAGTTATATATTATATAATTAATGGTTACTTATTAATACATATTTACGATTCATACATTTTCTTCGAATTGGAAGATATTGAGTAGCGTGCCACGTTTGTCAATTTAAATACATACCTACACACAGATTTTTTTATTAAGCCCTTGACCGTTGCCCATTGGGTAATTTATAACATTGTTATTACTTATTATTTATTACCTACGATATTCAATTGTATAGAAATTAAAAACGAAATGTTAACAATTTACTATTTAGTTTGTCCTCAACAATTTATATTTAATGACAAAAAAACAAAAACAAACAATTTTAAATAAGATTGTCCATTTAAAATTAATATTAAAATTATAATTTAGATCATCTTCAATAGTCTATTTTATCTCGTGACTCAGTCAGTGCATAAATAAAATCAAGTAAATAAGATTTTTCCTCTCTTATAGGAATAATCAAGGTTAGGTTATTAAATATACTAAAATAACAATTATTTTTAGGTACCTACATAATTTCAATTTTTATATGATATTTTAAATTGTGGTTTAATGAATTAATTATATGTAACCATATATTTTATTTAAATTTTTTTTTTATGAAGACAATTACAAAGATTCAAGTATTCCACAACTGTAGATCTACACTATATTTTTCCCAAACGCTTCAAGAATTATAATAATTTGTGCATTCTTTTTAAATACAAGGACATTGTATACAATTAAAATATAATTATTTTTTTATAAATTAAAATGCATTTATATTGATTTATATTATCAAACAAGAACGAAATCAATAACAACTTGTCAACTACGAATTGTTAACAGATTGAATGATATAATATCATTTTTTTGAATAAAAAGTCATGGCCGCAAACCCGGAACGCGTCTGGGGCCCCGACTGTATTTGTGTCGAGGGGCACCAATAGTACTATGAATATTGGATATTGAATATTGTTATATATTAAACTATTATAATTTATAATATACTATTATCATTTTATCAAAAACTACTGATATGAAGCAAATCAATTACACAATTTGAATAGTATTAAAAAATATTAAGTTGTATAATATTATAAGGTATTATTTATATTATTTATAAAATGTTTTAGAATTATAAATAATTACTATAACTAGGTATATGTAGTTAACCTAAATGTGTATTTTAAATAAGGTAGGTAGTTTTAAAAAAAATATAACATTTTGCAGTACTACTATTATAGTCACTTTTTTAGATTCTGAGTGGAACGATGAATGTATTGATTTTACAATGATGTGTGTGTTTTTTTTTAATTTTTTTTTTATTTGTGTCTGTTGTGTCTGTGTACACGATAAGTAGTCGAAATAATGCTTCGATTTTCAACTTAAGTATCTTGTTCGATTGGAAAGTGAATATCGTTGGTTTATTGGGGAGGTCAAAATTTTAAATTCCCAGTAATTTTCAAAAGCGCCAAGAAAAACAAAAGAAAAATTAAGGAAAAACAGGCATTTTTACGCAAAATCGAGTTTTCACAAAATCGAATTTGGTTTTTGGTGTAAGTGGTGTAACATTAAAACAAATGACCGTAGATACATGCAATTTTCACTGGTTGCTTATATTTTCATTTTCTATACACGATAACATTTTCAAAATATTTTGATTTATTTTGAACTGTTTAGGGACATTTTCAGTTTCCAATTTTATTAGTTTTTTTTTTTTTTTAATGAATATCAATAAAAATTTATTAGTTGGTTAAAAAAGCTTGAAAATTTAATAGAGGGCTTCTAGTACATTGTTTCAAAGGTAAATGAAAAATATTAAAAATCCTAAGACACAGTTTTTTTTATAAGCATTTAAAGTCCAAAATTTTACAAAATATGGAAAAATCACGAAAATTAGGAAATTATTTTGAGTTAAGAATTCGCAAAATTTTTTCTTATTAAATCTAAGATTTTAAAATGTAATACAATATTCCTTATAAGATTATCTACCTTTATCAAGAAATAAATGTCTATAAGAAAGTCAAATTAAATTTTTATGAGCGTTTGAAATTCAAATTTTTACAATATTGGATATTCACTTGATTTCTCATGTAACGATTTCCTTATTTTGTTATAATTCAAAAACGAATAACTGTAGGTACATGAAAATTTCACTGAATGTTTATATTGGCATTTCCTATACACCATACAATTTTGAAAATATTTTGACTCTTTTTGAGCTATTTATGGACATTTACAGTTTTCAATTTTTTAGTTTTTTTTTTCTATAAATATTAATAAAGTTTTATCTGTTGGGCCAAAATGTGTAAAAATTTAATACAAGACTCCTGATATATTGTTACAATATCAGTTGAAAAACATTGAATGTACTTTGGCACAATTTTTTTTATAAGCATTTTAAGTTGGAATTTTGACAAAATGTATCAAATTTAAAAATTTAAATTGTATTAAAAACAAGATTCCACGAAGTAGTTAATTCTGTTACCAAAAAATTAAAAAAAAACATAAACGCAGTTTATTTTTATAGTCATTTTAAGTTCAAATTTGGATGAAATTACATAAAAAACCTAGAATAACTATTTTAGTTATTTTGTTGTGATTGTATAATATTATTCGTGGGTACTTGAAACTTCTAAAGTACACTAGTATATATCTATGATAGTATCAGGGTTTGTTGTTGAGATATAACGTGTTATAACTTATAAGTACCTAATGAATATTGTAATATAATTAATTTAGAATTTATTATAGGTACCTATTATAGGTCATTTTTTTTTAATACCATAGATAAGTATATAATATGTCTTATATCTAGAGTCTAGACTGACATACCGTCTCCGCTCAGAATCGTTTTCTTATACAATGATATTACATCATTGAATTCAAATTTAATACCATCCATTATACAGTGAACCACTTGTAACATACTGTACAGTAGAGCACTTTTTTTATCATTTTTTGGGGCCTTTCTGAATTAATGTATCCGGGGCCCCTTAAGTACCAAGCCGACACTGTTTATAAGTTAAGACTTCAAGAGTTAAGATATTATATAAAAAGTTATGAAAATATTTACCATCGAAATCTAATAAGAAATATTTGTTCTAATATAATTTAAATAATAATGCAGCATTTCAATATTTAACCAATATGATTTCGCATCCTCGTATTTAATGATCTATCACCCCCCTATACATGTTGGTCTGTCTATATACTATATACACTTTGATTACAGCTGTTGCTTTTAATGTCTGACCATATTAATTATTATAGTTATTTTTATTACAGATAAATAATAGAAACTTACATTTCCATTAATAGGTGATGTTCTGAATGATATTAAAATGTACCTAGTACTGTATTCAAACATAGTAAATTATAAATAAATTACACAAATATTTAAAATATAAAACAATATTATATGCATACAATAGACATCTTTGATAGTTAAACGTAGGATGAAATACATACATAAATTTATATAACAATACGGAGTATGAAAGTACGACTGTTTTTAAGTGATTTTATTTTTTAAAAAGTGTTTTAATACCAATTATGCTAATAGGAAATAGAAGCAAAATTTAGATTACATTTTCATTATTTAAAATTTTAATGGTATTGTGGTTAAGTGTCACTCTATAGTCTATAATAGCCTTCGTTTATACCAGCCTATGAAGTTGAAGGTTGCTGTGGCCTGTGACGTTCCCGTTCCACTCGATCAGGTTTTCCAACAAAGCATGACATTCTTTCCCTATAGTACAAAGAAAACGAAATTCTGGAAATTAAATATAAAATATTTATAAATAATTGATTAGGTAAGTATACAATATCTCGCATATACCTGGTATCAATAATATCTCGAATTTTGTTATATTGGTTTAAATAAAAAACGATTGGCTAACACGATTTGGTTGGGGGGGGGGGGATATTAAGCCCTCTCGCCATGACTTTTTTTTTAACTTATTAAATACGTGAAAATGTTTATGTACAGTGAAGTGAAACCTCTAAATAGCGGACACTCTCGTTCGCTGAAATTGTATCCACTATTCGGAGGTGTCCGCTTTTCAGAGGGTTCGGTAGGAAGTGTGTAGTTGGTTCTCAAGAAAACATCCGCTATTTAGTGGTGTCCGTTAGGAGAGGTTTCACCGTATATAATATGTAGGTATAATATGTTTTTTTAATACCACCTCCGACCACCCTTCCAACAATATATTCTATGTACGCCACTGTAATACTGCAGTATACAAATAATATGGCCGCACAATATAGGGGAGAGCGGGGAAGTTGACTACCTTAATGTTTGGTTAAATATCCTTCTACAAGCAAGCTTTTCTGTTGCCCGGAATAAAAATTCTGATTCGCAGCATTATATTATCAGTTAGGTAATCTACCTGCGGTACCTATAATAGATAGATCGCGGACGGCGGACCCCATGCTGTTTCTACGTAAGTGTATGATTTAACTCTAAAGTATCAAAGTTACAACAAGTTTGTCATTTTTACTAAATTCAACCTACGGTGGATTAATATAATCAATTAATACAAAATCCTAACCTAACATAACAGTACTAAAATCCGATGAATAAAAAAAAACCAAATTTAACCCTTTTTAAATTAGCCTATCTGTTTCCCAGAGGTCTAATCTACACACAAACATTCATTTATATATATATATATATATATATATATATATTGACAAAAAATAATAACAAACATCAACAAACATGGCCGATTAACCAATAGCAACATAATACACTATTTTTATTTTAATCTGCAACAAAAAACTAAATTTTTATTTTATTATTTAGTTTATTTTTTTCTGGACAGATGTCACCACAGTTGTATTTTTGACATCCATATTTCCTACTTTTCCAGTAGATTCACCTAAAATTTTCTTTCATAGAAACCTTCTCCGTGATATTATACTCTTTCGTTTAAAAAAAATTAAGAAGATCTCATAAGTAGTTCCAGAGTTTACCCTGTACAGAGATTTAGTAGGTATAGTTAGATAGGTATGATATATGTGCACAATTGTTTTATAGACGTTTGAAGTTAAAAATGTAATTACATTTTAAATTCAAAAATTAAAGTTTAAATTCAAACGAAAAATAATGAACTTTCCTTTAATAATTTTAGTTATTTTGTAGTAATTCCAAAAATATTAGTTATTAATATATTAGGACTTAAAATTACATTATTCAAATATTTAAAATAATTAATTGTAATTTGTAATCTTCTGCACATTGTATTAAGACACATCTCTCTAGACCTAAAAGTTTATTATAATATAAATTATATGAAAAAATAAGAATTATATTTTTATACCTATTACCTACGTATATTCGACGTTTTCTGCAGAAACTAGTTTAACATACCCCGATACCCGTAGTATTTCTAATAGAAAAATAAATTATTAACGGTAATTTAAACAAATTATATAATAACCTTAGAAATAGTGTCTGGCACACCATTTCCGCTCAGATTCGTTTTTCGTATCTAATGATTTATTATTGAATTCAAATTTAACAAATCTATTAATGACCTACTCAATGACAAGGTAAACTCGACACCTACGACCTAACTACTTCACATCTGACTGCTGAGCGACTTCCGTGTCCCCTACGGCCCTACCTGTTTCACAACTATATGTCTATGTAGACATATCGTCGTCTCAGAATGAAAAGGTTTTAACGTAATTTTTGTAATTTTTCAGGGGAACGTTTTTAAGTTAGCCCGTAACTATCATTCACGTATGAATTAGAACCTTTTCATTCTCTGTATCTCATTAAATAATCAACGAATTGATAAGATTTCAGGATTGAATTATACAACAAAAAATATTAAAATAATAATAATATGCAAAACAACCATTTTTCAAAAAAATTGATTTAGAACCTTTTCATTCTAAGACGACGATAATAACAAATTTCTTTTAGTTACTGAAGTGAGCTTTTATTTATTTTGCTTAGTCCCATAATGTAAGTTAAAATAATGAATAGGTAGCAATAATCCGCCCCAAAGAAATAATGAATCGCGTATAAGTAATAACTAATAAGTAATAAGTAATGAGTAAAGGCTTAAGTTTTAACATTCATGTTTCATTAAAATGCAAACAGATTTAGTAGATACAATTATATAATATATACTTATAAGGTTATAACATAATTAATATTATATAGCCATATAGCCTATAGGTATACTTGTGGTACATCTTAATTGATTATTTTTGAGTTATTATAGTGAGCTAGTGTACTTTCGATGTTATGGCCTAATTACATCAGTCAATTGCATTGAATTCATAAAATTATATTAAATATGACTAAATGTTTATAATTTATAAATATGTTTTAAGTATATAGGTAGGTAGTCATATATGTATAGTAATTTAATTAATATCAGATACCAGGTAAACTATTATCAATAAGTTATTGATATACGTCTGTGTTTAATTCACGGACTAAGATATATATATCTTAGTCTGTGGTTAAATTTAAAGCAGTAAAACCTATATAAATACTAAATTTGACGTTATATTATTGATTAAAAAAGTCTTATCAATATAACTTATTATATGAACCACGAATTAAGATATATCTTAATTCATGATATAAACTAAAAATGTCATACTATAATGGTGATAAAACTGTTTTTAAAAAGAGAACCTCATAATATGTACCTACCTAATTGTAAACCTGTAGAGGTTGTTCATTTTGGAACACAACATTTTACATTCGTGTTCTAAAATCTAATCTAAATATTGATATTATATACTATATAGCAATGCAGCAATGCTAAACCTACTGACAAATATGATAATTAAATAATTCAATGGTTAACAATAAGTTCTTCAATAACTTTAAATATAATATAAACTAATCTAATTTTACTCTACATCGTATATAATTACTAATTATAAAAAGAGAATTATAAGAAATTTTAAAAGAAAAATATAATTATTTTATCAAGGATTTAATTGTACGAATAATTAATTATAATTACATAATTATAATATTATATAATTAGAAAGGAAATATCAACATGGAATTTATATAGTTTTTAATGATTTATGTGATAAATAAAATTGGTACCTAGTATCAAAGATGATGAAAAATGTACATAGAGATATAACAATATATTAAAATTACAAAATTTAAATTGATATCCATATTTTTATGTAAATCATATATTTTATATATTATTACAATGTTTGAATAACGAATGAAAGATAGATATTATGTTCTTGTTATCAGAATATTAATATTATTTTTATTCCCTAGCGTGAATTAATTTATAACATAACAAAAATAATAAGTTATAATATTCATTGCTCCTATAATATACGATGTTCAATAGTCAATAATTATATATAAACAATAATTTTACACACATTTTAGTTTATGAATAATAGTACCTAATATAAGTAATATTATAGACTATAATGCTCTAAATATTAATGAGTACCTAATGACTGTATAATATAATATGAAATCTGTTGTACCTACTACCTAGTGCCTAGTACCTACCTACCTAGTACCCACATACAAGTTGCTACTATAATATAGTGCACCATTCACATTTCACACTTATAGACGATAGTACCTATATATGAATGTAAAATATACAAAGGTTCTTAATTAATATATGTATTAAACAAAATTGAAAAAGGCTTAAGTTCAATAATCATAATATAATCTATAATATACCTAGATCATTATATTGAATTACTTGCTGCCTAACTGTATATTATTAATAAATAATGTCAAATAAAGAATTAGGTACGATAAAAGAATCAACCAGTTTTAAAGTTTGATCGAAATGTTATTATCCCGATATTACAATTTATTTAAGATTCTGTATTTTTAAATTGTGTAAATTTGACGTTGTTTGAAGAACGTAACATAAACAATAGTAGGTACATTATAATGTAATCTTAACAAATGTTAATATATTTGCTAAAATAAACAATGTCAAGAATATATTTTGTTTTTCTAGTTTGTAGAAAAACAGAAGTAAAATATACTGTGTAGTGTGTATACCTATAAACCATACATCCATACACATAAACGAAAACATAATACGTATTTTTTTCGCATTTTCCTTAGTGTACCTACTACGTAAACAAATTACTTAAAATTGAAAAAGCCTTTTGAATATCTTAAAAAAACATGGCATTTATAGCACACATATTATACAGACATAGTGGCATACTTAAACATTATTTTTTTTTTTTAATGTTGGAGGGTTAGTATATTTTAGTTTTCCGTTATTATTTACCATGAAAATACATCTCATAAATTCTTTCTACAAATTTCGGGGGGGGGGAGTATCTAGGTCACTATACAGACCTAGACTACCTAAAACTATAGATGTATTCATTCATCTCGTTTCGTATAATTCAGTGCAAGATCATGAGTATACTTAATTTAAATAACTAGCTATTAAAATAAATTTTAGTATTTAAAAAGGATTTCAAATTAGGATCCCAAAATAATGTGATAATTTATAACCAAATAACAAAAATACATATGTATGATAACTTTAATTAGTTAGAGAGGTGCAAGATCATAAGTACACTTAATTTAAATAATTATAGCTATTAAAATAAACTTTAGAATTTAAAAAGGATTTCAAATTAGGATCCCAAAATAATGTGATAATTTATAACCAAATAACAAAAATACATATGTATGATAACTTTAATTAGTAAGAGAGGTTAATACGCTCAGTAAAAAATAGTATAAAATACGGTAAGTGGGGGGGGGGATTTTTAATCTACATCAACAAAGTTATTTTTGACAAAATAATTTTTATCCAAATATTATGTAGTTTTATAACGACTTAACGTTATGTAACAGAAATGTTCTCAAAAATGTTAATGTTGCCTTAAATAAAGAAAATTACGTTGTTTTACCCATATATAGGTTTACGGTATAGGTACCTAATTTAGATATTTTTTTAATTTTTTTTTATTAGTTACAAATAGGGTATTTACAATCTGTAATATTTATATACAATACAATAAGTAAATTTGATAGCTAATATAAGGTACATAAACATAACATAAAATGGCGTGAGGGGGGAGGCCCACCAGGCACCAGTGAGGATGCTGGATACCCTCTAACTTGGGGTAAATATTCTTTTAACACATGAACATCGACAAAATATCTTCGGAAATACCTCGATTATATCGATATATCTTCGTTTATGAGAAATTTAAATAAAAATATATCTGACTAGACATCTCGCTTCTAAAATCGTTTCAAGTAAATATCTACATCATATTTTATTCATATATCGATTTATGTCTATTTTCTATAGTCTATTATGCAGAGTAAGTACTATAGCTTGGAGTGTTGTTATAACTTTTTGTAAGAGATTGTTTGACTAAGTCGTGAACTCGTAACCTATGTATGGAGTTTATCTCTCTAGACAATTATTAATTTTCGTAACGATAATATTTTTTTTAAGCTATGAAACTTTAAATTGTTTATGTAAAAAATTGAATTATTATGTTTATCACCTAGTAATAATATTTTTAGATGAAAAAGAAACTGTCAAACTATAATAATGCTTATAATATTATAAATACAGATATACTTATTGTTTGAACTGCAGTATTGTTAGTACTGAATTGGTGGTTTTTTTAGCAACTTACAGCTTACTAGTACCATGTGTATTATGTAGAGGTGCCTACTATTATATGTATTGGTATTAGGAACCATTATATTATACTTGTGTGAGTTATGTTGTTATATATTTATAACTTATGGAGACTAATAATCGTGCGGACAGAATAATATTATCTATTATACTTTACTGCTGGACCAGTCGTCTGGCTTATTTTTTTCTCCTTCTCTCTCTTTTATGTCTGTCTAATACCTGCTCAAGGTTGTAAACTAGGGCTTCTCAAAAATGTTTTACATTCTCAAATACATTAATTTTATTGTAAATAATACAGAATAACGTAATGCGTAAATCGTCATTATTAGTGTTATTTATTGGACAACAATAATTTAAGAATAGTGTACATTCAAATTTTTAACCAAAAACAAATATTAAATTAAAGTTAATTTCTATGTTTTGGATGCACTTTTAACAATTAACATAAATCGTTGAATTCAGATTTTCTGGTTATTTTTTTTTTACATACTTGGATCGCTGGGCATGTTTGGAGTTATAAAACCAGTAGGTATGGCAATATTTAATTCTGAAAGTAAAACAATCGTTTTTACTTTTAAATAGTTGTTAAATATTTATACTAAGGCATATAACTCCAGTATTCCACAGCCCACGTAACACAATTAATTCATGTTTTGAATAGGTTTATACAAATTATATTTTCAATAATTCAAAAATTAAAAATCATTAATAAAATAACTTATAAAATGTATAAGTTGTTTTATTTGTATTTAATATAAATAATTATATAGTATTTACTATTTTTGTTCTGTATGAATTAATTGAAAGCACTTGCATTCCGAAATATGATAGGTAGTAAGTAGCCAAGTAGGTACTTATTTTATTTAAAACAAGTCTTTATAATTTTATTTTTAAATAATTATTTATTTAAGATGGTACTGCAATTTATTATCAGATGATATCGGTAGTTAGATATTGGTGAATATTAAGTATTATATACGAACATTTATAATAATAAAATATTCGTGACAGGAAAAATCAAAGAGTATAATATCTTAAAAATAAAAATCATGATTTACCTATGATATTTACGATTACGATGGTCGATATGTAGATACTCCACCTTATTAGGTATGATTTGATTGCATTCATCTTAAAATTTAAATAATTTATAGATTTTTTTAATAATATAAGACAATTTCAATAATTTCATGTATTATTTACTTTTTTAAATTTTAAACCCTTATTCCCTATACGCGTTTACATATAGATTATAGACATATAGTGCGTGGATATATACTTTCGAATAGGTCTTAAGTATTTATACCTTAGTTTAATGCATGTGCCTTACTAAAAACTAACGTGACCTATCATAGGTTATAACTTATAAATAATAGGTAGATACCTCATGGGCGTGGCTTGTGGGCCATATCTCATCACAGTCATTCCTAAATATTTACTTAATTTGTTCATGTTTAATTCTTGGAAAATCTAGCCAACCATCATATATTATTGTTAAAGCTGATGATTATTTTTATTTTCTAAGCAGAATTAGTGTAAAATTATTATTTATTAACTAATGTATAGCTTACATTTTATGATTTAATAAGCTGTAAGTTTATATACCTACCTACTTATTTCATTGTATGAAAATTATTAACTTTATTTTACTAAATATTAGGTCTATTTAAATAGGATATATTATTAGGCTTAATCATAAATTATACCTAATTAATTTACGAGTTTGAAATATGCATTGACTTTTAATGTGACTTATAGTAGACCTATACAAATTATTATTACATATTATAACCAAATAAATATTCACAAAACTATATAGTATTTACAATATTATATAGATTTATAATCCCAAATGTAATAATTAAAAACTTGTCATATTAGAGTACCATATTAAACAGATTATACTTAAAAAATGTTTACAATGCGATGAATAATTATATCTTCCAGGTAATTTGTTTAAATTAATTTAGTCTCTACGAAGAATGTTAGTTTAATAAAATTAAATTTGTTATTTTATGGTAAACATTCTTTCTCAAATAAAATATATACTTTCACAACTTTTTATGATACAATAAAAGATGCTTATTTATGAATTAAAAGTTTAGATGGGTATATTATATGTACATTGTATCTATATAATAGATTTGAAAATTTAATATCATTTTAAAAATTATTTTTATACTTTATGTAATATGTATATTATTTGGACTAATATTATATTGTATCTATATACGTATTCTGGTATTCATATAATTTGATACTTCATATTGATACGGTGTAGTCTCTCCTAGTGGATACCTTTAAATAAAAGACACTTGAACACTTCCAAATAGCGAACGTTTTCTTGGGAACCAACTTTCTGCGAACCGAATTTCTGAATAGCAGACAAAATTTCAGCAACTGAGAGTATTTAGAATTATCACTGTATATAAGTTTTTCAATGGTCTATAGATAAAACGGTTAAAGATTAACAGTTTTGTAAAATATAAACATAATCGTTTAACGCGTAACATATAAACATCCAATAGGTAATCAATGTTTTCGTGCATAATAAAAAGTGAAATCAATAAAACCTTCATCGTAAAGTATTAAAATACCTACCGTAATTCGTATGATAGACACATATTACACATTTTCATCCGAGATAGTGATCGCACATGATAAGTTATAGGTATACTATATTATTTTTATTACAAGTATAAATGTGTTATGATAATTATAATATATATAATATATTAATATATTATGTAATGATATAATTTTGTAATTTGTCGTTTATTCTCAGACTTCAAATTTGTAGCCTCCTTTTTATTTGTAGACTTGCAGTTTTTATGTATCATAATCATTTTAAAGTGTGCTGCACAAAAACACTTATATGCTCTTAAAGAAGTACCTGTACGGTCGTAGACGGAGGAGTAACGTTTATAAAAAACATTTTCACGATATAAGTTTATTATTATAACATAGGTATAATCTGCATATCATACGATTCAATGTGGATCTCGCTGCGTCGTCGCATACTCGCATAATATAATATATATAATACGTTCGTTATACATACAAAATATATACAATATTATATATACTGACGACTATTATAATATATTAGGTATAGTATTCGAATCGCGCCATTTGTGTGTGGCACACAACAATATAACCGGTTAGTCGGAATCGTCCACTCTGGGACCTTCTGCAGGGGAGGCACATTCGTGTGTTTTATATAACACAATATAATATATTATGCGTGTATACCGACCTATTATAATATATATATGTTTTTCGTCTGAGTCTGGGATTGCGATTATTGCCGGTTTCGTTTTCGTTCGATCCGCACAGCTCGATGGACCACTTCCGAGCGTCGGTTATCCGTACAGTAGTGTGCCTATAACGCCGTATAGCTTATAAAAATAATATTATAATAATATACACACAATATACGTACCGCACTATATTATATTACGCATAATAAGGCGATATATGCATGGCCTGCACATAAGCGTATATTCAAATATAAGTATATAGGTACATTTATAAAAATAAATGACATGTATTTAGCGACTGAGTTAACGTCCGACCGCTGACAATTTTTTTTTCTATTTATTCGTTCCATTCCAATAGTGCTTTTTCGCAATCGATAATCATACATATTATATTATAATATATTCTGAGAGTCCAAATCTGAATTTGTTTGTTTTGTCTGTCTGCGGTAACATGTACCTACGTTTTATTTTAATCATTGCTCTCTGCTGCAGTAGGTATACTCTTTGATTTTTACAGATTGTATCTATTGTTATTTATTTTTTGTTAAAATTACAAGTGTTTTAATTTTATTTCAAAGTGTATAGTGTATAGGTACAGTAGCGAAACGTTTTGCAGTATGTCAAGGATAATACGGTAAGTCACATTAATCATTATTCATTAGTCATTACATAACATCTTAGACAAATTAAACTAACTTAATCTGTCATACTGTTTAAAAAATAATCTTAATTTTATATTAATTATAATATCCCATTAAGAAAGAATTTTTTTTAAAGCCTAGTTATAAATAATTTGATATCATTATTTATTTTAATCAAGGTTTGTCGTATGCGTGTATGAGTCTAATATAATTAACAATTATTAAAAAAAAAAAAATTAATCAATCTAAAATTAATTAACAGTATATTTATGGAAAAATACTTATTTGTGTTTTATCAGTAGGTATAGGTACATACAGGTAAAGGTATACTGTAGATAGGTAGTTTACTAGTTTGTATTGTTATTACTTATTTCAAACCTTAAACAATATCTAAACCTATTTATTATTTGAGTAAAAAATTTAAGAAAATAACTGAAATGCTTCATAGTATAACTAATAAATTCTTACACATTTTTAATTATTTTATTTTATTTTTTAACAAACTATAATCGTAATTATTACGATCGGCATATGAAATCCAAATTTATCTATTATCTATAGTTCTGTTTTATTTTTCGAAAATCCGTTCAAGGAATACTTAAAGGATACTAAAGGATGAAAAAAAATATTAGGTACCTACCTACTTAAATCAATAATATATAATAATATTTAAGTTGAAAATATAAATTATTATTTTATTCATACATTATAATATTAATGTTATACTTCAATATTTACCTAAATATATAATATGGTAGGTAATAGGTATATAGTATCTAAGAATGATTATTTTATAAAATTATATACTCTTTACTCATTAGATAGTAGATACACATGTAGCCATGTTGGTATAATATAGTTAATACTTAATAAATAAACTATTCATCTAACTGTTGAAATATTGAATACTCAGTTTAAACCATTTAGGTTTTAATCAAAAGTTGAGAGAACTTGAGCTCTTCAAAAAGTCATTATTTGCAGGCATTTGCTAATATTTAAAGTGAAATTATTGTTTATGCACCAGACGTAGAGAGTATATAGTTCTGATTGAATAGTAGATCAGCGTCAACCTTGACTATACGTAAAATTTTTATATCATTGGCAAACATTAATTTGGTGCTGTTTTGAAAAAAAATTTCATTTATGAAAATAAGAAATAAAATTGGTGCTAAACGAGACCCTGGGGCCTAGAGGAACTTCCGTAGTAGAATGTGTGTAATAGACCAAAACTCTTTGTATGCAACTATTTGCTGACGATCTATAATAAAAGAAGTAATCCAAGAAAAAAAAGATCCACAGATACCAATTTGTTTAAATTTTATAAATAAAATCTGGTGGTTTATTTTATTGAGCCTTAGCGAAGTCGGTGTACATGACGGCATATTCAACATTAGATCCATGAGAGATAGCGTTAGATACGAAAACTTGAAAGTTAATTAAGTTAGTAATCGTATTTTTATTTCGTCGAAAACCATGTTGATCACCTACAATTACATTATTTAAAATAGGTAAAACTTTATTAGCAACTATTGATTCAAATACTTTAGGTATAACTCATAACTGTATAAGAGAAAGCAAGAAGATCGGTCGGTAGTTTGAAATATTTGATAAATCAGAGGTAGACTTTGGAACTGGTCGAACACAATTTGTTTTCCAAGTTCTAAGGAAAATACCGGTATATATTAGGTTAGGTTAGGTTAGGTATTAGGTAAATATTATTTGGGTATAATAAAACATATGTACACTATAAAGTATAAAATAGCTTAAAACATGGCCGTGTTACCTATAAATAATATAAAAACAAAACATGTGTATCGTTCATATATAATAATCATAGGTACAAACTGGGGGGAGGTACTTATGTTAACACAATATTATGTTTAGTGAATGTGAATAGATTTTATGTAATATACCGTGTTATTATTTTAATAATTGGATCTAACTTTTAAATACAAACTATAAGTACCTAGGTAGTAGGTACAGATTATTTTCTTCGGTAAAAACCTACAATTTAAGTATAAGCTTATTTTTCAATTGATATAATATATTAGTGTTTAGTTTTAAAAAAACTACCATCAAACATTTTAATCTTAGGTACCTACTAAGTATTATTTAATTTATAATATATTGTATTGAATTTTTGATTTATCGTTTGTAATTTATTACTAATACGTTAGGTATGTTATAATATATTAGCTAGAATACCTATATAGGCGTATAGGGACAATAGCTTTATGTTATATTTTTATTCTTTTCATCTGATTAAAATTATAGTTCAAACATCAAATTGTATCAAAATATTTACATTTTGTTTCAAAATTCTAAACACAATAAAATAAATACCAACAGTGGATTTGACTTCCATATTTATCTCCCCTCCCTACTTATGATTACGCCATTGACAGAAATACGGTACTTAATGTTAAGGTCGTTAAGGAGTAGGTATATAAGTATAATATATACCTAGTTAAAGAATAAAAGATTCATGAGTGGAGAAATAAGTTTTTATGACTAAATTGGTATGAAGTATTTAATACTTAATAGTGAATATTATTGTCATAATTTGTATTATTACCTATTAAATTTATTTTTCACTAAAAATGTACAAATAAATAATTTCATTATGGGTACAATATTTATTTTTCTTTACCACTGGCGGGTTCTCAATTAAAACCCTGCAGTCAGATAACTTTTTAATTTAATTTATTACATTGACTAATTTATTATAATAATAAATAATCTTTTACTCTGACCCTATTGGTTTTTTGTTCATTCAATATCTATGAATACTATGATGATTATAATTTAAAAATAATTAAAGGCGTGTCCAGACCTCTATCGTATGTACCTAATATAGTAGACCAGGGGTCTCCAAACTACGGCCCGCGGGCCGGATATGGCCCGCGAACAAGTTTTAACCGGCCCGTGGCCCGCATAGGACGCATAGGTAAATATCGATAAAAAAATATTTCAAAAATGTATTTATATTATATTATATTTATACCTATTTATTTTTATTTAAGTATACTGTAAAGTAAACAATATTTTATACAAAAATATAAAGTAAACATATTATTTATATAAGTAGGTACCTAATACATTATCATACAATTAAAAATTATATGTGTTAATAAACTTTTGGCCCGCTAAGAGCATTTGATTTTTTTTGTGGCCCTTGAATAAAAAAGTTTGGAGGCCCCTGTAGTAGACTGCTTAAAAGTTAAGGTAAATTAAAGTTGTTGATATTATGTGTGTTAACTTACTATAGCTGGTCACTCACTTGGTAATCGCCTTATCGGTTATGTTAGCTTAGGTCTTTTTTTTTTTTATACACCACTCCATGGGAGCCGCACGTTTATCACATTACTTGGGCCCCATGCAGCAATGTTAGCTTAGGTCTAGAGTCACCCAACGTCACCCACCATAGTCGCTGCAGGGGATTCCGGGGTTGAGCCTCAAACCGAGAGTTCAGTAGGACCCCTAGTTTTGAGACCAAAGCCAGTAGGTGTAGAAATATTCTACTTATTGTTATACCTAGCTTACAGGTAATATTTAAAATGCATACTCGTACACTTATGATTACGTAATTTCGAAACTATAATGATGTGCTCAAATGTTTGTGTATTCAAGCAATAGCCGTATACGGTAATCTTGACAATCAAATTTCAATAATTATAATAAACGGTGTTTTCTAAAAATTTTTCAAACACTTAAATACAGGTATTTTTTTTTGGGAGGGGGGAATTTTTTTTGCTTAAGTATATTTGCTCCCAAATTTCCGTATATGATGCCTATATGTATATGTTTATAATAAACGTCTATCGATCAGAGTGGTTGGATTGGATCTCTTAGATAGTTGAATAGTTGGATCCAAACTATAGAAGCACAATACAAGTCGTCATTATATATTTGAATATTTCCTTAAAAATGTTTGAAGTCCTTTAAAGAATAAAATATTAGGACATTTGGAAGGGGTCTTTTTTAACCTGATTAATGATTAAAGTCACATACTATATGTAGAGAGTAGGTACATACCTACTATATTTACATATGTCAACCATTAAATTGTAATCGGGTTGCTGGCCACTTTACTTTGTATAATAATATGCTATATAGCCTGTTGGGCCTCTGGAAATTCTGTCTAATATCTGCCTATACATTATGGTTGTTTCACATTAATAATACAAATAATGAAATAAATATTAACGTTATATAATTAATGTAATCGGTATCGGATCAAAAAGTAACCAAAGGGGGGGGGGGGCAAATTTTCAAAAATTAAATTACCTTTTTTTAGCCCAATATTATAATAAAAAATAACTTAAAAACACAGCCCAAGGGGGGGGGGGGGTGATCACCCCATTGCCCCCCTTGTATCTGCCACTGAATGTAATACTATTAATAATATATAGAGTACCTATAGGTACCTGCTTTATATTATTATCTATACGACTCTACTAGTTTGTTACATTGGCATAATGTATTTATGTAGGCACATTTTTTAAATTTATTAGATTGGAATTCGGTTTGAAGACTTTTTTAATGAAAAATTTTATATTTTTTTTACAGAATTTTAAAGATTAAAACTGCCATTGTGTTGGGTGTGGTACTGTGGTGCATGCAGGGTGTGGGGGTTTTCAAATGTATGAAGTTCAATATTACCTATATTTAACTATTTTAACTATTTTAAAGTTTAAACTTGTAAAGTAACTACGTATAATATGGTTCTTGGCATAGGCGTATTCACGGCCACTAGAGGGGAGTTCATAGGGTTTACCGCCCCCCCCCCTCATTGATAATTTATTCATGCCCCTGGTTTTTTGTGTGTCGATAGCCCCTTACATATCTTCTTAGAAATTATCCACAACCCCCTTCTACCCATTGAAAATTCTTGACAACATCACTGGTTCTTAGTACTGAAGTAAATATATCACGTAGAAAAGTATCACAGTCACGGGGCCGTAGGTTAACTATAGAGTAATAAGCACATGACAGACATAAGATGACTCTAGTCTACAGAGCCCTACAAAAAAATCTAATTTTGTTTGTTCTATAAATGTTTTTAAAATGTTTTATTTAATTTATAATAATTTGAAGATAGGTGATGAAATTCCTATTTATTGTTTAAACATTATATAACTATATATAAATAAATCTATTAAGATGTAATACCATATATGGATATATCTAGTTTGTTTCAATGTTTTAATAGATTTTTGATTATTGATTAGGTAGTACAAACTGGAGGTTGAAACTGCAACTATATAATATTGTGATATAAAATTTTTTTTAATTATTAATGATTGTTCTTGTTAGACAAATGATAAAGGATTACTTTTACAGCCCACAGGTATATACAAAATATATATTATATAAGTTTAAATATAGCCTAATGTTTAATATATATCATTGACCCGGCGATCTATTTAACTCCGTGACACTTATTATTTCAATATTTTTGATTCTCGGAGGAGAGATGAATGTTTTGATTTTAGTATTTTACAATATGATGAGTGTTTTGTTTTGTGTGTCTATGACCTGTGTACACGAAAAATAGTTACAATAATTCTTCTATTTTCACTTCAGTATCTTTTTTGGAGAGAAAGTAAATCTAGTTGTTACCTTTGATGGGTCAAAATTGTAAAATTCCAAGTAGTTTTCAAAAGCGTTAGAACAAATGAAAAATTAAGGAAAAACAGGAATTTCAAATCTTAGATTTCAAAAGAAAATTATTTATGAATTTCTAACTCGGAGTAATTTTCAAATTTTCATCATCTTGACGCGTTTTTTCAATATTTGAACTTTAAATGCTTATAAAAAAAAATTGTGACCTAGGAATTTTTTTCATCTGCCTTTGAAACAATATACTAGGAGCCTTCTATTATATTTTATTGATATTTTTAGAAAAAATACTAAAAAAAATGGAAACTGAAAATGTCTGTAAAGAGCTCAAAATAAGTCAAAATATTTGGAAAAAGTTATGATGTATAGAAAATGCGAAAATAAACATTCACTCAAAATGTCATGTACCTACGATCATTTGTTTTTCACGGCGCTTTTTAAAACTATTGAGAAATTTTGGAAACTTTTAACCCCCCAAAGTACCAACTAGATTCACTTTCCTATCAGAAAAGATACTGTTGAAGAAAATCCAAACACTTTTACTGTCCTAGAACGTGATAACAGACACAAAAAAAAAATAAAATAAAAAAAAAACACACATCATTGTGAAATCAATACATTCATCGTTCCACTCAGAATCTAAAATATATGTTGTCATACAAGAAAATTTAAAAATGGTAACATTAAAAAATAGTAAAATCAATTTTTTTAGAAAAATATTATTTTGTAAAGTCATAAAATCATGTTAAAAATATATTTTCAAAATGTCAGTGTTTATTAAATTATGAGTGTCCTACACTCATACTTAGATAATGGATCACCTCGAATATAAAGATATTTTGTGAATCTGTGCATATTTCTGGATAATTGTGTTTAATATAGATAATATAAATGCTTTATGCCTTTATAACTATCTCATTTCGTAATTTTCATTTTAATATTTTCATTCGTTATTATATTTTGTTCCTTATAGATGTATTAAATATACAGGGTGTATCTTATGTCGTTGTACGCGGGGTTTTTTGACGAAAACTGAACGATGATATGGAATTTCGTTAAAACGAAAAAAGACGTGTTTCTTTATTTTTAACAAGCAATTTTATTATAACAATTTCAAAATTTTTAAACACGCAGGTGTACCAATAGCAAAATCAACTTTTTTTTTTCAAATGGTAACCACTATATTTTTTAATGGATTCTGGTAAAGCTTTTTTTTCTGAACATTTTGGTAGTCGAACCGTCAATTTTGGTTGGCTAGTTTATTAACTATGGCCCTCCAAAGATTAGTAAAATATGCATTAATACTTTTAATTAAAATAATGGGTATAGGTTAAATTTACAAGCGCTAAATAATTTTTTCTTATAACTACCATTTGATACACAACAATTGTTGAATCGGTAATCTAATGACACCCTCAAAAAAAAAAAAAAAATAACAAACATAATTGTTTGTAAACATACTTGATTATTTTTATTTTAACATACGATCATAAAAATCAATATTATTATTTTAATATCCAAAACTAAAAAGGATGGAAAGGGATGAATTACAACTCCTAAGTTCATACTTTGGATGCGATACCATTTTAGGGAATCTATGGTTAAAACATCACGTTTATACTTTATACCATTACGAAAAGAGCACCACAAACATTGCACTTTTTTCGTTGCACATATTAATGTCAACAATCGAATACCATTTACCAATTTACCATTATTACCTTAGCTACCTACCTAATTAAGAATTCAAATTTATGATATTGTAAGAAAAGTAACTGTGATGAAAAAAATGTAAAGTAATTAATTACGATTATAATAATAAATTAAAATAATAATATTGATTTTTATGATCGTATATTAAAATAAAAATAATGAAGTATGTTTACAAACAATAAAATTATGTTTGTTATTTTTTTTTTTTTTGAGGGTGTCATTAGATTACCGATTCAACAATATTCTAGTGTTTCAAATGATAGTTATAAGAAAAAATTGTTTAGCGCTTGTAAATTTAACCTATACCCATTATTTTAATTAAAAGCCAACCAAAATTGACGATTCGACTACCAAAATGTTCAGAAAAAAAGCTTTACCAGAATCCATTAAAAAATATAGTGGTTACCATTTGAAAAAAAAGTTGATTTTGCTATTGGTACACCTGCGTGTTTAAAAATTTTGAAATTGTTATAAAAAAATTGCTTGTTAAAAATAAAGAAACACGTCTTTTTTCGTTTTGACGAAATTCCATATCATCGTTCCGTAATCGTCAAAAAACCCCGCGTACAATGACATAAGATACACCCTGTATATGATTATATGAATAATATATATAATAAGTTATACATTTGAGATAGAATCATCTAAGTACCTAATTATGTTTTTTGAGAAATTATTGTCAAAAACCATATTATCTATTGTTTATTTATATTTGTAAGCCTTTTTTATATTATTTGATAATAACAATTAAAATATTTTATTTCGATAGAGTGAATAAGTAACATATTAATATAATATTATATTGGTTCGGTACTTCAGTACTTAAAAGATTTTGAAGTTGAACATTATATTCATTATATTCAGCAACCCGTCTCTCGTCCCATTCATCAGTTATGCTAATTGCCAACGGTGTAATTATTACTTGTTAATAAATAAATTCTAACCCTTTGAAAATAATATAGACGCATATGGTAGGTGTGATGTGTCACATATTATTATAAACATCAGTCATCAACGCACAAAGCAAGCGTTTACAAAACCGCTATTATATTGTCTATCCTATTTTGTGTATTGTGCGCAGGTAGACATTTCAGCGATTTATTTATCTGCAATAAATTATACAAGTCTTATGGAAATATCTGGAAAACGGATAACAACGCAATTCGCAAACGAGAAATATTATTTTAAAAAAAAAGGACCGTTTAAATGTGTAGTGTGCGTATATTAAAATAATAACAAGAGAAAAATGATAATTTTGGACCACTTTTTTTACATTGCACACACACACAAACATTTATTTTTTATTATTATTCCTCCCGACGTAGTTCGGGTTGCTAAAATATTGATTGTCGGATTCGGATAGCTGCTCCGCTCCGCTGCTGAGGACCAGGCGGCGGCGGCAAGAGTGAGTGTAGGACGCTTTTTTTTTAAGCAACCTTCTCCTATACACAAACGCACACACTCACACAATAGTACGTCGCAGGCGCATACAGGGTTCGTCTGGGACGTACATTTGGCAACGCCGCCGGGTTGTTCGGCGGCGTCGCTCCCTCTAGCGCGCGCCGTACGATCGTCTCGTCGCCGTCGTCGTCTCGCGCGCCGGTGGTATTTCATTTGGTTTTTTTACATTTCATTTTTCTGTCCCGTCTTTGCCGCCCGCCACCGCCTCCGCGCGCACCTCTCATTCAGGTTCTCTATGGCGGAGGAGAGCGCGCGCGCGCGCGCGCTTGCCGGGTTTTTTTCCGTCGCCCCTTACCACCACGCCCCACCCCCTCTTCACCTCCGACGAATATTACGTACGCCGTCGGCCAGTCGCACACGCACCGTCGTCTCCCCCGAATGTACTGTAGCCACCGCCACCGCAGCCGCTGCCGCCGCCGTCGTCGTCGTCGTCGCAGCCGGTGTTTACTGTACGGTGCCGTTCACGAGCGTGTGTTGTATTATCGGCAGCCGCCGCCGCGGAGCTTTTCGAGTCTCTGACGACGCGCAGCCGGGTAATCGCGATCATTCTTAATTTAATTTTTAATTCAAATTATTCATCTCTTCTGCACAATTCGCGTATCCCGTCGTCTTATCAGTAATTGTAAAAAACCAAATAATTAAAATAATAACAACAAGGTTGATACGTGAAAACAAATATTTGTATGTTATGTATATTCTCGGTTCACTGTAGAGTACTCGTCCCGGTCATGAGGACCGCCGACGTCCACGGGATTACCGGACACATTTCTACACGGTAATGTCGATACTATGCACACATAATAATAAATAATTATAATTATAAAAATATGTCTATTGTACGTCTGACTTTGACGATCGCTGCAGCCTGCAAGGTGGCGCGCATCGAAATTCAAAATTTGTCTCATCCGCGTAACAAATAACAATACGATTTTTTATTTGATTTTTAAATTTCCGTATGCAGTGTGTACACTGCAGCGCTATCACCGTGCAGGGCTACACTGCGCGAGCGCCGTTTTCCCTCGCAACACACAGCAGCTGCTTGCTATCAAGTATCAACATTCAACACGACAATAATATTAGTGACAACAGTCGGTTGAAGAGCAACTTACGACTTAAAGTCCCGCTTTTTATCACTGTTTTTTTGTTTTACTTGATGCGTTAATGATTAAAAATTTCAATAATTCTAATAATTATTACTTTCGGTTTGGTTTTCAAAACGGTTTTTATTTTTGTTTTTATAAGGCGCGTGTGATATTTGCCGGCAGGCGTCAGTGCAATGGACCCGGGCGGTGGTGTCAACAAGATGGAGTGTGACGATGATTCGTTTTTCGTCCAGAAAATGAGAAGACTCAGCTTCGACGCTGACAGAGCGATACCATCATTGGTCATCGCCAGCGCACCGTCGCCGCCTGACAGTCGCCGGTCTTTTTCGCCTGAGATTGGTGTTGACTCGTCGACACCGTTCCTCAAACCACGGGCTCTGCACAAGGTGCGCCTCAGGGGCCAGTCACCATTGAGCGACACCAGCAGTGAATCTACGCGTTCTAACAAGTTTCGGTTGTCGGTCAATCCCTTCACACCAACTGGCATTGAAATATTAAAAAACAAACATCGGAAAAGACTGTGTCCTGCAAAACAGAACATAAGTTTCTCCAGTTCTGAAGATCATTCGAGTCATGACAGCAACAGTAGTTTTTCCACTCCGCCTGACAATAAAACGTCTCCTTCGGTCGATCCTTCTATCAGAGATCTTATGAATGAAGGCGAAGTAACCAATGTCAGTATTTATGATTTGCAGACTTCTCGTTTCAATGAAGAGTTCAGAATGGATGATTTTATCGCTACTGGTGCTTTTGGTGAGGTATACAAGTGTACAAATTTATTAGATGGAATCACATATGCTATTAAAAAGACCAAAAAGACAATTTACAAAAGCCAAGAATACTTTATTCGTAAAGAAGTTTATGCACACTCTGTAATTGGACGACATCCAAACATAGTCTCGTATTTCACAGCTTGGCATGAGAGAGGTCATATTTATATTCAAACAGAGTTTTGTAATGATGGAACCCTAGAGCGGATGATTCATGAAACTGACCATGTGTTCTGCGATAGTGCTTTAAGACGATTGCTATGTCATGTATGTAAAGGTTTAGCTCATATTCATTCTAAAAAGCTTGCACATTTAGACATTAAAGCTGCCAACATTTTATTATGCCGTACAGATGGTGCATTGTGGTTTGCTGAAGATCTAGATGATGATGAAACAGTTGACAAAGATATTGTCTATAAAATTGGGGACTTTGGACATACAATATGTGTTGAAGATGTTCGAACTATTGAAGATGGAGATTGTCGGTATTTACCCAAAGAACTATTACGTGATGATTATTCTCAGTTACAGAAAGCTGATGTATTTTCAACTGCGCTTACTGTATATGAGGCAGCAACTAAAAAAGATTTACCTAAAAACGGACCAGAATGGCACCGATTAAGAGATGGTGAATTTTCATTGCCTCAAACTCCAGTTTTTAGTACTGGTCTTGAGAAAATGCTTAAAAAAATGGTTGACTTGGATCCTAAAAATAGGCCTAATGCATCCACAGTGGTTAATCTTTTACTTGATAGAGGAATGGCTGCTGTAAAACAACAACAAGACGAAATGGAAGTATGGAAGTTGAGTTCTAAGTTCCTTGCACCTTGTTACTCTGTCGAAACACAGACACCATCAAGAACAACAATTGGGCAGAGAAGATATGAAAATTCTAAACTGTATCGAACCAGAAAAGAACGAATTAAACGATTGGTTGGTAGAAAAATGAGCAGATCATGTAGTACTCCTAATGTTTAACTATAAACCATAATGTAATTTATTTAATTTATGTATTTGTTTTTTTTCTCCATTTGATTGAAGTAATTATTTCAGAAGCATTGGCAAGTATTGTAAGAATGATTTAAGTATTAATTTGCTCCCTTCACTTTTTTTTTTATAATTTTTATAGCATT
Organism: Macrosiphum euphorbiae; assembly: GCA_949089665.1. Lineage (NCBI taxonomy): Eukaryota > Metazoa > Arthropoda > Insecta > Hemiptera > Aphididae > Macrosiphum > Macrosiphum euphorbiae. The sequence goes on along the minus strand of CARXXK010000001.1, from coordinate 111,681,344 downwards.
ATTGTATTTTATAACTCTGTGATAAGACGTGAAAATTATTTTCAAATGTATTAAGTACCTAATTAGTAATTATAAAAGAATTAGAAGTTCAAAAACTACAAAGGATTTTAATGCCTAAAAAAAATATTTATAATGTATTCTCAATTTATAATTTAATTACTACTTAATTTTTCAATTATCTTTATTTTTATTTGCAAGTATAATTAATATTAAGATGGACAATTTAATTTAAAAAATTTCTGTTACAAAAAATAGTAATAAGTACTTATTTTTTTATTATTATTTGTTAATATATTTTCTTGTTCTAAATGTGATATTGTTTTTTCTTAGATGTGTATATTCAATATTGGTAATATTTGTGTATAAATTATATAGGTACATTTACAAAATATAACATCACCTTTACCTATACCCACCTAATTGATTTTGCTTTAAAATATAATTAGGTATTCAGCTTATATTCTATGTATTTATTATTTTTTTTTTCTATCAAACTAAAAGTAAGTTTCAATATAAAATCGCTCAAATCCTATTTTAAAAAGTAGGTACTGACTACTTACCTACCTAAAAAAAGTATGAATAATATTAATAAAATTTAATTTAAAAAATAATTCACATGTATTATAGCATATTATGTTATAGATTAAATGTGTCATATCACAGTGACACTAATGTACAATACCTACAACTTAGAATCAAAAGTTTACAAATAGTATGTAAATTAAAAATGATGCCAGGCAAACGGTATTTTTCTATTAAATGTCCTTATGTCTATAATTGATCTATACAACTTGATATGAATTTATGGAATCTATCATCTACTTATATACATATTGGCCATCAAGTACATTTACACCAATAACCTAAGTTAATACTATTTCAAATTAATTTTCAATACATATTTTATACTTAGCAATTTTACCAAAATATTTACTATTAATAGATTTTAAAGAATTCAAATAAAATGTGCATAGCTTTTAAATCATACATTAGCTTGTTTTTATATTATATCGATAGGTGAAAATAAAAATAAAATTTAACATTCTTATATAGGTACCTAACTATCTAAGAAAAGACATTTTGTTAAATAGAAAATAAGATTTAAGTTCAGTTTGTTCTAAAGTGTTTATTTAGTTGATTGATCTATATTTATACCAGTAAACCACTATAAGATATGAAGCATTGGCTGAGTGGAGGTAATCACTAGAGAATTACCACTGTCTTTCAAACCATTGTCTATTTTTTAAAATCTGACCAGTTTTGTTATTGTACCTGAAACATAAATATTAATTATTATTACTGAATCTCACATTTTCCTATATGAAAGTATCTACATAATAGAAGAAATATTTTTCAAACGGGACCTATATGTGTAACAGGTTAGCGTAGAAGGTACATCATTATTTTCATTTTTAAATAATATCAGAAGGCTCTGTTTAACCATTACAACCTACTACAAACATAGTGCCTATCTTGTATAATGCACAAGGCATAAGAACAAAAATAAATTGTACAGTATTTTTTTGATAAAAAATAGGTAGGTATCTAAATATCTTATCTCTAAAATTCATATTTTATATTTTATAATAAATAATAATTGGTGAATGATGAGTTGTATTCTGACTTAGCTTATGTATTTTATGTGTTTTGTAACTAAAATACTAAATATATTAAACATAAAATATGCATTTTATTTCTTATGCCACACATTCTCCACCTATAAATTGTATATGCCACTGATTTCCTTGTAATTTTTCAATACCTAACAAACCACATGTCTTTAATATTAGGCGTAACTGGTTTATGTTTTTAATAATAATATGGAAAGTAATAAATTAATTACTACTTTACCTACGAGTATACTACAAATCTTCCATTAAGATTATTATTTTCTATTAGCTATTGATAATAGACCTTGTGAGTTATGAGCTAATAAAAATATTTGATTATCAAAAACTTTTTGCTACAATTATTAAAACATTTTTTGTACATTTGTAATAATAGTTGTTATTTTTAATTTGTTTAGGAAGTGATGAAGGGGATATTATGGCAATCAATTTCTCAGCCTCATTTGCAGCATGTCTGGCAGCAGGCCTCAAGTTCCTCGGAATTTTATGTACTGTATTGCCCAGGTAAATTAAATATATTCCAGTTACATTGATTTTAGTTAACTTCATTTTTTTTTTCAAATTTTGGGTAAATAGGTAATTATGTATACCAGCTACCGCGAGTAGAAGTTTTACGTGTTTATTTTTTAGCCATGCATTAGGAGGGGCCCGGACTTGATGACCTAAAAAACTTTAAAAAAGGCACTAAAAAAAATGTTAATATGAACTTATAAACAGCAAAAATGACTTAAAAAAATACCAAAAAATACCAAAAATTTCTTTAAAAATAATAATAATTCTTATTATGAGTTAAAAATTTAAATTATTTTATAAATAGTAAAAAAAAGTCCGTTTTTGCAAAATTTAATGTAACATAATGGTTTCTTATAAATTTATAAGTTTATAAATTTTTTTTTATACATAAATATGCTTTTAGTAATTAAACATTTAAAATTTTATTTATATTTATACTTTTAAACAATAAATGTGTTACACTGAACGATTAAAGTGTGTTTAATAGTTTCAAATAAAAATGATCGGCAATTGTCCGATAGTAAAGTTTTGTATGTTGAAAAACTTCTTTCAACTTCCACAGAAGTGATTGGCGCATGTTTGAAAAAAGTGATATCATCTGTATTCAAATCTTCTGGCAATCCTTCTTTTGTCACTTCTTGTCCTTCCAATATTTTTGAAATAATCTGCATAGTTTTATAACCACTATTTTTTTCTAAAACAGTTTTAAATTTATGTTGAATTTGGCGTCCAACTATATTTCGTGCTAATTGAATTTTATCTTTTTCTTCGTCTACAACTAGTATAGCATCGGCAAGGCATATTTTTGACGATTCTAATCGTTTGATTGAATTTGGGAGCGATCCAAAGTTTGATTTGATATAAACTAAATTTAATTCTAAACCTGGATCGTAAATCGAAATGTAACTTTCGACAAGAAAAATGCGAATATACATAAAAAAAAGTACAAAAATGAATAAAATGCACTAAAAACTGCACTAAATGACCGTAAAGCATAAAATTCCCTAAAAATGCAAAAAATGCAAAATAAAAATTGTACCATTAAACTCCATATTCCATGAATCAAATTCCTGTAAAGACGAGCCTCGTGTGTAAGCATTACATAAAAAGATGCAAATGCATCAAGTTCCGGGCCCTAGTCATTAGGTACTTTGTATAATTGAGAAGGTAGTAAGGTACTTACCTACCTACTATATTTGTAAATTTGTAATCAGTATAGTGAATATGGATCGTAATTCGTAACATAAATAAAATACCTATTAATGCTATTATAGGAGTAATATTTTTCGATACTTGAACCAATTGAAGCAGAAATAATAAATAAATATGCAGTTTTGTTTATATTACTAATAGAGGGTAAGTTACTTAGTTACCCTAAAATAACTAAATAGTTTTAAACAGTTTAATCTATTACCTAATCATCCTTGAATCGTAAAAATCTATTTAGTATTTTTGATTCTATTAATCTCAGCAGTCTCCAGTTAGCAATATACTCTGTTTTTTATTTTATAATTAGGTATATAATAGCTGGTGTTACCCGTGGCTTCTATTTGAATACTTTTACGACCCATCGGCTATCCGGGAATCCCAAATACAATAATATATTAATATGTGTACAACATTTTGTGCCAATTGATTAAAAACTGTGAATTTGCATCCTTAAGGCCTTTATAGGTGATTGATTTAGCTTAAAACACTCATTATCTCAAAAAGTATTAATGTTTTTGAAAATATTGTTTTAAATAGTTTCAAGTTGTTAAAAAAACAACGTTTTCATTAAAAAATTATATTTTTAAATATTTTTTATCCTTATAATTTTTAAGTTTTTTTACTTTTTTGAATGACAGCATAGAGTTTTAATTTCATATTCCAAAGCAGAATATTTTTCTAAGTATTTTGATACATAAAAATCGAACTTAAGACGAGTAGTTTATGAGTTATAAGTATTTTAAGTTTAGATGGGCGGAGTGGAGTGGTATGGGGTTACCCCGCAAAATGTTTATCCACTACACCGCCCATCTAAACTTAAAATACTTATAACTCATAAACTACTCCTCCTAAGTTCGATTTTTATGTATCAAAATACTTAGAAAAATATTCTGCTTTGGAATATGAAATTAAAACTCTATGCTGTCATTCAAAAAAGTAAAAAACTTAAAAAAATATGAGGATAAAAAATATTTAAAAATATAATTTTTTAATGGAAACGTTGTTTTTTTAACAACTTGAAACTATGTAAAAAAATATTTTCAAAAACATTAATAATTTTTGAGATAATGAGTGTTTTACGCTTAATGAATCACCTTGTATATAAGTGTATAACCTGACCCACTGGCATAGCCAGGATTTTGAAATTGAGGAGGGGGACTGGGGGAGTTAAGTATTAATTAAACTAAGTTTTGTACGGTTTTCGTATATACAGTGTGTTTCATTCAAATGGTAACACGAATTATTTCCGTTCAGTGACCTTGAATTGAATCGGGGTTTTTTTTCAAGAAGCTAGAGAATATTAAAATACACATTTTGTGAATAAATTCGAATTTTTAATTCTTTTATTGTGCTCATGAGCAATAAAACTTACATTTTTTTAAATGTCAACACCAGATTTCGATAGAACTATTTTTTTTAATCAACTTTGATAAACAAACTTTTTTCCTATCTCAAAAATTGTCTGAATTACAGCCATCGTAAGTTGAAACAAAAAGAATTAACCCTAGCAAGGTAGGTACATTCAATTTTAAAAAAATTTAAACTTCGTCCCTATAAACCGGATTTAGTTCACCATCATCGAGTGGGAGTTATTGAACGTAGATTATTATTTATTGCATGAGTACCTATACTGGTAAAATTAAAAATAATCCTCTATTTGAAAGTATGTTTTTTGGATCGATGAAAGTAAATTTACCAATAATGGCGTGATAAATACACAAAATATCCGTTTTTGGGCAAGTAATAATCCACATTGGGCACTTGAAACTAATTTCCAAAGAGTGTGGGGAACAAATGTGTGGTGTGGAATATTAGGAGATCCGAGATTCTATAATATAGGGCCCTACTTTTATGACGGAACCCTAAATGGAAGAAGATATTTGGATTTTTTCTCTAATCATTTACCACCAATGTTGGAAAATTTGCCATTAAATATTCGGAAAAACTTGTTTTTTCAACAATATGGTGCTCCAGCACATAATGCTACTGTTGTTAGACAGTACCTTATAGATAAGTTTGGAAATAATTTGATGGGAACAAATGGACCAATAGCTTGGCCAGCGAGTTGACACCACTTGATTTTTTACTTGATCGTATGTTAATTTGAACATACGCCAATACTTGTATCATTTATCTTGCTTCCAACCAAAAATAATAATAAAATGATAAAATACGGAACATTGAAACATTTAACAAAATTTTATTTTGTTTCAACTTAGGATGGCTGTAATTCAGACAATTTTTGAGACAGGAAAAAAATTTGTTTATCAAAGTTGCTTAAAAAAAATAATTCTATTGAAATCTGGTGTTGAAAATAGGTGTTGCCATTTAAAAAAATGTAAGTTTTATTGCGCATGTGCACAATAAAAGAATTAAAAATTCGAAAATGTTTACAAAATATGTATTTTAGTATTCCCTAGTTCCTCGAAAAAACCCCGATTCAATCCAAGGTCACTGAACGGAAATATTTCGTGTTAATATTTGAGTGAAACACACTGTATAATATTATATTCACTGGATATGCACTGAATCCGACTACATAATAAATATGTGAGCCGAATATATATATTACTATTTTATCTATTATCTAAACAAAATAATATTCGATTCTCGTATAGTATACATATAAGTAAAAATTAAATTTATTCGTGTAGCCGTGAGCCACTGTTTAGCAACGTATAGGGGTTGAAAAAATAAGGTAGAACACTCCTCAAGTCTCTAGGAATGTATTGATATAACTTTTATTAAAAACAGTTCTATATAGATTATAGTTCCTGAATCTATAGAGGACAAAGAATTAGACGACATTCGTTTTTATGGGTCGATCTATTTTACTGATCTGCCGATTTACTAATTTACTGATTTAGCATGGGTAAACAAAGTCCGAATGAGTTCAAACTCCACAAGTGCCTTTATAATACCCCCATACAACCCCTACCAAATTCCAGTTTGCTCCATCGATTTTTACCTTCGGGTTACTTGTCGCAGAAATATCACAAACCTAAAAACTTAACCAAAAATTTTGAAATTTTTTACGCGCCGCCGTTCAGGAAATGTGCTGATTTGCTCTAAAACCCGTAATACTTTATAAAAAATTATGAAATTGTTTACACGGTATGAGTTGTACCATAGTTAAATACCTTGGAAATTTCAAGTGCCTACCTCAAAAACCCATGCCATGTAAAAAATTTCATAATTTTTTATAAAGTATTACGGGTTTTAGAGCAAATCAGCAGACTTCCTGAGTGGCGCGTGATTTTACTGATTTGATTATGTGTATAAATTACTGAACTGCGTTATAACTTCATGGGTTTTCGAGGTAGGCACTTGAAATTTCCAAGGTATTTAAATACGGTACAACTCATACCGTGTAAAATATTTCATATTTTTTGGTTAAGTTTTTAGGTTTGTGATATTTCTGCAACAAGTAACCCGGAGGTGAAAATCGATGGGGCAACCTGGAATTTGGTAGGGGGTTTTAGGGGGTATCATAGTGGCACTTGTGGAGTTTGAACTTATTCGGACTTTGTTTGCCCATGTAACGGCCATTATGGCCCCAAATCAGTAAATCAGAAAATTAGGCAGTACGTATTAAATATTTAAATAATAGATGAATGTCTGTAATACTCTGTATCGTACATAAGGTGATTAATTTAGTTTAATTTATTGTTAGCCAGTACTCAGTAGGTTAGGCTTAGGCTATACATGTATTATATTTTAAAATTAAAAGCATGTTCTTAATAATTTCTGTATTACTATCATTGATTATAAATACTACTTAGTATTTATAATCAATGATTACTATCAAATACAAAAATAAGTTACGAACAGTTTAAATTTAATAGATAAGTAGGTATAATAATATAAATAAATTATGAAAAATACTTAGAAATCAGCCCTGTCACATCGTTTCCGCTCAGAATCATTTTTCGTAAATACATTGCATTAATTTATTATGAGATCTAAATTTATCATCTAACAGTGATTAGTGACTTAGGGCCGATCTTACCAACACAGTTGATCACGATTAAAGTTAACCGGAGTTTTAATCGGCCGAATTTGGCCTTAAATATCTGTTATCAGCCGATTAAGCGTTAACCGTGATTAACTGTGTTGGTGAATTTGGCCCTTACTCAATAACGAGGAACGCTGAACATCTACAACAGCAGAACACCTTCTATAGTTTTTTTTTTTTACATTTTTTGATTGTTTAAAGGAATAATTAACTAACAATATAAATAGATTACTGCCAACTGCATTAAAAAGATGCATACCTACCTATTACTCAGGAGCTCAGGTGACTTAAGACTTTTAAGTATAATGACTATAGTATTAATGATTAATGACTAATGAGTAGGTAATAGGTTTAGGCATGTAATAAACAGATAATAATAATTTAAGTTATACCACCTATAGTTGGGCTAGAAGTCTGCAACAGTAGTTGTGTTCAGTTGTAAACAGAATCATTTACAGAATTCTATAGATTAAATCAATCCGTGGTTGTACCTAGTCTAGTAGTCTGTTGTACTGTGGTTGTACCTTACATATCTTTAATCATTGTCTATTGGTCTGTACCACAGATATATAAAAATACTAGATAGACGACTCCCTATTCCTACCATGTAATAATTATGAAGCCAACAAAATGGCCGAAATACTCTTATCTAAGAGGTGAATGTTTACAAAATATAAATTATGATAAACTGTGATAATTTTATGGCGGGAATCAAAAACTATTAAATATGTATTACAAATTACAATATTATTAGTCATTACAATATCATACACATACATCATACATCATAAGATGTACTTATATTTTTTATTTTATAGTATGTCTTAGTCATTGACTTAAAATTAAGATTAAAAGTATAATTTATTGCAAAAAATGAGAAATACAATATAGATATAATAAACAAGTTTCAAGCTTGTCCAATAAGCACATGCTTGAATTCTAATGATCTGAGTTCATATTAAAAATGAACTAAAATGAAAATAAATTTAACTTTATGTTATGTCATATTACAACAAAATAAAGTAAAACCAAAAAGATTTAATTTTATATTAAATATAAGAGAAAATATTATTAATATATATTATCTTATACTTGGTGAAATTACAAAAATTGGTTAAATTAATAATATATTTATGTAATAACAAGCCTCTTCTAATTATTAGACGTTGAGTTCCAAAATAAATGCCATTAAATGGTATAATTAAATTACAATTATTTTATGATCTTGTATTTATAACCATACAAAGGATGGAATTTACTTGTATTAACTTTAACATACGGTATAATACAATAGGCAGTTCATAAGTTTGACCAAAAGTTCAATCCTTAAACCATGGTAAATTATATTAGTAAAATATGATTTAGGTTTTGTTAAGAATGATTTTTTATTAATTAATTTATAGTTTAGGGTACGACTTGTTGTGTAATGTGTATAGGAGTATGTGAAGCCACACATCAAAATCAAATACAACCATTAATATAAAAATCTTGATTTAAAAATAATAAACCTATGTAATAATACATTTGCATTCGATAATAATATTTTTTATACACTTCAATGTGATAATGTTCCTTTGCTAGATAGACCCCATAAGATGGTATTCATTTCATTATTAGTTAAAAAAAGATCTAAGGTATTCGACTCCATTCTTTTGGCAAAATGTTTTCAACAGAAATTTTAAATCCTGTTAGTAAAAGACAAAAATTAACTAAACAAATATTTTTTATTAACCAGTAGTAGGTATAAAATATTATATGTAGTATAGACTATAGGTACCAGTTTTATTTTAAATATTTGTATTATTATTAAATTAATTAATATACTAGTTTTGTTTTATTTACTTGAAATATTTTATATTTATTACTATAATATGTAGAACTAGTATAGATACAAATTTTGTTTTATTAATTTTAAATATTTTATGATTATTATTATACAAGGTAGTATACCAGTTTTGTTTTATTGATTTTAAATATAGTTTTTCAAAAATAATAAATGGATGTAAAATTTTTAATTAATTAATTCAGATTGTTTTTAAAAATATTTTACAATAGAACAAATTTTTATAAAATAATGTAATATTCACATGCACCATTACATAATTTACATAACTGTTGAATAAGCTAAAAGTTGATAATATGTATTTAAGACTTATGTAAGTAAGTTAAGTTATTAACATCATGAACTAAATATACAACTTTAAAGTTTAAACTTATAATTTATAATATTAAATATTGATCATATTATTATGACAAATTAAATAACAATAATATCTTTATCAGTATTATGAAAATGTAAACATTCACCTCTTAGATAAGAGAATTTCGGCCATTTTGTTGGCTTCAAAAACATTTCCAAGTTATCTATCTAGTATTTTTATATATCTGTGGTCTGTACTCTATACATAGATTATAGATATATTGATTATTGACTATACGTGATTTTATAGTTTAGATCATAATATATTATATTATATTTTATATACATACTTTAGAGTGTAAATCATGAAAACTAGAATATTAATATAGAAATATATAACAGTATAAATTCTAGTCTTCATGGTTTTCAGAATCTATCTTCATAATATAAGGATTTATTACAATTACGGCTATAGATAATAGTATCTATATCCGTGGCCCGTGATTACAATGACATTATTTTCATCAACATAAATGAACATGAAAAATTGAAAATTAAAATAATATATAATATTTAGAAATAATAAAATAAAATAAACTTATTATTAATTTGTTCGTATGAATATTGGTTTTTTTTATTTTCGTATAAATCCGAATGTCTGGGTTAGCACAAACAAATTATTATAAACAATTATTTACAATAAACAATAACACTACAACGGCAGCGACACCATATGACGATGTCATATTGTGCATTTGTGCTGCCATCTAAAATCTAAATGTTGCCGTGATCATATGTTTAAACGGCAACGTTGTATTCGACTACGTAAAACCGGAAAAAGAGAAGAAATAAGAAAAAAATATCCAATATTTGTGATAAAAAATGTGCTTTTTATCAGTTATTTAGTATTTTTTTTCTACAGCACGTTTCCATTTTTTCGGTTTTATTTTCGTATTCATTTAATTCGATCGTCAAATGTCAATACAAAATTATTCGTTGTTGGCCCATTATCGTGCAGTTTATTAGACACCTTTATATTATTTTCTTAATTTAATGTATAATATCAATGATCATCAATTCGCAGGAAACACCCAAACCTGATGAAGGTATTTTACACAATTGAGTGGGAAGGTTCGGCGTGACTAATTTGGTCGATCTGCTTGCTGTTGTTGTGACTCATTTAAACGTGCATACGCGATTTTGAGTGTGTATACTATTTTTCTTTTACAGAGAATGGTGCTCCATATGTTATATACAACAAAGATGGCCACCACCAACAAGGGCCAAACAGCAGTAATGGTCAGTGGGGTCCAGGGACTTCACAAAACGGTTACCCAGCTCTTGTATCATCTCAGCATGAACCAGCTGAACAATCGACCGAACAGGCATCTCAATCAACGATTGCTTCACCTTTACCATCACCATACCCTAATACCAATCATTCAATTCAAGGTAGGTAGAACAAGTAGTTTATCCAATACAAATATAACCTTATTTAAATATTTTGTATAGGTTCTGGAAATGGTGGAGAAGATGAAACACCACCAGAAGACAATGTCGTTGAATCTGATCGAACCCAACCAGGCCATTATGGTCCGGCCGACCCTTCCAATTACTATTCAGGTGTAAGAGGAGGCCCTCCACATATGTTGAGTCCATCAAGTTTCATGTCCTATTTAAAACAGCCTGGTGTCATGTTAACTCCGTTAAATCCAGCAGAAGCATCTGGTGATTTTCCTAATATGCCAGACCTTATTCATCAACAACAAGAAGCATCAGGGAAAAAAGGTTCTGATCTGCGTCTATTCAAATGTCTTTCATGTGGCAAAGACTTTAAACAAAAGGCTACGCTAATGCAACACGAGCGCATTCATACTGACTCAAGACCATTTGTGTGCAGTGATTGCGGTAAACGGTTTCGTCAACAGTCTCATCTTACGCAGCACGTGCGTATCCATGCTAATGAAAAACCATTTGTATGTGTTTACTGTGAGCGAACCTTCAGACAGCGAGCAATCCTCAACCAGCATCTACGGATTCATTCGGGTGAGAAACCGTACGGGTGTGGAGACTGCGGCAAGGCGTTTCGGCAGAAAGCCATCCTGAACCAGCACGTCCGCACTCACCAAGGCGAGCACTCTCATTCCTCGTTAAATAGTAGTGATTCCTCAAGTTCACCTCCGCCCTCGCAACTTCACAATAATTTAAACGCTTTTCTCAAGTCTTCAGCTGAAGCGTTTAGAATGAAATACTACCCGAACTTAAGCGATAGCGCACAAGACGAACAACACTTGAACAACTCTAATTTTAGAAATGTTGCTTCTAGATTGTTACAAAACAATCTTAAAATTAAGCAGTTAAATTATTCTTCCTATAATTCTTCATCTAACAGCCCCAAAACTTCTCTTAACTTGTTTAATATACCTTCAAGATCTTACCCTAGGACTATTGTTAGGACAAATATTGCTCATATCAGAAATGAAGAAGGTCTCCCCATGAGAGTTGTAACTGAAATTGAAAAAAAATAAATTCTGACCCATGTTAGGTCAATACATGCAAAAAATCCTAAATTAAGTACTGTTTTCAGGATGGCTTCAAAAAAAAGTTTCTCTGCATCCGTATGATAAAATATTATGCTACCTATTATAATTGCTGTTTACTAATACACGTTTTACTGCCTATTGTCACTATTTCTCAACGTATTAACATTTTTTTTTTAAATTAATCAGATGTTATGTGCTTTTTAAATAATGGAGTGATATTTTAAACCACGCCTGATCTGTTTTGATAAAATGATAAGTTAATTTGATCAACATCCTTAAAAATGTTCTTATTATTATAATTGTTTTTTTTTTCAATATTTTTTAATATAATTTGTAACATTATATTTTTCTTGTAAATACAACAAAAGATATTAATTATTTTATGAATAATTAATATCTAGTATTATTTAGATTGTCTATTGAAAGTTAATTATGATGTACAATAAACAATTTAAATTAAATAAAATTAAACGTGGAAAATGATAACAATAGGCCTGAATATATTTTATTTTCAGTTAAAATTTATTTTCCACTTATTGTTAGTATTATAATTTATAGTTAATTCCTTAACTTAATTTACATTTATTTTGTCGTATTTATGTTTTTTTTGAAAATTATTTTATCCTTATAATATATTAAATAGGTATATTTCCTTTCGTGTTATTCCTTTTTTATGCTTACAGTTTTGAAATTGAAAGACAAATATAAAATGAAATCCTATTCCTTGTTATTAATGTCGAGCACAACTTGAAAAACAAGAAACATCATTTATGAAACTTATTCATTGAAGTGATGAGTTTTAAAGGTATTATTGTGTTGTCTGTCTGGTGGCTTCAATCCGGTTCGGAGCGGCATGTTCTTTTAAATTAGTTACGCTGCACATGGATTATTGGTGACAACGTCCAAGGAGAAAATGTCGCTCCGCTCAAGGAAGGTGAGATAAAGCTCCATTCGGCAACACAGGAGTTTTATGTCTACAAAATTAAACTTTTAATTTAGTTAAACTATTTTAAGTTAAATGAGGGAATATTAAGTTAAACCATTAAAATTAAAATTGTGTGACTTTTTTCTTTCGTTTATAACAAGTAGACATAAAACTGTTGAATATTTTACATTGTATGAAATATTTTTTTTATGATATCTTAAATTGAATTTAATATGATTTAATTTTTAATTAAATATTTTTGTGTTCGACAATCATTTAATTCCTTTTAACATTTGTTGAGTTTCTAATATTAACGCTTGAATATTTATTTTCAGTCCTAAAATTAAAATTTGAACACAAATCATTTTCTTTTCTCGACAGGCCTAAATGAGAATCCTAATTCTAAACTTGTAGAAGATTTGATATAAATTTTTTAAAAAAACTGAGGTTCTCATTTTTATGATATTTTTAAATTTTTTAGACGTTGGTCCACACTTAGTGTATAAAAATGGGCAACTTTGGCCACAAGATGTGCCATTGCCGCAATCTAAAAGTGGACAATATGATTCAAATGATTCGTGTTTTTCTCCAGAAAATGCTCCTCAGTTTCCTGCATATTTTAAAGATGCCAAAGGTAACCAAAATCAATTGGCTTTTATTGTTATGAATTAATATATGTATTTCTCTTTAGGTGTTGTGCATGAAATTTTTGGCCAGGCTGGTAAAAGTCTACCTGATGTAATCCAACATGGCCGCAGTGCTGGCATGCCACTTTATGTTCGTTGTCCAATTTGTAATAAAGAATTTAAACAGAAATCTACTTTACTTCAGCATGGTTGCATTCATATAGAATCTCGACCTTACCCATGTGTTGAATGTGGTAAACGATTTCGACAACAGTCACACCTCACCCAACATCTACGTATACATTCAAATGAAAAACCGTTTACGTGCATTTATTGTGGACGAAATTTCAGACAACGTACTATACTAAATCAACATTTACGTATACATACTGGTGAGAAACCATATAAATGTTTGCAATGCGGCAAGGATTTCAGGCAAAAAGCTATCCTTGATCAACATACAAGAACTCACCAGGGAGAAAGGCCATTTTGCTGTCCAATGCCAAACTGCCGTCGTCGGTTTGGTACCGAACAGGAAGTTAAACGTCATATTGATAACCATATGAACCCTCATGCGAATAAGCGTAGATCCGATAGTGGTAAACCAGGCAGGCCACAACTTAAATACTATACTCAATCAGCCAACGGGCATTGTGAAACCAGAGTTATACTTCCCACAGTGCTATGCAATGCCATCACCTTTTGCAAACCACCATCATCCCCAACAAAGTTTTGTATCTTCTTCTCCGGTTAATCATGTTCCTCCACCTCCCCCAGAATTTAAAGGTGCAACAGTAGTTAACAATACAACAGATTTTAAGTCCCCTGCAAACCCTACAACTGCTGCACCAATAGCAGTTGTTCAATAAAAATTGAGTTTAGAAAAAAGTGTATGGTTACTTGTCAATTATGATTAGTACATAAAAGTGGTGAATGTGATATATTCTGAACTTTTGAATGGATAATTTAATTATTTTTGTTAATGAAAAAACAGATTTAGTCCGTGAAACATTAGTTGGGAAGTTGTTTGTCAAAAAGACCTAAACTCTTGCGTTACCATGTTATTTTCTCTAAAATATTCTTAAACTAATACATGTTACCAATAAAATATAAAACACAAAAACATAAAACTATATGGTCGTGTTTCTGTGTATATAGTTTAACAGATTTAAATTAATGAAAAATATTTAAATATTTTTCCCTTAACATTTTTAATTTTGTTATAGAATTTAAATTTTTTGTTATTTTTCTTCATATTTTATGTTTTTTTTTTTCGATAGACTAAATCTTACCTTACCTACTCAAAAATATGTCTTATTATTGGTTAAATATTATTATAATCTTCAATTTAAAATTCAACTAAAAATTATTTATTATCCTACCATTCAAATAACTTAATGTTGAAAAATGTGGATAAATACTAAATAGATACCTATTTTTGTACTTTCTTCATTAATTCAATAGTCATTCTAATTGTAAAACTTAGGATAAAGTAAATTATATTCACAATACCATACTTCTGCTAATATTGTAAAATAATATTTAAAACTATGAAGACTATATTAGTCTATTCTTTATTTCCAAAATTATTTATTATATTATGTACCATTTTGCTCATTAATTATTACATTAGGATCAGTTTAATACCTACCTAATGGAATTAGTAAACTTGCTAACCATGTATGTATCTTTAAACCGAGAAAAATGTATGCTATTCAGTGTTCTTTGTATGATCATATTTTTGTTTCCCGTTTAAACAAATGTTTTGTAAATATGATAAAAATCAATAGATTAAACAAACATTAAAATGTATATATTATTATGAATGTATACGTTTAAGAGGTTATAATTATTTTAAAAATAAGATTTTTTAATATTTATTATTTAAAATTAGAATAGCCCTATGATATAGGGAAATTTATTTATTTTTTTTACCTATCAAATTTGTTAAACCACAGGTTATGTGTTTTGTCTAAAAAAAATGCATATTATAATGAAAAATAAATTATGTGCTATTGTAATAGCAGTATTGTATAATGTAACATTCTTGTGAATCTTTTATTTTTATATTCAGTTGTTTCAAATGTGACAACAAAAAATATTTGTGATTCCAAAAAATGAAAATTATATTGTATAACCAATTAAAAATACAAATGTGCTTCTTCAACAATTTTATCTTCCTTTCCTATAATCGAAATACAAACTTTAAATTTAAACACCAACCTTCAATGACATACCTATGGATGGTTAACCACCCTCCCCCCCCCAGATAAATCAAGTCTTATTCAGAGTTGTAGGTACCTATATAAAATTATTGTATAAACTCGTCAATAAAATAAATTATTTATGTAATATTCTTTTAAATATACTCAAGTAGTTACCTATTTTAGTATATTATTTGTTATCCAGATATTTATTAGTTGCTTATAAACATTTGTATAGAATATATTTTAATGTAATATCATATATCTCTGAGGTGCAACTACTTGGTTGTCTCTCATGTCTTCATGTATATTATTTGATTCTGTTAATTATTCATCTAATTTACTTAATGTGCTATACTGCTATTATTATTATATATTATAAATATATTTTTAAATAAAAAATGTTTAGTAATTGGGAAAATTATGTAGAAGCAGAGATGCAGATGCAGTAATATACATGTTTAAAGTTCCTCAAACCAGTGGCATAAACAGTGAGTTTAGTGTTTGTAACAACCTCCCCCCTGAGCCATATTTATACCATGTACATATTTAATTAGTGCTCCAGATATATTAAAAAAATATGTTGTCATATTATACATATGGTTTTATTTCATGTTAGATAATATTATTATGAAAAGCATGATTTAAAATAATATAATAATTAATAATGATATAATCATAAATCGTAACGAACTAATGAAGACTGATGAGTACAACGAATTGTGTGAACCCCCACAAGTTATATTTAAATTTAAAAAAACCCCCTGAAAAAAAATTCTGTTCTAACTTTAGGTATCAGAACAAAACCAAGATGTAATTAATATAAATAATAATGTGGGTACCTACTTCATACTTATATTATACTCTGTTCCACAATATAACATGCTGGTTCTGCGCATCCCCTTACGTTACCCTGCTGTCGAAACTGGTTCCCCTATGCCAGGGTGTGGCTTGGAGGAACCAGTTTTGGTCGGTGCGTGGGATGATCTCTTGTGGACCAGAGTATAATACTCTTGTAATTATATGATAAATTGATAGTTGTTCTTTAAATCCTAATAGCTGAAGTGGAGGATATTGGAAAGTGAATTTAGAATGGTTAACATTCAAATGTTGTATATAAATCATAAATTACATAAAAAAAAATATATTTTTTATTGATATTAAAAGTATTTGTCAACAAGATCAGCTTAGGTGGTCTAAAATTAAAGTATTAAAGAATAAACTAAATAATTATTGTTTTGGTAATAAAAAAAGGTGAATAAAATCAAATCGTTTTATGAATTATTTTTAGGTACTTACATTTACATATTATTTTACATAACGACCGTCCTAAAGTTAATTTAGATAGGTATTACAAAATTGGAATATGATAGCATATTATGGATGATGAAGGAATCATACGGCTAAAATAGCTATGAAAATTAATAGAGAATAGAAATTATAATGTTTTGAAATAACTTTTGATATATTTATGTAAATTCATATTCAAATACAAAAATGTTTTATATTTATAGTGAATTTTGTAAATTACCAATAAAATACAAAATACAAATTATACCCCGGAATTATTTTAGACAGGGGAGTGTCATTTTCCAATTTACGATTTCACGTAGAACACAACTTTACTGTACGGAGGTAATTGTGGGATGCCGTTTAGGAGGCTATGCAGGGGCGGATAGGCCCATAGTGAAAAAGCGATTTTCCCTATTTATGTTGGGGGGTCCACTCGGGACCATTAATCATTATAATTGTTCTACACATTGTTTTTTGCAGAATAAAATATTCACCAAATAGGAATACCTAGTTTAAATTTAAAACTATTCATTTTTTTGTATAAATTATTATAACTTAATGTTATTTTTAAGTTGTAACATAATAATACCACAACAAGTCAAGAATTTGCTTACTGATCTTTAACATAGTAGGTATTTTTAATTTTTATCGTTAATAGAAGACCGAAATATCGTCGTATGTTTCCCTAACCCACCATATTGTATTTTTACTATTTTTTTTTAGGCTGATTTTTAATACGGAATTTGAACGAATTTATACGATAAGACCCTCAATTTGTACAAATTTTTTTCGAAGTTATTCGAGAATTCGTGTGTGGGGCTATAGAAACGTTTCTCCTCCCCCTCCCTACTTCCAAAACTACTTATTTATGTGAAACTTCTATGCAGATATTTAGTACAGAATTTGTACGAATTTGTACGACTTAAAAATCCCTTACAACCGAAAAAAGCATTTTAATCATATGCCGTTTCCCCAGCCAACCACCAAACTAAAAATAAGTTTTTGCATGAAACATTTTATTTATAATTAAAGGTCTTGGATTGAATATCTAATGCGAGTGAAGCGACCAAATTTTTTTTCAGTTTGGGGGCCCCTTCAAATATTTCCCTGTAACATAAATACTATCTATCCACCTCTGGGGCCATAGACACTAGGTCATATACTACTTATAAATAAAAATGAGGTCTTTCAAAAATCTGAATTAAAGTTCAGTGCTTATAAGTTATAAACACGGCCTACAAAGTTTACTATTGGGTACATATTTTTCACTCTGTGTAGGCGTAAGTGGATAAATAGTTAAAAATAAAATTTTTGACCAAATGGATATTTCCCCCCTCCCCCGCCCCCTAGAAGATTAATCAAATCCACTACTGGATTATGACAAACTACGGGGTGTCCATATGTGTCAAATTTGATGTTTTTCAAAAATGTAAGCATAATAAATATGGCGGATACAGGATAACTAAAAATTGACAATATCGGCGTAAACGACTAACGAGTAACGAGCGTCATTTTAAAAATCTATCTATATTTTATGTTCTATGCCATATTTTCCATTATAACCGATAACCGGTTGACGCCTGGCGACCTGCTTCCGACAGTCCAACTCACAACTACTTTATACTTACCTATATAAATTAAATAATAATGGCTAATGCGTAACATAAGGTAGGTATCACATTAAAAATGTAACATTTAACACTACGATTTTAATAACAAAAATAGCACTCAGTAAGCAGTACGTAGACCACGGTCCACGATATAAAATATAATTTTATATTTTATAAACAAAATTGTTTATACATCATCGGCTACACACTGCCAGTCACACTGTCGCAAAGCGGGGAGCGCAGTGCGCAGTGACGTAGCCAGGGGGGTTAGGGTGTTTACCCCCCCATTGACATCACCCCCTAATAAATGTATTGTTTATAAGGTTCATGACGGCTTGCATGTTTCATTGTCGTGGTCTTCGATTATTTTAGATAAGTTATAAATTTGTTTTATGAAATGGAAAAATTAAATACAAAGTTTGAATTTGCATATTTTTGTATATTTTGTTATAATATTTTATGAAAAGTGTACATTTGGGCGATTTTTGGCATGTTTCGTATTTTTTAACTTAAATGTGGATAACATTAAAAATATCTTAAAAAATATTATGTTTGGTTATGTACTGCAATAGGCGCTAATATTAAGATTTAGGGAGGCCGAAGCCTGAAACCATACTATTATAAAATTGAATAAGCTTAAAAAAATTTAGTAAATATTTGGGAGGGCTGTTAAAGTTGTTGGTGGAGGTTGGCTATACATTTGGCCCTATTATTTTCGCTTATGGTACGTAAGATTTTATGTCTCTTTGTGACAAAACTGTGTTAAAACTATAATTGACATCTAGATTCTACATTTGTAAGAAAAAATGAAAATCAGCAGATACGTGTTCATTTATCACGGTGTTCGCATATCATGTTATTCGTTATTACTTATTTATTAACCAGCTAGTATTTTATGCCAGTATTTTTAAAAATTAAGTTGTTTTATTTCACAATAGCTTAAAAATGTCCAAAACATGCAATAGTGTTTTCTGTCCATCTTATTAATCAATAGAGGTACCTATATTTGAATTTAGAAAACCCGTATGTATAAATTATTTTTATCATGTTTAAATACCTACTTATTTTTTAGTTTTTTATTACCAAAATTGTAATATATTTTATTCATTTTTTAAAAATAATATAAAAATGGAACTTCAAATATTTAAGCATATTTTGACAATTTTAACTGCAACAAGGCAAGTCCCAAACCCTAATTTATTTACATACAAAAACTGTAAAAACTTGGTTTTAATGTAGGTATACTTATTACAACACCCCCCATTTAATAATCCTGGCTACGCCACTGGTAGTGCGGTGTCGAGGTTGTATTTAACTTATTCTGAGGTAAAATTATTATTGTCTTAGGCAACCTGGCAGTAATAAATTGTGTATTTGTGTCTGGCTCCATTTCACCATCAGCGCGGCAGTAAGTTATGTGTCACCAATGGAATTTAATATAATATTTAATATTATTATATTATACAAACATATTACATACATAACATACATAACATACATACTAACATACGGTACATAACTATTATACCTATTGGCTATTGATTATACTAATTATACTAAATAGTAAATACACTACGTATAACATACGAACAAACTTTAATAAGTAATAACACAGACTATAATAAATTATAATAATAACAATTAATAATTATTATTAAAGTATTATACAATGTGCCCTGTCGTAATAATAATAATATTATAAAAATATATTTTTGTCTGCGACTACCTGTTATTGTTGACCATAATTATTTTATCTCGTGACAGCAGTCAGTGGTCACACTGAATCGTTGGCAGCAGTAAAAAGTATTAAGTTGCAGTCATTCACTCGGACGGTTCCATCGGCAGACCAAAGGGCGTCGAAAATAATAATATTCTAATTTTCGGATATGCTTTGGCTCAATAACTTTTTATTCCATGCGTGTCACTACTGAATCAAAATGTAAAATATTGCTGACACACGTCCAGTCACCCACCAAGTTATTTGCTATTTATCATTTTCGCCATGGCCCATTAGAACTATCTTTCCTCTGTCCTCCGTCGGGTTCATTTCTTTCTTTTCGCTTTTATAACAGTGAGCAGCTGACGAAAATCGTTCATAAACGTAGATATTGGATGACCTTGCAGATTTTCGGCCTTAATAATTCGCTAACGACGTTTCACCGCGTTATAATTCGACGAATACGACATTAAAATAATGATTTAGAATGTCAGTCAATATTTTCTCAAAGACAACCGTAAGTATTTATTCCGTATCGATCGGGTTGTATAATTTATTGGTGAACTGTATAATAAGAGTTTTCCATTGACGTATAATTTATTACGTTACCTATATCGTTTATGAAGTACTTAATTTTACTTTGATGGTATTATTTATGATATTATATTTTATAAACGGATGTCTGGTTGATTCATTTAACTGGCTGCTAGTGGCAAAATTACCTGGGGATATAGGTAGGTGTCTTATCCCCCTTCTCATAGTCTCATTACTGAATCTATTTTTTAAGACTATCACACTACATTTATGTACTTAATTATAGAAATAATATATCAAACTTTTAGGTAACAACATTATCTGTGTTCTCTCGTTGGTTTTTTACGATATTTTAATTTTTAAGTGAGTTATCAGTATGTAAAATATTAATGTTTGAAAATGCTTATAACTCACTTAAAAATTTAAATATCGTTAAAAGTCAAAGAGAGAACACAGATAATGTTGTTACGTAAAAGTTTAATAATAGGTCAATTCACTCTAAAATCAAAAATGACAGCACCCTATTGAAACTAGCGAACGAAAATTTGCTATGTCTTACGTGAGTAAGACGGAGACAACACATGAGGGTGCGACGTCCTCTTAACACTATCGAACAAATATTTTTATTTTTATTTATTCTTCAAGAAGATAATGTTCGTGTTTGGGCATTGTATTGTGGTAGGTATAAAAATAAACCACTGAGCACATCAGCAACGTCGTATATTATGTAATTATTTGTTTCCGTGTGCGCATATTGGCATATTAGGTGACTAGAGGCAGGGCCGTCTTTTGAGAGGCCATAGGTGTCTCTGCTTCCACCCCCTCCCACAACCACGACAGATATTTTAATATTCAGTCTACAAATTTTACATTTGGTCGAGTTTTCGGTAACGTTAGTTTTTTATAGTAGGTATTTTTATTGGTCAAAAAATAATTGTATATATTTATATTTATAGTTTTTATTTGTATTTATAAGACAACATTTCGAATTCTAAAAATAGACGAGTTTATCTACAATCGTCAATCAATGTATTGACGAATTTCCATCGTGAAGCGCGATTGTACCCGTAGTCCATTGATACTTCTCGGTTTTGTAAATATTAGAATCTAAGCGGAGCGAAGAATGAATTGTTTTTACCATGAAGTGTGTTTTTTGTTTGTTTGTGTGTCATCACAAGGGGCAGTAAAAATGCTTTAATTTTCTACTTCAGCATCTCTTCTAATAGGAAAGTGGGTACTTTGCGGCGTCAAAGAAAAAAAAAATTTCTAGTAGTTTTCAAAAGCCTCGAGAAAAACCAATAATAAATTAACGGAAAACGGTTACTTTTATGCAAAACCAGTTTTTAACAAAACGATTTTGTTTTTTTGGTGGTCTATAAAAAATAACCGTAGATACATGTAATTTTAACCGCATTTTCTATACACCTTACAATTTTCAAACTATTTTTTCATTTAATTAAAAATGTTGTATTTGGGCAAATTCATCGTGATTCGTGGGAGCTGTAGAACTGTAAAAGTATATTTTTAATATTTTTGTCATCATTCGAAATAAAGTTAGGTGTACCTATATTTATATAATATAAACTAAACAGTTAATACTAATATAATTTACATGTACCTAATAATATTGTAAAAGCCATAGATTTCGAGCAGAGCGAGAAAAAAAAATATCGTGTTGGTAAATTGATAACTACTCCGCAATGACCCCAACCCATGAATTGTTCGGGACGGCACTGCAGGACTTAGAGACACTTATAAATTATAATACACACAAGGGGTGGATGGACGGAGGTATGTATAAAAATGTAATTCCACCACCCCAAAAACATGACCAAATTACGTCACAGCTTGCTAGACTCATTTTTTAAAACATTTTTAAAAATAACAAACCTGAGTATATGCCACTATATGGGCTTTAAAGTTATCACACTCGGTTATTTTCTGGGCGGGAATAGGTACTACAAATCAGTATCAAAATATTTGACAATTTCCTAGAGTAAGAATCAATGCCCCAACTATACATTATCTACTGTTATAACTAAAAATATTATTGATGATAAATATTGTATATTATATAATATATATACAGAGAGCGGCATAAGTCGGTTCCCGAAAAACTGATTATTATTATTAAATTGAGGAACCGACTTTTGCTACATTTTGTATGGCTGTATATAATATAATATACAATTATGATATATTATAATATATTTCTATTATTTTTATTATAACTCAATAATAATTATTGTACCTACCTACTGTCATTAATGTATTATTGTAAATTGGAATATTATTCCGTAAATAAAATATTACTATCATTATTATGGAGCTAAATTATGTAAAAAAAATTACTATAAAATAATTTATTATACTTTTCGATAAAATGAGTGGTAATGAGAAAATGTACAATGCTAAAATTATTGAATTTATAGATGTCAGCCAATGATAAGATTCGAAAACTTTGTCGAATATGTGGTGATGTTGGTTCCATAAATATATTTGGATCATTAGGACAGTCATTAGATTTATCTGAAAAGATAAATACACTATTGCCAATACATGTACGTACTTGACACTTGTACATATTAAATATTTAATAAATATATTGTTTTTATTTTTATTTAAAATACATTTTATTATTCTGTTATTCTGATATAATTAAATATATTAATATTATATATATTTTAATATAATAGGTACCTATTTAAAATTTTAAGAATTAGAGAAGTAATAATAATTTTTAATTTTTTAATTTTGATTGAAGATAGCACTAAACGACCGTCTTTCAATAATGGCTTGTGATGCTTGTGTCAATCAAATAACAACAATGAATCGAATAGTGGGAATAGCTATTCATACCAACGAGTTGATGATCAAACTACTAGAAAAAAAAGACAGTGTAAGGGATAAACCATAACATAAATTATTAAAACTATAGTCTTTTTTTAATATATAAATATATAATATAGATTGATTATTATTTTTATTATTAATAAGTAGGTAATAACTAATAACTATACAATTATTATACCTCGGCTCAAGGGCACCCGCAGGTGAAAATTCAAGGAGGGCAGCCTAAATTTTTATTAATAATCAAACATTTTTATAATTCTCTGTCAAACAGAAAGCGTTATTTTCACCTCTCGTGATTTTGTAATTTGTTACAACGCGGCGTTATTCACGCTCGTGAAAGCACCACGCCGACTAGCCATTTACCGCTCTAACGCTCGTTATACCGCGTTCTGTTTGACAGAGTAATAATATTATATAATATTACATTTTACCCTTTTTTTTTACGAGGTACGAGGACCGGAGCGAGAACCGCGTTAGCATCACTTTCGCTCCGCCCCCCAAACATTTAACGCTTATAGTAACTAATTGAACTCAAATTATCATGAGACATGAAGTATATCTACCGTCTATAAATATCAATACACCTTGGTACCATTAATGGTTTTGAGATTTTGGGGTTTCTGGATATTTAATTAGGATATAATTGTTTTAACTAGCAGGAAATCTATGGGGGAGTGGTCCCCTCCCACTGCGGACGCCCTTGCGGCTCGGCTATTACAATAAAAATAAAAAACTATT
The DNA here is from genome assembly GCA_949089665.1 of Macrosiphum euphorbiae. NCBI lineage: Eukaryota > Metazoa > Arthropoda > Insecta > Hemiptera > Aphididae > Macrosiphum > Macrosiphum euphorbiae. The sequence continues at coordinate 111,656,796 of CARXXK010000001.1, read as the reverse complement.
ATTATAGTAGTTAATAATAATATTCAATGCATTTTTGAATCCACTAATTATGTATAGACTTTTCAAGAAAGGATGCTGAAACTTTGTCGTATCTGTGGAAATCCTGGACTGTTGCATATTTACAATCAACTTAATGAAAATTCGCCGAACTTAGCTGATAAGATGAACTCATTTTTAACGCTTAAAGTAATTTTATCCTAACTTGAATAATATACATTTACATACCATTGTAAACTATCGGTTTTACTATTTTTCTTGTTATTAGTTTATTATAGGTACCTATAATATATATTATAATATATACATTAATTGTATGAACATTTTTACCTAATATCTATGTTAGTTTAGTTAAAAACTGATATCCATAATCTCGTTTCTAAAGTAGTCATATTTCTGTCTTTAAGTTATGTGATTCAGTGGCGTAATTACTAATTAGGAATTTGTCTTAGGGGGATCAGTGGCGGATACGATGCTCCTTGGGTGACTTCTGGATCTGTTACTGGGTGGGGGGACATTTTTTTTTAACACAATATACTAAATAAATAAAATAAATATAATAATTACTAAATTTTCAAGTAGGTGCAGTGGTGAGAGGTAGCTGGGATTACTATTTCATCAAAAATCCTAAAACTAATATGTTGGTACACAAAATTATAACATTTTTAACACTTTTCTTAAGTTTGGTTACACGTCTGTCTGTGATCAAATCTTGCGCGCTCGATTTGAGGCACTTTTTGAAGATGAAAAATTCTGAAAATTTGTATAGACCTTGGTCTTGGATGACAATACAATAATCCGTAAAAAAATTTTTTTTAACTAAAAAGTAGAAAAATTAAAATTCTACACAATTTAGTACCTATACAATATTATAATAAATTCTTCAAAATATAATTGTGTGTATTAAAATTAAATAAAATTATCAAAATATTAAACTTATTTTGTTTGTAATATAATATAATGTACTTTACATAGTTATTATTTTGTACGGTTTATAAAAGAAACTCTAATTTTCTTGTACATATATTATGTAGGCTCTGATCTATCCCCGTCACCCCTCCCCCCTCTTAATTAAGCCCCTGATGTGAATATGTGATTGCATATCATAGACCTTTACTCTGTTGCATATTTATTTTTAGGTGTCTCCTGCTGATCAGCTATCACTGAAAATTTGTCAAAATTGTTTTAATCAAGTAGAAGATGTGTACCCTCTATTTGAATATTGTCATAACACTACACAACTAATGTCGATGATTGTTGGAAACGTACCACAGGATAATATGAATGTAAGAAGTTATTATATTCTAACTTATAAGTTATGACTTATGAGGATCAGAGGATGTTTCACCCGCATGTATTGTCACCGTCTTCCGAGTGCGTAAAATAACATTTCAGTGATTCTCATTTAGCTTTGTTGTTTTAATTTTAGTGTGAATTTACCTATTAAAGTATTATCAAAACACGGTGACAACGTATGCTGTGGTTTTTCGACATTTTAATTTTGAAACAAGTTATGAGTATTTTTAATTTATAATATTTTACATTCTTATATTTTATAACTTTATTTAAAATTAAATATCATAAAACACTTCCAACAAACACAAAAATATGTTGTTACTTGTTACCATTATAAGATTAGGTCACACGGAAATTATTGTTGTCTCCGTCTTACAAGTGCATAACATTAGCAAATATACGCTCGGCAGATGACGTTTAGCTCCGTTAGTTTAAAAATTAGAGTGAATCGACCTTTTATGAAACTTGATGGTAAGAACATTATCTGTGTTTGTATTTTAGTTTTTTACGATTATACAGTTTTTAGGTGAGTTATGAGCATTTTTAATTTACACTATATTATATACGCATAACTTGCTAAAAATTGAACTATCGTAAAATACCAACATACGAACATAGATAATGTTCTTACCATTAAGTTTCATAATAGGTCGATTCACTATAATTTTTAAACAAACGGAGCTAAACGTTATCTGCTGAGATTAAATTTGCTATGTTACGCACTTGTAGGACAGAGATAACGAATGTCCGTGTGGTGTCGTCTTAAGTTTAATAATTGTTAAATTGAAAATTCACTCTAATATTAAAATTAAGTACCTACTAACAAATAACGATGCTAAATGAGAACTGGGCCTCGCTAGTCTCTACTGCCGCCAATTTTAGCTGAAAAGACCTAAAGTAGGTAATGACAAAATTAAAGTTAGTTAATTTTGATTCTGAAAAAAAAATTTGATCCCAGTGATCCCACCAGAAAATTGGCTATAGATTATACGAAGCACTTTGTAAAAACTAAATTTTATATTATTGTGAACTGTAATTAAAAACTTGAAGATATGAACTTTTTCGAATCATAATTAAAATTAAAATTAATATTAACAACTTAAAATGTTTCTTACGATCTACACTCTACAGACATTTTTCTGATGAATTAAAATATTTTTTCAGAATCAAAATCAGACAACGTTAACTAACTTTAATTTTGTCAAAACAAAAAGTATGTTCTTGTAAAATGTATATGGTTATCGAGTTATTGACATGTGCATGCGTGTACGAGAGAGGTTACGGACACCCCGGGCGCGGCAACTGTCGATACCCGCATTTAATTTCACTCACACTAATAATAATTTACAACTAACACATAGATCTCGGGCAGCTATGACAAGATTAGAAATTGCCTAAATGTTGCCCCTTAAATTTGATCTTCGGCATTTGTAAGACGGAGACAACATACGGGTGAGACATCTCGCAAGTGAAGAAATATAACATTGTTGTATTTAAGTGTATAACAATATAACATACAAATTCAATCTGTACCTACACCCCCGTCCACAATCTTATTATTTTTATATCAGACTAGGAAATGATTTAAAAATTCTGAAAGTCAATTTGAAAAATTATCAGATACTTGTAAAATTAATTGGTCTTGGTGGCTTCGTGGGGTAAGGGAAGCAACGAAACAACATCACTTACGTCTTTGTTTGACCTATAAAGACCAATTTTACAATTTCAAAAATCAATTTGCTATATTTGACTATTACGGGGTGCGTCTTTTCGTTTGACAGATACGAATAAACAATAATAGCTCGCACTTAAATAAACATAATAATAAAATAATATGTTCTTTCACACAAGTACACAACACACACGAACTACTAATTACTTAGGATACATGTCATGTCTTATTCATTTAATTGTCTATACTAATTATTTCTAAAAAATTAAACTTTTTAACTTAAAATATAATACTATGGTCATTCAAAAAAGTAAAAAATATTATTTTTTTCAGAAATATTGTCTAATAATGGCATCAAATTATAAAAAACAATATTTTAAATAAAGCTAAAAATGTTTGAAATAATGCTTGTACTCTTAAATGGATCATCTGGTATAGTGGAATACATACCACACTTGTTTATATATTCCAACTATTAATCACATCGTTTATACAATAACTTAAATAGTAGGTACACCATAATATATTTCCTCAAAACTATAAAATTAAGAATGATTTTTCACCAACAGTGGAAAATTGAAGAACTTTTAGCCAATGAGATTAGTTGTTGTCACATTGTCTTTTAAAATCAGATATGGGCAAATGGCCATATTGCCTCTCTACCACCCCCTAAAAAATGACCCCATTGTTATAATTATTTTAGTTTTTATATATAGATATTATATTTATTTCAATATAACATAAACATTCAGTATAAGGTTAATCGAAAAATAAATAATAATATTCTCTAAAACTATTATGTAAGTAGTTGGTATATTCTAATTATTTATTTTTGCAACATATATGTATGTTTAGGTTGAAAATGCCTCGTTAGAAATGTCTGAAACCTTTCAAAATAATTTTATCGAATTTGATATTAATGAAGTAATAATCCAAGTGAGACCATTAACTGTTAAAACATCAATACATTTAAGTATCATTCAACTAATAATATATTTGTTTAGGAAAATAACAATAAAGAAAATGAGTTTGGCAATAATATGAAGGAACATGATACTGAAAATACTATACATTCGACCCGTAATACGTTTACAAGTACTAATCAAATACAATGTTTACGTTGTACAAATATTTTTACCTGTGGTGAGCATTAATATAATAAGAGTTTTTCCCCATTACAGTTTTATAGTATTTTATAACCTCTTACTACTAAGTACTAATATAATACAACTAATTATTGTAAAATTATTAATTGTTTTTATTATATAGGTACAGAATTGAGACGCCATATTCTGTTAAACCATAACTTGAAAGACTTGGATTGTCATCATTGTTTTCGTCGCTGTGCCAATTTATTGGAATTTGAAAACCATGTAAAATTACATTTTAAAGCTGAACACCCATACTATCCATGTGATTTATGTTTGCTCAGCTTTAACAGTTTGGCAAGTCTTATACTCCACATTAAGACACATGACATACCACATTCCAAAGAGTGGGCACTTATTTACAACCTATCTGATAAATCTTCATCTTTTAGCTGTAAATATTGTAATAAGATTTTTATACATGAAGCATCAAGGCAAATCCATGAGCGTATTCATTTTACATGCTTAATATGTGAGACATGCGGTAAACAATTGCCAAACAAGTCTCAGTTGAGTGTACATCAGCGTCAACATACCGGAGAAAGGCCTTACCAGTGTATGAACTGTGGTTCTTCGTTTAAATGCTTGTCAACATTACGCCAGCATGAAGTTGTACACTACGAAAAAAAATACAGCTGTGAAGTCTGCCTGCGTAAGTTTAGCCGGCCAGAAAAGGTTCGTATACACATGAGAGTACACACTGGGGAAAAGCCCTACAACTGTTTGATATGCCATAAAAATTATCAACAGAAAAACGATTTAAATCGTCATATAAAGAAGAAACATGAGGAGAATTACGCTATGAACAATATCAGACTAAATTTGTTTTAAACATTTAATGAACTCAATATTTCAAATAATCAAATTATTGGTTACAATTAATATTCTCATATATTTTTAATAATGTACATTTACTAATATTTTTATTTTTACTCTAGCTAATTAATGTTCTTTTTATCATATATTAATTATTACACTAGCAATTCAATTAATTTTAATACCTTTCATAAATTCATTCATTTATTTATCTGAATAGACTGAATAAACTAAAAATTGAGATGTATACTTTTTTAAGATCATTGTTTATTTAAAAATGAAATTTCTAGTCAAATATGTGTTTATATTTTCATTAAATTATCATTAAAATGAGTTAAAATTATAACTTTTTTGTGGTTTTTAATTTCCTCTTAGAACTTTCATTAAGTGCTTGCATACTTTTTGGATTTGAATTCAGTACCAGATCAATGAAAGACATAGCTAACATTAGGCCATTGGACATAAGTTCTCTTATAATTGGTTCTTTAACTGATCTATAAGTTAAAATAGCATCAATTGCTGGTACAACAGGTGTAATATATTCAGGGAAGATGCCTTTTAGCATCATTTCAGTTATATCTTGCGATGAAATGATTTCTGTACCAACAATAATTCGAAATAGTCTGGCGTGCAAACGCGCTTTCATTAGTACCACTTTGTTCATAGATTCTTCTAAAATATTAAAAAAATTGTGAAACATTGTTGTAGAATAACATCTATTGGTAAATATTTACGAGTATTATCTGAGGTATATACAGCTTGGCCGCTGTTTATAAGAGCAATTAGCATAGCAAGTGTTTGTAGTTTAACGTAAAATAAATTGGCACCAGCAACATTCACATTGTTTGGCATCTTCACATAGTTCTCAATTAGGTAAATATCACTTTCAGGTAAATCTTTCATGAGTGCCGCAACCTGAGTATAAACAATTTATATAATAGAAATAATATAAATACATAGAATATTGCTTACAGAGTTATAGACATCATCTAAATTAAATTTGTTCATCTCTTCCGGCATGTAAAGCATTTTCCAATCTTTAAGAATGTTACCATCTCTGAGTATAGTGGTACAACTCAAATATCGACCAGACATTTGTAAAGAAACAATTTTTTTAATAGACTAAAAATAGTTATCTAATTAGATGCAATAACAGAAATATAGTTTATTAAAATTACCTCTCGCCTCACTTCTGAAAGTAAAGGCACGTAATAATTGACATTTCGACTATGTTTTCGTTTAATTTTACTAACTTCAATTGCTTCACTAAAACAGCGCATCAAGCACAACGGACGACATCCAAAAGATTTCAATATCACTAACATAAAAATGATAAATAATAAAGGCATATTACAACATTCTAGATATTTCAAATACAAATAAATGACTCTACGAGAAAATGGTTATTATTCTTTTTTTTTAAATTTTATTTTAGTCTAAAAAAATGATGAGCACATAATTGCCAAAAACTAACGGTTAATTATTTTAACATGAGTAAAAAAATAAAATTAATGACTGAGGACATATCGTCCTTTGAGTATTCTGCGCTGCAGTACTCTGCGTCCCTCTTTTGTCGCCATCCTTGTCCACCAACCATGTTTTTTAATACGTTTTGCTTCATTGGGTCGAGGGAAATGATGACGTGTTTTTGTGCGAACAAAGTCAATAGACCACGAGTTTAATGCTGATGGTGTTAAAAAACTGGTTGGTGTAGTCCCATGAGGAGTAATTCCGACAACTTTTCTAGGATGAATAATAATTGTAAAAAAAAATACAGATGTGTGTTATAAATACAGTTTGATTGATTTTTTTGAACAACTTACTGGAAAGTGCTACGTAGAATTTGACCTAAAAACATTCTGAATGATTTCCAAAGGATGTATGGGGAATTGATGAGTTATAATCTGAATAAAGCTTACTTGTTTAGCCGATTTAAATTGAAAAAATTGAGCCGGTTCTGACGATCGACCTATAATTCTGTAAGCAACAAATTATGTGTGGAAACTTATAGATAAAAGATAAACTGGATAGATAGCGATAAGCTAGTGATAATAATGTAAACACAGTTAGTACACACATGTCTTTATGCACCATTATAATTAATATTATTATCTACATCATTTATCGAGGACAGTACCTAGTTCATAACCAAGATAGCGCTATATAATATTTATAAAATTAAATAAGTTGTAATAGTACGGTATTAGGTATTTTTATAGTAATAATTACTTTAGAAACAGAACAATTATTGTTATGTGCCCTGTGGTAGTACCTACTATCTACTAATACATTAATACAACTTTCATGTGTAAACTAATATATACTACTATATATCATATATGTATAGACGTATATTTGTATACCTACTGTATAGTACTATATTCGTATAGCCGTTAGCCAATAGCCATTAGGTACCCTATAAATTATACATATTACACAATCAGTCAGTGGCGGATCCAGGGGATTTGCCCCTCCCAATCGCCGTAATTTTCCTTTGTTTTACACTGTGTTTAGCAAATTTTGGAACTTTTTGTACTTTTTCTCCCACGCACCCCCCACCCCCCCCAAAAAAAAATTAAGCCCTGGATCCGCCTCTGCACTCTACAGTAGTCATTAATCTTCATATTAAAATGATATAAAATATGAAATAGAACCATATGCAATTTTGAAGTTAATCTGAAGTATCTATATCTTTTGCATAAACAAGATTATATAGGGTTTTTCAACACACCACTGTTCTTTGGTACTTGGTGCTTTGTACTTTGGTAGAACACAGACTTCTAATAATTCAGTACCTACCTAGCTATTTTTTCTGATTTTCCGGAGTGCAACACTTGTATTTGAATTTGATTAGATACTACCTAATGATTGTAAATTTGGGAGTGAATGCAAATTGTATTTTCTTATACAGTTATACTATATCTTATATTTTCAGTTATTCTTACAGGTTTTTTTTATCACAAATTAATGTTTATTTATTAGGTATCTGTATATTTTATAGGTATACAATAAGCCAAGGGTGTTGTTTGGGGGGGGGGGGTGCAGGGTGTACATTTACACCAACTGTTCTTAATATGTCTTCTTTTGCCTGCCAACAAGAAATATAAGCTCCGATATACCTAAGTGTTTTATATTATATATATTTTATATTTTTTCAGTATTAAAAAAAAAAAAATGTACTGTAGGTACTAATGTGTAATTTCCAAGAATGTTTGATGTGATTTTGTGGTCCCACAGTATTATAATTGATAAAATAAATAAATAAATAATTATATAACACCATTGAGAAGAAGGATACCAATGAAATAAATTTCTGGTTTTATTGAGCTAGGCGCTAGCTATATTTATATATTTTGAGTATGCAGGGAGAAAAAATGTGTAGGTATTAGGTTTGGTTAGGTATTTAAGTATTTTATTATAAAAGTGATTTATACCCATACATTTATTTACCAAATGTAAATACCACTATGCACAGGTATTCACAATATAAAATAAATACATTAAAAAATAAAAGTACCTACACATAGTTCGTCAAAAATAGTAACAATATTGTGATATTTTCACACTAATATAAGTGACATATTAAATAAATTATACAAAAATTCTACAGTTTTTGTCCCCACTTGACGCCCCCGTCCAATAAAAATTTTATAGTTTTCTATGTGGCCTGCAAAAATTTTGGCACCAACAAAAAAAAGTTGAAATGACGCCCCTGCAATAAGCGAATTACTAATGAGATAAAATGAAAAAAAAAATAGAAGGACATGAGAGCCTACATATTTAGCCTACATGGCTATATACCACGAGTTCAGACAAGTTACTAGTTAGGTACCTATATTTTTATTACATGAAGACCGCTTTAATGTTATAGTACGAAACTAAAAATCAGTTGTTCTACTTCAACACTACAATTTAATATAGTACCCAGAGCCGGATTGGTATGTGCCCCATCGAGATTTTCATTTCTAAGGAGCCCATTTACATATTCAGTGGACCAAAATTACGTTTATAATTATTACGAGCTTATAGGTGACCAATCGTATTTTGAACATGAATTTATTTTCACTAACTCACACTACCGACGACCGGCCCAAACTTTAGCGGACTACCGAGATTTTCTCGGAAGCTCGCCTAACCAATCCGGCCCTGATAGTAGCATATAGTATCTAGTACTTATACCTACCTAGGTACCTGTCTTAAATCGTGATTCGCATTCAGCACTGTGGGTATGGATGATCAAATACGAGCCTGAAACTATTATAGGTATAACGTTATATACAGGGTGTCCCGTGAGGATTTACCTATTAGCCGTAGAGGGGGACTCGCCGCCCGGACAAAAACCGGTTTTTTGCCGTTTTACTTATTAATTAAAAAAATTATTAAAAATCAGGAAATTAATGAAATTAAAATGTTGAAACGTCAATATTTTCAGAAAAATGAACTCTACAAAATGGCAATCTTCAATATTTTTTTAAATAATTAATTAAAAAAATAATTTTTTTAACTTTTTTACCAAAACATAAAAAAAAAATAAAAAATTAGTTATTTGTAGTGCTTACCTCTGTGAGTCTTAGTAAGAAAACAGAATTACGATATCTCTATTATTTCAGGAGATATCGCAATGAGTAAATCCTCACGGGACCCCTGTATAAGTTATAATAACATATTTTGGTTTTTAATTTAATCAATCCATTATAGCTATGACTATGACTTATTTATATTTTGTTTTTATTACTATCCATGTTAGTTTACTCAATTATAATTATAACAATAAGAATGTAATTAACTAATTAAAAACTGTATCAGCACTCACAAACAATAGTAGGTCTTTAAATATCTGTACATTATCGTCTATCACTACCTATGCCACAACTAAAAAATCATAATATTTTCGTTGATACCTTATTATTTTGTTTAGTGTTTTATACCTATGTACGAAGATATACCTATATTAATAAATTATACCGTATATACAATTTGTCTAAAATTTTTCTTTCCTACAACATAATTTAAAAAATAAAAATGTTTTCTTACATCTACAGTACAATTGCATATGGAAGAACAGTGTTTTGAAGCAGATCTATCTATTCTCATAATTCAAATTTACTACCACGCATTGAAGTCTACTTTTTTCCAGCTATAACTTATAGTTCTTAGTGGGGTACTTAATGTCCTAATGTCCTGTTACCTATACACATTAATCTGTTTTGTTGACATTTATATCATATATTATGATAGATATTAATAATAGGTAATTGTATTTGTATAGTTATAGTTTATATGTGGTATCTATATTCTATAGCCTATAGAGTATAGGTACCACTATAAACTCTCAGACAATAATCAAACTCGTAACGGAAGTATTGAAGTGATATTAATATGTCCTCAATATAAATAATATAATATCGATACAATTTATTAAAGTCTAAACACTCTAAACGAAAATATCTTCAATTCATTGAATTGTATCTAACCAGGTATACCTAGTACATCAGTTAAGTACCTACCTTCCTATACCACCTACACATTGTTTGTAGATCACGTTTCGTGTAGATTGTAGATATATTTATTTTGTTACGGTTTTTATATTGCTTCAATAAGCTATTATAACTTATTAGTTTTACTAGATAGGTATATAGTAAGTATACGTAGTATTTAAGGACTACCTATACATTTTATACATTTCGAAATCGATACGATCGTATCAAACTTATAATAGTTATATTTGTCGACGGCCTATATGCTGTATATTAGTTGGTATAGACGTATAGTTATGTTCTACTTTTGAGTAGTAAATAAAATTATTTTTAGTCCTCAAATGAAACATCTGATATCGAGATGTTGAAGGATCACACGAGTATAACAGGAAATTAATATAAGTGGTGATGTGGATTTTACGTAAAACATTTTGTCGGTAATTTACCGAGTAAATTTACCTCTGAATTTACCAAATTGACGGTAAAATTGGTAAATTTTTATTAAAATTTGAATTATAGTGACATAGCGTAGGTAAGTACCTATTGAATTTTGTCACTATATTATGTAAATACTAAAGAAGATAAGACAAATATAAAATAAGGTGATAACGCTACTTATTAAAATATATTATCTAGTAACCACATATCGCTGCAGTGACTCAATAGTTAACGAAATATTATAATTAATAATCACAATAATTCTTTTAACTCAGCGGTCATTATAATTTTATAAAAATCCCTATTTGTAATCGAATTTCTGAATGTGAATGTGAAAATCTTATTGTAATTATCGGCCTGCCATTAAATTTAAAAACGTTTCGACAGCCGATGCATAAAAGTTAAAATATATTATGAAACTATATAATGTAATAATAATAATAATAACTTTATTGCAACAATAACATCTTTACATATTAAAATAAAATAATAAAATATAGGAAGTATATATACATAAAATATAACTTTATACATTTTGTGAAAATTAAACAATATTGCAGCACTCCCAAAAATGTGTATAATATTATATTATGTATGGAGGTAATGTATATTATTGGTAGGTATACCGTATGCATATGACAAAAGCTACTTCCAACTTCCAATTCATTTAGTTCAATAAAATATTAAACATAATATAATGATAACCCTTCACGAGGCTTCTACACCATACATAAATCCATCAAATACGTGTATTTACTATGATGACGTAAAAGTGACCTGGTGATGAAAAAAATAACCTGCTTAAATGTTGGAACCTTATTAAAAAAAACTCATAAGACACCACTGGATAAAAGCTGCAAGGCTTTTTGCAAATTTTAACTAAATACAATCGCTTTTCTCATGGCAGATTACACAATTACATAAATATCTTTATTAGGTAATAAAGTAGGTAATATAAGTATTTGTTTTCTTCAACATTTTTACTGACGATATCTGTTCATCAATTCTACATCTTTTGGGAATCCAATGATATTTACATAGAATACTCTGTTGATTATCCACTGCAAGTTATCAGGTAATGTCCTGAAAATAAATGCAATAAAAAGTGAAACAATTACCAAATAATTATTATATTTATCACCAAATACTTTAAATTGTGTTAAAGGTTAAATGTAATGGTTAAAGTATTCATTATTACTTAAAACAGTTATAAGATAATAACTGTAATCTGTATTACAAATTCCAATAATAAATGTATAATAAATAGGTAGGCATAGTAATGTTGTAATAATTGTAGTTAAAATTTGAATCATAAACTGACATACTGTATTCACAGGCGCAAATAGGGAGTTTCAGTAAGGGGGGCTTCAGCCCTACCATTTTTTAATTAAAAATTTTAAGTTGAGGCTTTGTCCCCATACCTTTAAATTATCCAAAATTATCATTGTATTATTATTTTTAGTTATAATCACTAACAGCTCTAATGTTGCAAGATAAAAGCTTAATTAAATTATAAAATCACAATCATATAAAATAATAAAGTACAAAATTTTATTTTAATTAATATTAACAAAATTAAATTAATTCTTCTTTCAGTTTTTGTAAAATCATTTAAGTCCGAATCCACATCAATATTTGTCTTTTTCTATACTAAGTAAGCCCAAACTACTAAAACGAAATTGATATCTATTGTCTACATTATCGTGCTAAACACAAACCTAAAACTAAAACTATTAATATTATTTCCGATAATAGTAATAGGTTTATGAGTTTATCGTTTATATGTAATTATGACGTATACACTGTACACAGGGGTGGCTCCAGAAACATGGTTAGGGGGGACCAAGTCATAATTTTCTGTCAATTTCTATGATTTTTTTTTGTAATTTTGTTTTTAAAAGTAAACAATTGTTTAGAAATACAGCTTGGGGGCCGAGGCCCCTAGGCCTCTCCTCCCCCCTGGAGCCACCCCTGACTGTACAAAATCTCTGAACAATTTTTATAAAATACAAGTAGGTATACCCTTGATTTTTTAAAATTTATTTTTATGTATTATGCACCTACTATACGACGTAGGTCATATTTTAATTTTTTCATTGCAAAAATTACATTAATACGATAATAAATTCGGGGGGGGGGGCTGAATTTACATTAGGGGGACTTAGCCTCCCCCCAATCCAAACCCTATTTGCGCCTGTAACTGTATTATATATATAACTAAATGCTAATAGCTGTTAAATATAATATATTAATATGTAATATGTAGGTACTAGGTATAGATGCATATAATACTTACCTAATTCAACTATATTTGAATTTATTTATTTATTTATTTATTTATTTATGTTGTATATCAACGGGTATATACCCTTTTACAAATTATATAAAGGAAACATATTAGATAAAAACTAAAAACTAAGTAAGTGTAGTAACACATAACAAATACAGATAAAAATAATATAAAATTAATTCTGAATTAAAAGTAATAAAAATATAAAATTATAATTACATTATAAACATTTTTTTTTTTTTTTATATTAATCAATCAATATTTTTTAATAATAACATAGATTTGGATTTAAAACAATTGCGTGAGAGAAAAAATATATCTAAATGTATACAAATTTTATTAGCTAAAATTAAAGCTCGAGAGAAAAAAGAATTGGTACCACTATTCGTTTTATAATGAGGAACTAAAAATAAATCTGAACTACGTGTAATTAGATGTGGAATTCGAAAACTGATTTCAGACAACAATTCGGGACACATGATATTGTAATTAATAAGATCATAGACAAACATAATATCAGTTAATTTCCGTCTAAGTGAAAGAGAAACAAGGCCAATATAATCTTGAGTTAGATGGAGAGAGTCCCTAGATAATGGAATATTCGATAAGTATGAAATCCTTTTTAAAAATTTATATTGTACATTGTCTAAATCATTTATATATGTCAAGTATTTGCATGACCAGATTACGGAGCCAAAATCAAGATTGGATCTAACTAAAGATGTATACAAGGTTTTTAAGCATAACGGATTTTTGAAATCTTTAGTATTTCTATTAATAAAGCCTAACATCTTAAACGATTTATTAATTATCATTTTATGGTTCGTTTTAAAAGAAAGATCACTTTCAAAATAAATACCAAGATCTTTGATTACATTTACTCTAGTGAGAGAAAACATTTCAATATTATAGTTAAACAAGATGGGATTTTTTTTACGTGTAAATGTTATCGTATGACATTTATCAATATTTAACGGTAATAAATTTAATTTACTCCATAATTGAAATTTATTAAGATTATACTGAAGAGATTCAGCATCACTTAAAGAATTTATTGTACAGAAAATCTTCGCATCATCCGCAAATAATAAAATGTTTATAGAACAATCAAGGACTAGTGGGAGATCATTAATAAAAATTAAAAATAGTAAAGGACCTAAATGGCTGCCCTGAGGAACACCTGATAAGACAGGATAATCATCAGAAACATAAGACATAATTTTAACTACTTGAGTACGATCAGAAAGATACGAAAATAACCATTGTAAAATGTTCCCACCTATACCAATATTTTTTAATTTATGATATAGTAAATTATGATTCACCTTATCAAACGCCTTTTGAAAGTCCGTATAAATAGTATCTACTTGGGAGCCTTGATCAAGAGCTTTTACAAGATAATTATGATATAATAATAAATTAGTTTGAATCGAATGTTTTGGTACAAATCCATGTTGAGATAAGCTTATATTATTACACAATAAATTTGATAATTTTTTTGAGATAATAGCTTCAAACATTTTTGGCAAAATTGACATTTTCGAAACTGGCCTATAATTTTTCACATTTTGTTTATCACCTGATTTATATATGGGAGAAATGAAAGATTTTTTCCAACAAAGAGGAAATGTTCCACTGGATAGAGACAAATTAAATAAATGATGTAAAGGTTTATCAGATAGTTGACCGATTTATTAGGTTAAATATACAGGGTGTTTCTGAAATGAATGAGGAAACTAGTATATGCGTACTCAGTGTGATGACCCAATGATGATTTTTTTGAAAATTTTTTTCTACCTTCAAAATCTGGGTTTTTTCAATTTATTTTTAGAACATTATCTTTAATGTAAAAATAAATACTCAAGTTGTATTTTTTGTAAAAATCTCATACGAATCGAGGTGTCACATCATTTTTGAGCTTGTCGCGCGTTTTTCACGCTCGAACCGCCGATTAAAAAAAAATGGTGTGGCACATCGATTTGTATGAGAAAACTACAAGATAAACATTGGTGATAGTTATTTGTTGAAATTTAACATACACGATTAATTAACACATTGTTTTACATTGTCGACTAATAAAAATGATAAATAATAACATAATTAGGGTTAACAGAGTCTTAAATGATCGAATTTATGTGTTAATTAATCGTGTATGTTAAATTTCAACAAATAACTATCACCACTGTTTATCTTGTAGTTTTCTCATATAAATCGATGTGCCACACCATTTTTTTTAATCGGCGGTTCGAGCGTGAAAAACGCGCGACAAGCTCAAAAATGATGTGACACCTCGATTCGTATGAGATTTTTACAAAAAATACAACTTGAGTATTTATTTTTACATTTAAGATAATGTTCTAAAAATAAATTGAAAAAACCCAGATTTTTAAGGTAGAAAAAAATTTTCAAAAAAATCATCATTGGGTCATCACACTGAGTACGCATATACTAGTTTCCTCATTCATTTCAGAAACACGCTGTATAAATAATTGAAATATGAATTAGTCAAAATTTGTTATTACCGTTTAAAATATGTTGTACCTATAATACCTACGTATTTATGTATTAAAAAAAAAAAAGGTGGGTAAGTGGATGTCGCTCTGCTGTACAGTAGGTTACAAGTGGGTCACTGTATAATGGATGCTTTTAAATTTGAATTTAATGATACAATATCATTGTATAAGAAAAACGATTCTGAGCGAAGACGGTATGTCAGTCTAGGTTTAAGACAAATTATATACATATCTATGGTATTAAAAAAAAAATTGACTTATAATAAATTCCAAATTAATCATATCACATTATCACAATATCCATTAGGTACTTATAACATGTTATACATCAACATCAATAACAAACCCTGATACTATCATAGATATATAATAGTACACTTTAGAAGTTTCAAGTAGGTACCCCGTACCCACGAATAATATTATATAATCACAACAAAATAACTAGGTTTTTTAATATGAAATTTCGTCCAAATTTGAACATAAAATGACTATAAAAATAAACTGTGATTGTATATTTTTTAGATTTTTCGGTAAGAGAATTAACTACTTACGTAGAATCTTGTTTTAAATTTTCAATCCTTAGCTATAAAAACTGAACATTTTATAATTTATTAATTACGATGATTAATAATTTTCGAGATTTTGAAAAATTCTGTCAAAATTCGATGTTAAAATGCTTATAAAAAAAATTGTGCCTATGTATTTTTAATATTTTTCAACTGATATTGTAACAATATATCAGGAGCCTTGTATTAAATTTTTACACTTTTTGGCCCAACAGATAAAACTTAATTGATATTTATAGAAAAAAAAAACTAAAAAAATTGAAAACTGAAAATGTCCGTAAACGGCTCAAAAAGAGTCAAAATATTTTCAAAATTGTATGGTGTATAGGAAATGCTAATATAAACATTCAGTGAAATTTTCATGTATTTACAGTAATTCGTTTTTTAATTACAACAAAAAAAGGAAATTGCCACATGAGAAATCGAGTGAATATCCAATGTTGTAAAAATTTGAATTTCAAACGCTCATAAAAATTTAATTTGACTTTCCGGTAGAGATTTTTTTATTGATAAAGGTAGACAATCTTATGAGTAATCTTGTATTAGATTTTCAAATCTTAGATTTAAAAATAAAAATTTTTACGAATTTTTAACTCAAAATAATTTGCTAATTTTCGTGATTTTTCCATATTTTGTCAATTTTTGAACTTTAAATGCTTATAAAAAAAAATTGTGTCTAAGGATTTTTAATATTTTTCATCTGCCTTTGAAACAATATATTAGGAGCCTTCTATTAAATTTTCAAGCTTTCGCAACCAACAAATAAAATTTTATTGATATTTCTAGAAAAAAAACTAAAAAAAAACGAAAAATGAAAATGTCCCTAAACAGTTCAAAATAAATCAAAATATTTTGAAAATGTTATCGTGTATAGAAAATGCAAATATAAACAACCAGTGAAAATTTCATGTATATACGTTCATTTGTTTTAGAGTTACACCAATAACCAAAATCGATTTTTTGGAAAATCAATTTTGCGTAAAAATTCCCGTTTTTCCTTAATTTTTATGTTGTTTTTCCCGGTGCTTGTGAAAACTACTGGGAAATTTAAATTTTGACCTCCCCAATGCACCAACGATATTCACTTTCCAATCGAACAAGATACTGAAGTCGAAAATCGAAGCATTATTTCGACTACTTATCGTGTACACAGATACAAAAAAAATAAAAAAACACACATCATTGTAAAATCAATACATTCATCGTTTCACTCAGAATCTAAAAATATTTGAAAACATCAAATTTTAAACATGTCAGTAAAATAATAATTTTAGTTTGTTTATTCTATAAAGTTTAATGAAAAATAAATAAATATATATATAAAAAGGTGGGTAAGTGGATGTCGCTCTGCTGTACAGTAGGTTACAAGTGGGTCACTGTATAATGGATGCTATTAAATTTGAATTCAATGATGTAATATCATTGTATAAGAAAAACGATTCTGAGCGAAGACGGTATGTCAGTCTAGGTTTAAGACAAATTATTTACATATCTATGGTATTAAAAAAAAATTGACCTATAATAGGTACCTAATTATAATAAATTCCAAATTAATCATATCACAATATCCATTAGGTACTTATAACGCGTTATACATCAAACAAAAAACCCTGATACTATCATAGATATATGATAGTGTACTTTAGAAGTTTCAATTACCCACGAATAATATTATACAATCACAACAAAATAACTAAAATAGTTATTCTAGGTTTTTTATAATGTAATTTCGTCCAAATTTGAACATAAAATGACTATAAAAATAAACTGTGATTGTATATTTTTTAGATTTTTCGGTAAGAGAATTAACTACTTACGTGGAATCTTGTTTTAAATTTTCAATCCTTAGCTATAAAAACTGAACATTTTATAATTTATTAATTACGATGATTAATAATTTTCGAGATTTTGAAAAATTCTGTCAAAATTCGATCTTTAAATGCTTATAAAAAAAAATTGTGCCTATGTATTTTTAATATTTTTTAACTGATATTGTAACCATATATCAGGAGCCTTGTATTAAATTTTTACACTTTTTGGCCCAACAGATAAAACTTGATTGATATTCATAGAAAAAAAAACTAAAAAAATTGAAAAATGAAAATATCCGTAAACAGCTCAAAAAGATTCAAAATATTTTCAAAATTGTATGGTGTATAGGAAATGCTAATATAAACATTCAGTGAAATTTTCATATGTCTATAGTAATTCGTTCATGAATTACAACAAATTAAGGAAATCGCTACATGAGAAATCGAGTGAACATCCAATGTTGTAAAAATTTGAATTTAATTTGACTGTCCGGTAGAGATTTTTTTATTGATAAAGGTAGACAAACTTATGAGTAAACTTGTATTACGTTTTAAAATCTTAGATTTAAAAAGAAAAATTTTTACGAATTCTTAACTCAAAGTAATTTGCTAATTTTCGTGTTTTTTCCATATTTTGTCAATTTTTGAACTTTAAATGCTTATAAAAAAAAACTGTGACTAACGATTTTTAATATTTTTCATCTGCCTTTGAAACAATATACTAGGAGCCTTCTGTTAAATTTTCAAGTTTTTTTAACCAGCAAATAAAATTTTATCGATATTTCTAGAAAATAAACTTAAAAAAAAATGAAAAATGAAAATGTCCCTAAACAGTTCAAAATAAATCAAAATATTTTGAAAATGTTATCGTGTATAGAAAATGCAATTATAAACAACCAGTGAAAATTTCATGTATCCACGGTCATTTGTTTTAAAGTTACACCAAAAACCAAATTCAATTTTCTGAAAAATCGATTTTGCGTAAAAATTCCCGTTTTTCCTTAATTTTTCTTTTGTTTTTCTTGGCGCTTTTGAAAAGTACTGGGAATTTTAAAATTTGACCTCCCAATGCACCAACGATATTCACTTTCCAATCGAACAAGATACTGAAGTCGAAAATCAAAGCATTATTTCGACTACTTATCGTGTACACAGACACAAAAAAAATAAAAATAAATAAACACACATCATTGTAAAATCAATACATTCATCGTTTCACTCAGAATCTAAAATAAATACTAATATCGCTAATAATTTTTAGTAGTTAGTAGGTTTTAGTAGTTTATTCTCAGAAATGACTACTTCCAGCACTAAAGATTTTTATAAATTAATTCATCATTATGGTATTGATTTAATTGATCATAATAAAAACATTCTAATTTCGGAGTTTAAACTTTGGATTAGAAAAATTAATTCACTGCCTACAAAACCGAATTAAAACGAATAAAAACATACTTAAGGAACTCAATATCCGAGGTAAATAGGTAAATATTTGTCAATAACCCAAAAAATATAATACTTAATTAAAAGTGTATTTGTTTCAGAAAAGACTTAATGGCCTTGCCATGTTATCGATTCATCGAGGTTTAGATTGTCAGACCTATGAAGTAATTGATGAACTGGCAAATAAAAAAATAAAAATAGATTTTGTAATATAATTAGTGATTCTGTAATAGTTTAATTTGATTTCAATAAGTTAATAAAGAGCATTTTATACTAATTTATAAAATTATTTCACTAACATGACACCCCCCCCCCCTCCAATAAGTTTGTCAATACGCCACTGGTACCTATTAACTATTATGTAAGACGTAATAAGTCTTGAAAAAAGTTCACATACCTTACAAGTTTAACTGGAAACATGAAGTGATTTGGAACTGAAAAAATTCTTCGATTTTCTAGTATACCATTCATAACGATTTCGCCAACAAAAGATGTGGGCATTTCTGGTAATCTAAAATACATTTAGTCATATATAAGATTAATTATTTCTGTTTTTTAATAGTGCATATTATGAATTAATATTTAACGTACCTACCTAAGCTCTAAATGTTTAGATATTTCCGGATTTGTCTCTATAAAATACGGACACACAGTCGTCGACACGACGGCTGATTTCAATGCTCTCAGTTCGTTATGCAAACTCTCCATCATACCTAGACAAATATATTATAATATTATACAAATATTAAAATATATTTCTTATAATAGTATTAATTGTAATAATCTAATAGGTACTATCAATAGTTTTGTCATAATATTATGCGATAAAACAAAAAAAAAATAATGTTATAATAATATAATATATTAGTTTTATAATTTACTATTATTTACCATTCGTCGCCCATTTGGTGGCCGTGTAAGTAGATATTCCAGACAATCCACTCATCGACGACATGGAAGATATAGCGACAATTTGACCGTGATTTCTTTCTAACATCGATGGCAGTAATTCCCTATTGATCTATAACAGTTTTTTTATTGTAATCTAAAAATCGTTAGTGGACACTATTGGGAAGTGGGAACTCAATTTATTATTCGATATAAGTAAGTAGAGTGTTTTATAATTAAACCAGTTCAGATATCGAAAACAATTCAAATACCAGTTATGAATTAAAAAATCAAAAGTTAAAAATAGCTCTGTTGTAAACTCTAAATTGTGTGACTTAGTACAACAGTGGCGTATCAAATATATTTTCTGACTTAAACATTTTCATAATGGCACTGGACACTGGTTAATTGAAAAGTGATGAAAGGTAAAATCGACGGAAATAGCACGATACCATATTATTGTCATCGGCGTGATAGTACTATCGTCAAGGCGCTGCGGGTTATAAGGTCGCTCACTATAGGCAGGGCTCACCCATATTTGTCCCAGGAGGTTGACGTTGATCAGGTTCTCGATGAGCTGATCCGATTCGGGATTGACGTACATATGGGCCAATACGATGCCCGCGTTGTTCACCACTATGTCCACGGGGCCCAGTTCTTTCACGACCGTCGCGTGCATGTCCCTGATTTGCTTCCGGTCGGTTACGTCGACTTTGTAACTTTTGGCCGTCCCGCCGTGTCGATTGATCGCTTTTGCAGTCTCGGCACACCCTTCGCCGTCGATGTCAACGCAAGCAACTTTGGAGCCCAACGTGTGGAACCTCAAGCAGAGCTCGCGGCCCAAACCTCGAGCTGCCCCGGTAACCTATATAAGTTGATTATAATATTTTGTATTAGTCTATAACAGTGGTTTTCAAACTTTTATTGAACGCGGCACACCGTGCTCCACAAAAAAATGTCAAGGCACACAGACCTTTTTTTTTGCATTAAATAATTAGATGAACAAAATTATTTTTAATTATAATTATATAAGTACATTTAATTAGAAATGAGTGCTTGACGAATGACGGGCTAACAAATTTTTATTAATTTTATTTTTATAATTTTATTCTTGGACGAATAGTTGAACTTTCCGAAAGACCGCGGCACACTCAGTGAATTCTCGAGGCACACCAGTGTGCCGCGGCACCCAGTTTGAAAACCACTGGTCTATAATATAGGATTCTAGTACACGCCATGTGGAGATGCGCTACATTTAGGGGATGGGGACGGTCGTTGTGGGCTGAATTATTGTATTATAGCACAAATATATATTGCTTAAATATTAGCCCCAATGACCCGATGAAAGTAAAATAGAGTAAATTCTAAATTTGTAAAGCTTTGACACTGAAATATTGTTATAATAATACATTAATACCTATGTAATAGGCATATATCACAACATAAACGCGTATCCAATATCCACCTAAATATTGTACCAACAAACATAGATTTTTGACAATAAAAATTGAGTTAATACCTATATAGGAATCACGTGAAAAAAAACAACTACAATAAATTGTGAATATAGGTACACAGACAAACATTTAGAAATAAAAAGGTATCATACAAATTAAATTTTTTATTACTCACCAAAACCACTTGTCCACTGATATTCTTTCGTGGAGATTTATGGAATAGTTTTATTGTTGCCCATAGAACAGCCGGTATTATAAGTAAAACGCACAACAGTATTTCAAATATTAATCTTATTGGATTGGCTGGGATTTGTTTGTACTGACATTTTTTGGGAGACTTATTTCTTACAATTGCCATATTTGTATATTTTCAGTTAAGCAAATATAGGTGCCTACCTACTAGATATTTAAAATGAACTAAAGTAATTGAAACCGAACAATGCTGAAATAACCAATACTTAAAATTATTTGACGCTGCAATCGATCATTTGATTCAATGACACATTAATTCAAAATCCACTGAGTAATTTACAATTAAATTTTATGTCAACAAGAATAAGACAACGAAATGCAAATAAGCAAATTAATTTCACAAATAACTAATGAAAGTGGCGTGAAGGTTAATATGGTAATATTATTTTATATTAGTACTTTAATATTTTATTCGGGAAATAAATATTATATTTAATAGTTTAATGTCAAGCTTGGTTAGTTAGTACTTAGAATTTAATTCTTATGAAATGTTTAGACTTAAAAATTATTTATGTGAGTGATTTCTTATCATCTCAGTTTAATGATGAGGATTACAGTTCGTTCCCCGTTTGGTCGTAATTAAAGTACAAACAACAACATAATATTACCTACCGAAAATTTTCTTTTTATTATTATTTGTTCTTTGTAGTAAAATATATTATAATATATTACTTATTAGTTAATAGTTATTAAATATTAGTTATTACTGACTGCGGTTATCAATTTTCACTTGGTAGTTGGGCAATTGTTATTCTTCGGCAAAAATTTAGTTTAAAAGTAAAAAAAATACAACAATATAAATTATAGTTATAACAGATTTTATATTATAAGATACCCAACTGAAGAAATAATTTTTATGTTATACTTCAATTTTATAGAGTACTTTACACCTTAACATTTGGTGTAACTATAAAAATATATTAATCTGATTTTTTTTTCGTATTAGAATTTTTGGTTGAGAATAATTTACAGTAAAAAAATCGTGTTTATTTTTTAACGTGTTGATAATTAATATTAAAAATATAAAATAGGTATATAAACTAAAGTATTTGAAAATTAGTATTTGATTTTAAATACAGATACTTTGAAAAAGTATTTAAAATATATATTTGAGTAATTAGGTAGATACTTAAAAAGTATTTTAATACTTTTCTCAAATACATTTATTCAAGTACTTAAAAAGACTGTTAGTTTCTTTTTCAAGTTGTCTTAAGAGGACGTCGAACCCGCATGTGTTGTCTTCGTCTTACACACGTACGGCGTTCTCTAGTTTCAATAGGGTGCTGTCAGTTTTGATATTAGAGTGAATTGACCTAATATCAAACTTTTAATTAACAAGATTATCTGTGTTCTTTCGTTGGTATTTTTAAGTGAGTTATGAGTATGTAAAATATTAATATTAGAAAATGCTCACAACTCACTAAAAAATTCAAATATCGTAAAATACCAACGAGAGAACACAGATAATGTTGTTACCTAAATGTTTGGTATTAGGTAAATTCCCTCTGATATCAAAACTCACAGAACTCTATTGAAACTAGCGAACGAAAATGTGCTATGTCGTAAGTGTGTGTAGACAACTGCACATGCGGGTGCGACGTCTTTTTAAATCGATATCCGTTGTTTAGTTATGTAGTTTCATTACTTCACCATAAAATATTTACAATAATGTACCAACTACCTACATTTTTCTTGCTATCAATAATAGTATCATATGAATATAGTGTTGGAAAAAATTATCTTAATATTTGAGTGAAGAAACAATAGGTAGGAGCTGTAGTACGTTTTTTAGTGATAGTTATAACCTTACGCCGTTATGACAAGGTCACTGCACGCCACTAATAAAATATAGGTATAGATTAAAAATATGAAAATTATTTTATTATGCTTAGTTATTTATAAAATGATTTTTATTAAACAAAATAACAGAATAATAATAATAATTTTAGTATGGTTAAAAGTAGCTTATAAGACTTATACGTTATAATAATTAAAACAAATTTAGGTATGAATTCTATAAACGACCTATATTATATTATATCATAATGTAGATGGTAGATATCACAATATTAATCAAAGATTAATTTTTTATACATATAAATTTACTATAATATCGTTGTTTTAGACTAAAAATAAATATATTTATACTATTCTGGATATTAAAGTAAAACGATGATACCCATCTATAAATCTATAATGTAAGCGTATCATTATATTTTAAAATGTGTCCTAATCAATATTACATTATCTTAAAATTGCCTATTATTTTAGTATTTTAGTATTATTAATATAATATATTTATACATACAAATAATAATTATAGACATTTTAAATTTAAATTAATTTATATTACTCAGTAAACATAGTTCTAAAATGACAAAAGCATCTTCAATATCTAAATATCTTTTAAATCTAACAATCATCAACTAGTATTTTACCTATAATACTTTTGGAGTTGCCACTTCTAACGTGATTGTAGGCAACGGTTTGCGATCGCCTACCTTACGCATGATCAAGGAACTGTTTGATGAATGTGTAGACTTTTGAATTCCAGGTTTGATCACAGTTTTCACGGAAATCACACTTTTTACTGTCGCCGAATTTTCCATTGTCTTCACAGCGACCATTTCGGTCTGTTTCGGAGCCGACCTTGATACAATATTTTCAACCGATGGACTGTTTTGCTTTTTTGTGTCTTCTTGTACCTCCACCAGCTTTGTACTCGTTGTAATTCCAGACTTTTCTATTGTATCTGTTGGCCCTACTGCAGTTTGTGGGTTTTCCATTGTTTTCATAGCGACCATTTCTGTAGGGCTTTTGCTCAAATCTACCGACGTCGTTATACTAGTTTGGATATCTGCAGCTTTTACTGTATCAGCAGCGTCCGCAGGTTTTTTTACGACCTTTAAGACTTCGGAGAATGTTGGTTTTTCTACAGGTTTCATGGCGATCATTTCAGTTGGCTCGTTAGTTGTTTTCGTATCTACTTGCGAGTCCAAAACATTTACTCGCGATGCGTCCACTGCAGGTTCTTCAACAATTCCCTCGCTTATCGCACTGTCCGTAGGTTTCTCTATAGTTTTTATTACGACCATCTCGGCGGGTTTGACTTCCCCGATCTCCACAGTTTCTACTATTTTTACTGTGGTTATTTCGTATGATTTATCTTCGGTGTTCTTTTCCGGTGTTTCGTTGATTTTAACAGTTTCGTCGTTAGTAATTTTCTCTATTATTTTTACATCGGATGATATGCTTACGGGATTTTCTTCGAAATTCGTTGAAAGTATCTCATCTGTCTTTATGTCAGCCTTTGAACCGCCGTTCGAAATCTCTGATGATGCCTGCAACGTTGTTGCATCTGCAGATTTGTCTATTGTTTCTATTGCAGCCTTTTCTGTAATATTATTGGTTTCGACGGTCGCACCGACTGCAGGTTTTTCCACGGTTTTCATGGCTACCATTTCAGAAGAGTTTACCGCGACATCATCCGCCGAATCGACATTTTTCTCAAACGCATTCTGTGCTGCACTCGGCGTTATTGTAGCTTCAGAATAACTCGCATGACTCTCGATGGCTTTTTGACCATCAAGATCGGTCGGAACGTTCTCAAACACGGGCGCTACAGCAGCCACAGGTACCCCGCCCTGTACTGTGTCTTGACTTGACGTTGAGTACAGTTCTTCGTATCCCTGCGATGATGTCGGAAGGTATGTTGGCGGTGACTCGCTGCTGTAGGGTACTTCCGGGTTAGCCGTCGCCATCGTGCTGCAGTTCACCGGTTTCTTGTGATGTTTTTTTTTCGATTTTACACCGTTGTGGCGCCCGAATATTTGTTGCACCTTATTGCCTTGCAGTATAGCTCTCTGGGCGAACTCTTCGCTCCCCAACAATATTATGGCCACATCGTCCACATCCACCTGCACATTGAATTCGCCCTGTTGCCTCTGGTCGTACGTGACCGTAGGGGCGGCATGCAGGGCCCCACAGAAAACTGCTGAAACACAAACGATCTGCAACGCAACCACCATCGTGCTGTATAACTACACTACTGCTGCTCCTATTGCTACTGTATGATGGCTTGGCAACGATCTAGAAGGTATTTTTTCCCCTAGCGCACTCACTGGTCATGTCTTCGTATAACCGGTAGTCGCAACAACAAACTGGAAATTACAGTTTAAATACACCGTACACGGAACTTTAATTTTGCCTATAGCCGAGTAGTTTGTGTACGTACAGGTACCGTTATAATATTATATTGTGTTTACACTGAATTGGTTAATTATATAGTTGCTCTGACCGCCATCGGTTGAGATTTAAGAAAAGTATTATTAGCATTTGGACGGTCATCGAACTCACTCAGTCATGATATTGACCTTTATCACATTACCGAGAAACGAGTAGGTGACAATTAAGTACAGAACTCGTTCTTAAAAATCATTAACTTGTTTGTATAATGTGTTATGTGTAGGTAGATGAAGACTGAAGAGGTATGCGCAGTATAATAGCTCTACTATATCTAGTACATAGGTACTATAGCGATTCAATACATATCTGTAAATATCAAGTATGTAAGTGCGTGAAAGAAAAAATCGTTTTAGCATAAGAAATCATAAGGTCATAAACTCATAACTCATAATACATTAATACTTTGATAGCGAAATATATAATACATAGTGAATAAATTTAACTAAATTTAATTTTAATGTTAATACCTATTTCAAACTTTAATTATATTTTGTACTTCTATAATAATAAAACTATCCTGTGCATATTACTTTGATTTCATGTCGTATAAAAACATAATTGAAAAAAAATATTACTTTATTACGGCTGTGTATATTTTATTATTATATTATATATATTTTGCAGTCTGCCAGTGCCAACGTATCCGTTATGAGTGCACGAAATCGTGATTTTTCTTACTTGCTAACGGCGCTGAGTTCATCATCTCGCGTGAATTTCCGCGAATCAATTCGACAGTCATGGAAATGGTTGTCCGAAATTTATTTCACACGCTACTCAGGAAATTTCCGATCATCATTATTATTTTTATTATTGTAATATTATTTATATTTTACTATTTTTCTACGTTCACGCTGTTACCGACGGCAAGGTATGCGCAAGCAGCACGCTTCATTAATAGATACACAATACACATAGAAAAACTTACGTTATATACAATAGGCACCTGTAATTTATAATGTTTTAGTTATAGCGTCATTTAAGTAGGCACTCGTTTAATTCATATTAGTTATTACCATATTATATTATATAGCTATATATAGTCTGTTCATTTTAAGAAGCGATTCAGGCGGCCACTAGTAAAACCGGTTTTCAAGCGTAAATCAGGTCGCTTCTTATTTTGAACAGGGTATAGTGTGGTGATGGATTCATCGTTTCAGAATACACTTTTAAACTTTTATCTTTTGTGCAATAGCCGCATAGGTATATAATAATATAATAATTTGTCAAATGATGGATAAAAGAAAAAAAAATTACAATCGCAGTTTTTTTATTATATAATAGTTTATGTATAAGCTGTATTCCATATTATTATTCAATAAGCAAATATGTTATACTAGAATAAAAATACGTGGTGGTGTGGGTGAAGTCTAGTGATACAAAAAGGAATTTTGACTTTTTTTTAGACAAAGATTAAAGAAATATGAGTAGATTTATTTTCGTTAATTTTTATACTCTCCATAGATTTTACAATTTCATTTATCATTTTATTAGGAGGTTTTTAAGATTTTCCGGGGCTAGGTATATGTCAGTTAATCGATATTATGCCAGTTATAACTTTATTGTCTATATTATAAATAGTTTAAGTAATCGGAAAAAGTGCTAATGGTGGCTATTGAGTAATTGAGCGTGTGTGGTAGGCACTAGGCATTGGCGGACTATAGTGGTAGGTCAGCACTCTGCATTATGTGTTATATAGGTAGGTATACAATTTAAGGAGCAAAGGCACAGCCTTGATACACACCTGCTTGTATGGAGTGGATGACGTTTTTTAACTTGCATTTCCCTCATGGTTCATGTTATTCAAAATAACCAAGTAAATACGTTCACAGGATTAAAACAAAATTAATGTAAATTAGAGCGATTAATGCTTTTCGAACTCCATGTTGATGTTGATCGGTCTCAGTGGCGGATGATTCGCCAGAAAAGTTAGTCCAGACAATCATGCTAGACGGCAGCACGCGTGCGCATAAATGTAAGTATAATATAAATAAAGAATAATAAACCATAACAAACCATGATAAACACAATATATATTGTGTTGTAGGTCGCGTCCGGTGTAAGTAATCGGACGACCGGATAAACAATTTTATTATTAAAATCATAACATATAAAAATATACTGAAATATGATATGAGTGATATGACACATATTATCAAAGACGTGTTTACAACGACCAATATTGAGATCAGCTTGTCGCCACATAAAACAGGTTGTTTCATTTTTATTTTGCTGTAGGTACATAATATTATAATATAATGTAGAATATACGTTGCCTGTCCGGTATTTTATTTTATCTATTTCCATTCGAATTCTTAAATGCATTCCTCGTCACGTTCACGTACATAATATATATATCTACTGACTACTATATTGACGAGCACGCTTTTATTATAGATCGAACGAATAACAGTAATACGTTATCACTTATCAGACAATATACGTATATTCTACAATACTTTCTACAATTTAATATTTATGATACCATAGTAGTTAACCATTCGTCCACGCAACCAAATATATTATGTATTTATAACATTCATAATTTCATCGTTCGTAATGGTGTTGTATATATCGCCAATTGAACTTAAATGCTCTCAGCAACAATTTATACACAAGTTAGGTGAGCGAAGCAATTCGATTTCGGATTTCCCAACAGGCATTGTGCCATTATAGGGCTGTTGGCCGAACAGCATTTTGTTATTAATTTTATTTTATATTAGGTACTAGGTAGTAGGTACATTTAAACTTAAGGTACCTATAATAGTTATATTAAAATTTCCAACCGTTAACGTTAAGGATGTTACATATTATTATACCTATGTAATACATTATAGCATTTATGTCTTTATACTTTTTTTTCTAAAAAATATTTCCATATTTTAACGGTTATTATTTATTTATTACGTATTATTTATATTTTGTAAATAACGTATTTTTATAAACCGATAACATTTGCGTTCCTATTTTAAATTTTAACTGTTATAGTGGGTGGAGTATCTATGAGTGAAAATAGAACCATTGTTCGAATAGACTTCGACCGAAATATAATGAACTTACGCGTGTATAGTTTAAACTTGACCGTCGTTGTTAAACCAATCATAACATACATTTATATTTTATATACAATTTTTTCTATAACTAGAATAATTCCTCACGTACGCTGGACGGTCGTGTGACGATTTTTTTAGTCTGCCATTATTTCTGTACATATTCTTGGTATATTTGGTCACGTTTCATTTGCTAAATAAGTAAATCGAAAATACATTGCCGGCCAACGCACACTTTAAGACTACAGTTATAGTTGTTACAGGGTATACAAAATTATCTGACTGTGAATACGGGTGTACCTTTGTGTAATTTTTATCATTATTCTTTCTCAATGGTTCTATATGAATATAAATTATAATATTATGTTATATATGTAGTTTATTGACATAAACAAGTAATTAATTATGATTGTAAAATGAACTTGTTTGTTTGTTGAAAATAAGTAAGTACCTAAGTGAGTAAATAAGTAAGTAGCTACCTACAAACTGTTCTTGTGTAAGTTACTATAGATCATAAATGCACGTAGTCTAATCCAACCGATGAGAATATTTTTTTTTTACATAAATACATAAATACAAATTATACAATACAGGCGATTAGAGTCTATATAGGCCTGCATTTACATTCAAATTTAAAATAACTAGACGAAAGGGTTTAGGTTTAGACACGGAAGTATGAAACATTATAGTAACTATAATACTTATTGCCCATAGGTTCTCTAGTTATGTATATACATTTTAAATATACCTACTTTAATATTGGATATATTTTAACTCGTATATTACACACCAGTATGGCAGTATAAATTTAGAAAATTAGAAAAAGTATCAATTATACGCTTTGTAATACATTTCTACCTATGATCATTATTTCGTAAGTTTTGGTATTTTATATTTGTACATACATTTTTTACGAGTATTAATCGATTCTGATGTGTGTGTCTATTGGACAACGAACAATATAATATACAATATACATATATGGTACCTAATACATATCGCGGAAAGAATTTTGTAGAAATTTGCAATTTGAATACAATATGTAATTAGGTACTAATTACACATCACTAGGGGGCTCCGTTGTATGCAACCCGAATCCCATGGTCTTTGCTCCGCTTCCACCGACCACCTCGGCGAAACACACCTCGAACTTGTGTCTCGACTGTCTATATATAAACCGATTGATTCGTCTTCTGTTTGCCATTCATTCACCACGAGATATTCCACAAAGAGAAATAACTTGTACAATAATGTCCGAGTTTCCGAACGGAACAACAAAATCACAGTTTGAAACGCATTCAAGTTTGGCCCACATTTCAAACGGCTACGTGGCGGATTTCGGTACTTGATAGAGTAATATATAGGTATACATATTGGCGTATGTGCGAAAAGTATTTGTTCCGGATTCGATTGGCTACAAAATACCAATATAATTTATAGAATACTAGGTACCAATATATATTATCTTTCTTCTATAAATTAAAAATAACCCTCGGCTGCAGTGGCCAGTATTGCATTGGATAGATGAACGTATTGTCACAGACCCATTTTGACGGACGACGATGGTACATTTGCATATTACATAATATTATATATGAATATGGTCAATATGGATTACATAAAAATGGACAAATGGATCCCTATTGTTATATCATATGTTTGGGATCTCGTTGACCCGGGTCCTATTTTTTCATACACCCTAAAGTCTATTGAGTAGATTTGCTGCAACGATGAACGATGAATTTGATAGTGGCAGAGATATAGTCTGAGTTTAATTTGGCGATTTGACCAGCAATTCCGGAAGTTTAGAACTTTAATAATATGTATTTATAAAATAATAACATAATATTATAATAAATTAATATTGTTTATTATATAAGTGATAAATAACATTATAATATAAAATCTCGACCATATTAAGAAAATACTATCTTGTGACTTATGGTGGTGGCAGTGGATTCGATAAATTTCTATTAATTTGAGTTTGAATGTTGTTTAATTGTTGTTAGAAGTTCATCATATCTTGATGAGTTTGATGTGTAGTAACAATAATCTGTAATATAATAGGTACAAATATACTATGTACAATATACTTTCATCATTACATATTACAATAATGAAGGTATATTGAGAGAAATTGAGTTGTATTTAATATACAAATTTACTAGTATATACCTAATATATTATATTTATATATTTAAAAATGTACATTGTACATGGATATAACAACAACGAGGCTGGCTAAGTCTTAGACACGAAGCACTGTTAATTGTACTTATACTCGTATGTAGGTACAACGATTTTATCTCTTTTTAGAATATTTTTTTGTACATCATTGGAACCACAGCGGGGTATCTGAACGCGAAAGTCATTGACACGGTTTAAAACCATAGGAAATATACAAGAGAGGAGGCGATAAGAAGACAGATATAGAGAGAGAGTGGTTGCGATGTACAACAGGAATCATACGATATGTTGTATAAGTACAAGTACAACTAAAAAACATAATTATTATTGGGTAAGCAAATGCGAAAATATATTTGTAAAAATTTGTTTAAGGTATGCTTTTTGTGAATAATATGTACAAGTATATATATTATTATGTATGATACATCGAATGTTAACTAAAAAAAAGAAAGTTTAATTATAAAACTTTAAACAGACCTGCAAGGATAGAAATTTGAAATTATCGAATATTAATATACAAAAACCAATGCATTAGTTCTCCTATTTATGTAATTAATACGTGGGGGGGGATGAAGAGGCTCCAGCTCCCCCTTGAAATCGTATGCAAATTGTTTTTTTGTTATATGATATATATAGGTATTAAGGTCAAGTATTGTATTAGAAAATATTTAACACTAGTATTACATATTATAAGTTATAATTATATATAGGTACTTACCATAATTCAATACATTATGCACATACTGTATTATATTTACAAAATACAGCATATACTGACTTTTTTTTTTTAAAACAAATTCTTAATACGATTATTCAATGTAAATTTTATGGCCCTCAAAATAAATCGATATATTTAGTTAACATCATGTCTCGAACCTTACTCGGTACTCGGCGTGTATGTGTAATGTATATAATACTTATTATGCTGTACTTAGATATTATATTATATAGATACCTATAAAGCCACTCCGTTTTATATTATATTCTAAAACTATACTGTCATGGTATATTATCCGTGAAGTCACCACACCCGCATGCAGACGTGGAGCTATAAATCTGAAATGGGGAGGGGGAGGGCTAAATTTTTTTCCAGAAAGACGACAAATATAATTTTAGCATAATATCTTATGTACCTATGAGAATTAGATAATAATATTATATCTTACAAACTTATGACAAATTTAATAACAATATTAACAAATACAAATTATAATAATTCTATTTTAAATTTAAGCGGTTAGTCATATTATAATTTATATCAATTATATGTATTTATTATGAACAATGTACATATGGCGTATTACGTGAAAAATTAAAATTGTAAAATACATTATAGGTACATTGCTGTAAATGATGGTATAAAATAATTCTCAATCCACAGAATATTTGTACAAATTCCGATCGAACATTAATGTTTATACATCAATATATCAAGAAAAAAAAAATTACCAGCTCATAACAATTTATAGTAAAAAAATAATGTTTTCATTTAAAAAATTAAGTTTATATCAGGACCCTCTTCTTAAAAAAAATCTCAAGAAATTAAAATAATTATTAAACAGCGTCATTATTATTAATTTATAAGTATAATATTCGTCTTGAGACCTGAATATTCGAAAAATCAGAACTTGAACAAATGCAAAGGATAATACGGGGTTGAACATGATTGGTGAATCGCCTTGTATAATATAGGTATACTGTCGCGGTCGAGGTCGCTGCAGCAGCTCTGCAAAGCGATATTTCTGCTCGAACTGGTCCGCGTCGGATCGCAGCGGCGACGAGCCGGACCGCGGGCCTCTGCAGGGGCGCGGGCGGCTCAGACGCTCAGTCGCGCATCAGACGCTGTGCGGACCACTTGTTTGCCGATATCCATATAATTGTAACAAGTACTGTGATATTATCGCTTGCCTGCTGCAGTGTCGTCGCTCGATATCGCCGCACAGACGGAACGGAATACGCCGCGTCGGTACATCATCGTGACGACGCCAATACACAATTTATTATAATAAATTATTGTATAGTGCACAACGTGGTCATCATATAAATATTGTAACAATTTGTTGATTCTATAATATTATCATCTCGTCCGCGCTGCAGCTCGCGGCGCACACGACCCGCGCCAGCATGGTGCAGTACTCACGGTGGTGCAACGCGGCTGTCCCGGTGCTGGTGCTGTCAGCGCTGGTTCTGTTGACGCACGGCGCCACAATCAAGTTCGACCAGAGTCAGACGGGTGACTACAACCTGCAAATACACCTGAAGAACATCGAACTGTACGCGGTGTTCGACGACTCCGGCGGTAGCGACGACGAAGTGAGAAAATTATACAATTAGCTGTATAATATAATATTATACGATTTCGGTTTTTGGTTCTTACACGAACTGTTATTGTTTACAAGGACAAATCATAACTATTTTATTATAATATTAAACTATATTATATTAAAAAAATAGAATTAGCTGCATGAGGGGAGGGGGCTTCTATAATTTAATATTTGGGATGACTCAGCACCCACCCCCGTAACCAATCAAACCCATAACTCCGCTATGTAGGTTCTCCAAATTAATGTTGAATTGGTTAATATCGATTTTAACCAATTCCAATATAATTTAAGAATGGTTCAAAGCTACATAGTCTGTCGAGTAGTGACCAGAAATCGAGCTCCAGAAGTCCCAACTCTAGAAATCATGGATATCATGATCACAATGGCAAATATCAGAATACGATAAAAGGCACACGATACGGTGCATGTAACCCGGCCTTACCAGTAAATAAAAAAATAAAATAAAAAACGACTAAAGCCACAAGGAAAAATGTCTTTGTACTATATCTTTTACTAATTTATTTAAATAAGGAATCTTTGTTTATATTTAAATATAAAATTATAATTTTAATACGAGATTTTGGTTCCAATAAAGTTCAAGTTTTTTTCGGCACGGTTCCAGTCTTTGATTGTAAACTTGAGAGGTTACATGATTGTTATCGTTATAACAATAAATTTAATACTAGGTATTATAGGTAGGTAGGTACCAACTAAAATTGTCGATTCAATTTGTCCGGCGCCGATAATATAATATATAATATAGTTATAGAATAGGATATTAAATTGGCGGTCTATAAGATCGAATCTGTTTATAACATTATATTATTGTGTGAATTCACATAATAAAGGCAACACGCTGTTATGATATATGTTGTGATTAGAATGTTACAATTGGGTAACTTATTCTCTAACAAGTCTTTCAAGCCATTTCCTTGTGTATGTGGTACATATCTTCACATAGGTATTCTATTGTAAAAATAATATTTACAGATACTTAGTGTATTTTTTCTAATAAACTAAAAAAATATATTTTACACTTATACGTTATCCTATATATGTAATACACATTTTATTCGATCTATAGAGACTTAAACGCGCTGTTATACATACATAAGTTATTCCTGTTACAGTGAGGTGAGTTTTTTAGACAGCCATCTTTTTGAAACAATATTATTATAAACAATATCACTAAAAATAGTAAATACTGAATACTTACTACACCCATAAAAAAACGTATAGTTTTTAGATTCTGAGCGGAGCGAGGAAGCTAGTGGTTTTACAATGGTGTTTATTTTTTTATCCTCTATACAA
Source organism: Macrosiphum euphorbiae (assembly GCA_949089665.1). NCBI lineage: Eukaryota > Metazoa > Arthropoda > Insecta > Hemiptera > Aphididae > Macrosiphum > Macrosiphum euphorbiae. The sequence continues at coordinate 111,621,618 of CARXXK010000001.1, read as the reverse complement.
AATGTCTACCAGAAGGCGTGCTTTGATTTCAACAACTTATAGTACCTTATCTTTTAGAAAATTGGATCAGGATGGTAGGTACTTTGGAGAGGTCATTATTCAATTTTCTCAATAGTTATTTAATGCCACGGGAAAAACTACCGACAAATTACGAAAAACCGCTTAAAATGGGATTTTAATTTGTAATACGCTTTGTTCATCACCGCAGCAACGAAGAAAAAATAATTTTATAATATTAATTCAACTTAAATGCTATAATAAATAATAAAAAGGTGGGCAAGTGGGTGTCGTTCTGCTGTACAGTAGGTTACAAGTCTGTCACTGTATAATGGATAGTATATTAAATTTGAATTCAATATTTCAATGATATAATATCATTGTATAAGAAAAACGATTCTGAGCGGAGACGGTATGTCAGTCTAGGATAAGACATAACATATTATATACGGTATTAAACAAAAAATTTACCTATAATAATTTCCAAATTAATCATATCACAATATCCATTAGGTACTTATAACGCGTTATACATCTACAAAACCTGTGATACTATCATAGATATATAATAGTACACTTTAGAAGTCTTAAGTACCCACGAATAATATTATTCAATCACAACAAAATAACTAAAATAGTTATTCTAGGTTTTTTAATATGTAATTTCGTCCAAATTTGAATTTAAAATGTCTGTAAAAAATAACTGTGTTCATATATTTTTTAGATTTTTAGGTTACAGTATGAACTATTTATGAGAACCTTTGTTTTAAATTTGCAATCCTTAGCTATAAAAACTGAACATTTTATAATTTATGAATTACAATGATTGATAATTTTCGAGATTTTGATACATTTTGTCAAAATTCGATCTTCGAATGCTTATAAAAAAAAATTGTGCCTATGTATTTTAAATATTTTTCAACTGATATTGTAACAATATATAAGGAGCCTTGTATTAATTTTTTACACTTTTTGGCCCAACAGATAAAACTTTATTGATATTCATAGAAAAAAAAACAAAAAATATTGAAAAATGAAAATGTCCATTAACAGCTCAAAAAGAGTCAAAATATTTTTAAAATTGTATGGTGTATAGGAAATGCTAATATAAACATTCAGTGAAATTTTCATGTATCTACAGTTATTCGTTTTTGAATTACAACAAAATAAGGAAATCGCTACATGAGAAATCGAGTGAATATTCAATGTTGTAAAAATTTGAATTTAAAACGCTCATAAAAATTTAATTTGACTTTCTTATAGAAATTTTTTTTTTGATAAAGGTAGACAAACTTATGAAGAATCTTGTATTACATTTTAAAACCTTAGATTTTTTTTTTTTTTTTTTTTTTTTTTATTAGATAAAATTGAATATTTACAATCTGTAATTTTTTTATACAATAAGTAAATTTGGTAATGAAAGAATACAATAACATGAAAGGCATGAGGAGGGAGGCCCACCAGTGTGGATACCCTCTAACAAGTTAGTTATAAATAAATAACAATAACAATGGCAATTTAATTTAAAGTTATGTATATAATAATATTGATATACTGTGTGTTTGTGTTATTGATGTACGGAATATGTGGTGTGTGTGTGTGTGAGTGTGTGTGTGTTATGGAGTAGGGGTTATAGGGAGTGTTATTTTGTTTATTAGGGATAAACCTTAGATTTAAAAAGAAAATTTTTTACGAATTTTTAACTCAAAATAATTTGCTAATTTTCGTGATTTTTCCATATTTTGTCAATTTATGAACTTTAAATGCTTAGAAAAAAAAAATGTGACCAAGGTTTTTAATATTTTTCATCTGCCTTTGAAACAATATACTAGGAGCCTTCTATTAAATTTTCAAGCTTTTTCAGCCAACAAATAATATTTAATTGATATTTTTAGAAAAAAAACTAAAAAAAAATGGAAAATGAAAATGTCCCTAAACAGTTCAAAATAAATCAAAATATTTTGAAAATGTTGTTTATTGTTAGAAGAAATTCTAAAAACTTCTAATTTGTTGGTTTTATTTTTTTTTTACAACAACCTATATTATATTTTTATTTCATAATTTGATGTAGATTAGTTTGGTAAACTGTTGATTATTTTTTTTTTATTCATCGTAATAGTGTAATTCATTTCGGCTGTGTGTTGCAACGGCCATTAGCTACCTACCTTTATACAATATTTTTCTCAATCTAGTTTTTTTATATAGTTTGGTTCTTTAAGAAAAAATAATATAGGTTTTGGTTAGTTTCTGGATGGCTCCTTCTAAGGCGTTGCCACGTTGGGTATTTTGCTTTCTATGAATTCCTGTGTGTATTTACGGCATTCTGTTAGAAGTACCTTACCGTTCTTGTAACTCAACAGGTTTCGAATATGGGTGGGTGGTGGCCGGTGGGTCATACTTGGACATTAGAAAACCGCGAGTTTTCCTAGTATGTCCAATTCGTAGTCTATTTAGAAGAGTAATAACTATAAATATATGTATTCAAACATTTCAAACTATCTACCTATGAGGCTATGGATACAAACTTTTTAAAATTTAATAACAAAACACGACTACTTTAAAAAAGTATTGCCAGTTATAGGGATATCCATTTAAATCCGTCAAACACGCATAAACAATGCTGAACACGCCTAATCTATATACTTGACACGATTTTTTCGCAGTATGAAGACTTACCTGACTACACGGACGAAGGTCCGGCCAAACCACCGCAGAACTCATCCACGACTTATACTCCGACATCGAGCACTGTGGCCACAGCAGCTGTTGTAAGTACAAGTTCACCGGCGTTGGCGTTACTTGATCCGTACTCGCCATCCAATAGCGACAAAATTGTTCAGATGGTCGAGGCCCTAATCGCTAGTAACGGAAACACTTCCGACTTACCTACAGAACAGCCACCGTCGTCGGTGATCGCCGTCACATCATCGCCGTTGTCGTCGCCACCTCCATCCGGTCAGTCACCGTCGGCTGTCGCCACAGCTTCCGCAACCGCGTCCGCAACGAATAGCACGGCCAATCGGAAGTGCGGACCCGGATATTTCAGGGATCCGATGGGTCGGTGTCGGCGCATCCGAAAACCACATTTACCGTGAGAATAGAATACATTTCTACCTACATATATATTTAAGAATATTATGCTATAATATTATTAATTTATAGGTACATATTATAAGTCACAACGTACCTACCTATTAATAGTCGCTCTCCCGTCTCCATTATATTTTATTCATTTCAGACTACAAATAACAATAAAAATAAAAATAGGTATAACCTTCCTCTGTAAACCTTATAGCTAATTTTTCATTTAGAAAAAATTATTTAGGTCTTGTAAATTAAACCTATACCGATTATTTCAATTAAAAGTATTAATGTATATTTTACTAAACTTTAGAGGACCATTGTATTAATAAACTGGCGACCCAAAATTGATGATTTGACTATCAAAATTTTCAGAAAAAAATCTTTACCAGAATCCATTAAAAAATATAGTAGTTACCATTTGAAAGAAAAAGTTGATTTTGCTATGGTATACCTGCATGTTTAAAAATTTTGAAATTGTTATAAAAAAATTGCCTGTTAAAAATAAAGAAACATGTCTTTTTTCGTTTTAATGAAATTCTGTGTCATCGATCCATAATCTTTAAGAAACCCCGCTTACAATGACATAAGATTTACCCTGTATATATATAATTATATAAAATATGTACAACCGTGGTATTATTATTATTAGTGCATTACCAATACAAACTGGAATAAACTAATTTTTATAAGCAATATTTTTAGCTCAAAAAAAGCTGGGAACCCCCTGACCCCACTGTATGTGCTCAAATGATTATGGCATAGACCTTATTATAGGCCCTATATGAATTAAAATCAGATCCATGATAGAGGGCGCTGGTGGTATAAACTATAACTATTTAATATAATTATGAATACTTATAACTGCGTTTGTGCATCAGTCACTCTGCACTCAGTCACTTAATCTCGCCATCTAACTCGGCTCACAACGCATAGGTAATGTTATCATTATAGGCAGGGCCGATCTATGAGTATAAGGTGTATGGACTATGGATAATGACCAATGTCGGTTGAAATAACTAAATGAAAATTATAGTAATAATTAATCTTCCGAGTATAATAATAGTACCTATGTATCTAACTATATTATATTAATGTGAAACCATTAATAAGGTCTATTATCTTTAGACTTTTAGAGCATTAAATTTAAATAACTCAGAAACTAGGTAGGTATTCGTTCAAATTTCGAATTATGTGCATCAAAATCATTAAAACGAAAAATACATGTGATAAACAATTTAAAGCAAAAATTAGTAAGGTACCTAGGTATTCTTATCTGTAATATCAGTGGTCATATTATGCATACTTTTAAATTCCAAAAACCAGAGTTTGAATCAATGAATCTATTATTAATGGTTAAAAAGGGGTGGAACGTGGACGAACATATACTTGGTTAACCTGCACAGTGTACTTACATAGTTACATATTATTATTATATTATACTTTTTGTGTGAATTTACTATTTTTTCGAAGGGTTTTCTATCGATGTACTTGATTCAAAGTGCAACATTGTGTATTTGTGTTAAATGATAGACTCTATAGTTGATAATTCACACACATTTAGACATTTAGTCATATACCTAGGCAGTGGCAGAAGTGGCTAAAAATAAATGGAGTGATAATGGATAGAAAATATAAATTATAAAATATGGCCATAATTAGTAGGTATCCTTACTTAGCCCCCTAAATATTTTAATAGCCCCCCCCCAAAAAAAAAAAATCGAAACTTTACAATTGATTATTATAGTCCCCTAAAAATTCAACCAAACGTCCGCCTATGGGTAAGCAGCTGCAGCAACTACTGGAGGTACGCTTAGGTAGCTATATGTGTTTTCGACAACCAATTGTAACGGTTTCTGCGATCACTTTTCGTCGGTGTACGTCGACGTACATACATTTAGGTACTTACACATTATTAAAATCAAATACCCGCCTCACAATAATTATAATTTATAATACATGATTAGTTATACCGTTTTCCCGGGTACACGAATAACACTATACTATTTATAGGTGTACATGCGCATATAATACTATATATTTTAATATCATTTATCGGAGCATGAAACCAGTTTGAACTTTGAATCGCAATAAACCAGCCGTCACGTATCTAACTCTATAGTAAAGCGTCAATATAATAATATAATATATTTTATCTAATAATGGTGCTTAAATACATCATGTTTCTACGTTTCTATAGAACTCGTTCCGGCCGCCAAACAGGGTTCGGATGAAATTTCAAATTGGGTATAATATGACTTGCAAAGTGTAGCTAATGTTTAGTATTGTATGATATCAGAAATGTTATTAATAATATTATTGTTTGTTTGAAAGGTTTTTGTGTGGCATGACTTTAATTTTTTTTTTTGTCTGAAGAAACATTTTCCATGCTGCGTCTGGAGTTTGGACGCTGCAGGGAAGACGTACCTATCCTTACTGTACAATAATATTGTTTTAATTACAACGGTATAGGCGTTTATGTACCTATACATTAACATTATCCATCATTCGATTTTATCTCTTGCCTCTGCAAATTCATGTATCGGAAGCAAATTGTAAACCGCGAACATACCGCTCATAACGTCTGCAGTCTCAGAATTAATAATCCGTGATTTTAACACCACAAATAATATATAATATCTAATTTGTTTTGTGTTTCTAGGTTTTTGCAAATGGTACACACTCCAGGAGTGATCAAGTCATTCCAACCACAGCAAAGGACCACCGAAGACGTTAGTGTGTTGAAAAATTAAAAAGAAAACATAGACTAAATTAATTTTGTTTTCATATGCTGACATGCTGCTCCGACCCAATTACGTTTTAATATTTATTAATTTATTATTTACCTCTAATCGTACCTACTTATGCATAAGAGTTTCCGTATATTAATATCATATTTAACCGTGTTAATATAATTTTTTTTTAAATAAATGCTATTCACATGATATTGTTTGAACTTAAATATCCAAATTTGTAGTCATTATACATTTTTTGTTTCCAAAAAGTAAATGTCGGATGAGATGAATGTTACATAATATGTTATAGATTTAGTTATGTTTAAATGTAAATCTAGGGTAATTTATCATAAATGCATTTTTACAACTTAATAATTATTTTATTTATTTAAGTAATTTATCTGACATTAATAGTACACAAGAACATAATGATGTTATACAAATATATTAGTATAATATTACTATTTAGATGGATGATGATTTTGCTGTGTTATATTTCACTGTCTTCACTTGACAGTTGACACCTTTCTAACTGTATTCTTTATCTCTTATCGCATATTATATTCATATAAATTCTTTACTTTCTTATCCACAAAACTGAAATCAAAACTAACTATTATTATTAAAATTTACTTAACAATAAATTGTAAAATATTTTTTTTTATCAACTTTCTTTAATCAAATAAAATATACATAATATGTGGTTAAGAATTAAAACGCACACATCATAATTAAAAAAAAAAAAAAAAATGTTTAACAATAAAAACAAATTCCATATAAACACACTATTAAATTTAAAATACATGTTCTTAATTGGTTTTATGATAGTTTAAATAATTATCTTCTGAGTTTACAGCCAAGGCTCTTTTCTTTGTAGTTGATCTTTTTTCTTGCAGATCTACTAGGTCTTACTGAAGAGGTTGAATCATTAATATCTGATGCAATGCTTGTTTCACTAGATCGTTTATTACGTTTTCGATATGTAATGTTTCTAAGCATACTTGAATCAATAGGAGATGATATTAAATCACTGTGCCATACTTCAGTTTCATTAGATGTATTATCCATACTACTACTTGAAGTAGAAGCAATTATTGGCACATCGGCCTGAGCTTCATCGGATGTTATTAATCTTGGAGAATTATTACTATATTGTGTTACATTAGTATTGTTGTTAGAACATTGGATTTGATTTTCTTGTGTATTTAACCAACTCGGGCCTTCGCCTAAACTTTCATTCAATCGTCGTTTAGGACTTTCATTAGGAACGGCTTTGGAGTTTTTCAACATAGCTGCAACATCTTTTAATCTTACATAAGGTTCCATATTAGGTTTACAGTGAGGTGAGCTTCTATAACTAGATCTTCGTTGACTTTTTGGCGTTCGTTCGGAACTAGAACTTGGGCTTTCAATGATAGGTGACATATCAAGTTGTATTGAAGCAGTCGGTTGAGTAATAGTCATACCATGAATTATAGGCTTTACAGTTTTAGTCTGTTTTTCTTTCGTTTCCTGATTAAATTCGTTGACTTCCAATTTACTCATTTCGTGAACATTTTCTAACATTGATGGGATACATTGTGACATTGTTACCAATGAAGGTATACAGCTTTGTATAGTTTGTTCAAGTACACTAAGTTTTCTACTCATAATATTTTGCTTAGCAGACAGTTGAATATTTAAATTTCTAATAGTGTTATTTTCATGTTGCAACGCAAATTTCTCTAATAACATACTATTTCTAGTCCTTGATAATTCTTTATTTTTGTCCGATAACTCTTCAATACGCTTACGTAAATTATTATTGATAACCAAGCATCGATTAAGTTTTTTGATAAAGATGCTATTAGACTTGCTTCGATTTTGTCCCAATACAGGCTTGGGAGCCATGGCAAAGCAATATATAGGTACTTGTTAAATTTGTTTTGGGCCTAAAATAAAAAAAAATATACTCAAAGTTAAAAAATTCATAAAAATAATCATGTAACCTTGAAACATAAGAATGTTTTAGGTATTTTGAGACAAACGAGTTCTGATTACTGTAAGTATCTCAAGTATTAATACTAACAATTGTTAAGTTAAAATTACAATATAAGTAATATAAGTACACCTCATTAATGAATGAATCATGAAAGATCCATATTTATTATTAAATAGAACTTGAACTTATACAAAATTAATTTTTTTAGTGAATTTTAAATGTTTAAATAAAGTTTATTTTCAATAATATTGTATCAATCTTTAGTTAATTTATTTTAAAGATCCTTAGGTATTATGTACTTGCTAAGGCTACTAAACATATAATAATAATAGATATAGTAAAACAAAATGTCATCTCTTTTACATATAGGGTTAAAGGTATTGTAATAAAATAATAAATCAAACAAAAAAACAACGAATAAAACAATTAAAGTAATACGATAATGATTGAAAGTACATTTTGGTACCTACGTATTAAGTGGAAAACGTATACAAATAATTAATTAAAATGAACAACCATAATATGAACATGTTAATTTTTTTAACAAACACAAACTTGACTGTCAATTTGAAATAAAAAATTTTGAAGATGGTTCTGATATTTTTGGAGATCAATCCAATTACAGGGCAAAATACCTAGATTATATTAGACTATATTTTATAAATTATATAAATATTTAATTTGGCTTAATATAATAAATTGAGAAACTCTGTTTTAGGATGTCTACGCCCCTATGTAATTTGTCTCAATTCAATATGTTCGAAGATCTTATAATATTATGTATTATAGACTATTGTTATGTTAGTGAATAAGTTTTAAATGTAGGTATAATGTTAAATAAATTAATATTCAAAAAGTTGTTATCATAGGTACCTACCAATAAAATCAAACATAAGAAAATTAAAATTTTATTTTATTAATCACATTGAACCTGATATTGTATATATAATTATTTAAAATGTGCAAAAAGAAGGTATGATTCTAGAAATTTATTAATTATTTGACATTTTGTATTTAGTCTAATTTTTTTTTTGATATTATTGGTTGTTGTAAAGAGATTTAAATATTAAAGAATTTTATTTGCAATAAGCTCCTTAAGTATTCATTACACAATAGACAAATAAATATTGTAAAGGTTATTTGGTAGGTACCTATTGAATAATATTAAAATTGAAATTAAAAATTAAATTTATCAATGACTTGAGAATATGGGCACTTACCTACAAGCGAACGAGTGTTTGGGTAACAATCGAAAGAATAGACAAAACTGGATAGTAATGATCAGTTAATAAAATTGAAGTTATTATTGCTAAATTATACCTGAAAAACTAGATATCAGAGTAGCTATTAGAGTAGACTTGAAATAAGTTATAACTAAAATATAGTAAATCCTATATAGTAAAAAATAAAGGTTAATTCCTATAATATGAGTAATCACTAATCACTAATCAGTAATGACCAAATACATATTATTAATTATTATTACTAAACAGTAAAAGAAAAATAACCGACTAGAAAGATATAAAAGATTAAAGATTGCCGATTGGCACAATAATGAGCACAGATTAGAAAATATAGATAAAGAAAATCTTTATCCATTAAGGTTGTACATATTTTCAAATGAATCAAACGTACATAATGTCCAACGGGGTTACATTGTTACAACTGAATTTCATAAACGACATCAGATCGCCTTGCACAATTACCCACAATTAACAAGACAATAAAATTAGTATCAACAAATCGGATCATACTATTTTGGCACAAACCGACATCTTCCAAAGAATTTACGGAACATTTAAGTACTATAATATTAAACAAAGAGGTTTTTTTTTTAACATTAGCTATGACAAAATATGTTTTTAATCACATTTTTTTTAAAGATTTGTAATATTAATTATTATTACTTACAAGTGAATCAAATATTTAAAATCATATTTCTTGTTTTTATCTGCGCCATAGTAATCAGTAGCTAAGTGTTGTCACCAATCATAATATTTCATTGACATTCATTTTGTAGCATCTATATGTCCCGCAGGCCGCAGTATCGAGCCAGTGGGTACATGAGTTATGAAGAATTGGTTTAATTTTACTTTTTTTGTTTGAATCGCCGACGATGATTTGTCTTACGTATTATTTATTTGTAATTTGTGTATAGTTATTAGTTTGTACGACCTCCGCGGCTCCTCTCGGTTTTTTTGAATTTCAAACTTTGGACTTTGAAGTTTTGAACGGTAGTGGCGGTTGGTGGCCGAAACGGAAAAAAATTAACAAAACCAGAACGCGTGTTGCCAACCAAAAAGAAAAATTCGTAACGCACCTGACAATTACCGTCTGTTCCATGACTCTCGCTTGTAATCTCGACGTGTTGTCAAAATTGTCGTCGGGCCCAAGAGTCAAGACTGCTATTATATCACAATATAAAATTATTCATTAATCATTATTATTCATTGTATACCTCAGCTATCGTCGGATACATTTTTAACATTTTTCTCTTGCGTCGAACGGTAATTAATAATTATAACGACAACGTTTACTTGACTCCGGCATTCTACAAATTCAGACGTATCGTCGTACATCATCGTTATTATTTATAGCTACAATTTTTTTTTCTGCTCCCGCCAACTATGCCTCGACCCGCCGGCCAGTGGACGTCGTAGTAAAACGCACACGCACAACATCCGATCCCGCGCTGAGTGAGTAGTATGTACAATATTATGGCGACTTGTGAAACGGGCACAACTGAACCCTATGAAAGCTGGGAAGCTCTGGACGATCCGTCTGTAAGTCGTGTTTGTGTTACTGTTTTGCCCCTTTGAGCCTGGTGGGTCGGTCAACGGCCCACCGTCTGGTGCGATCTGTTGTGTCGGTTTGATTTGCGTACAGATCTGGTTAACTCGCCGATTGCACCTATAGAGTGTACCTAGACTTCATGCACTGTTGTCATCTAACGATTCCTTCTATTATTGCTTTCACATATAGGTTCTCAGCACTCAAATAAAAAAAATGCAACTGGCGTCCGCTACCAAAAATGAAAAGTGATTATTTTTAAAAATTATTTAGTCGTATGTATTTTGTGGACATATTAACTATTTTTCTGTGCAAACATTTTTAGCAATAGCAATGTTGTAATATTGCCCCCTGGCTTACAATTGTCATATAACCATCATCAACAAATGACAGTCCCTCAACAGCCCACTGTTAAAATACTCAAACGACCGCAGAAGGATAATGCTGCAAATGATAATGCCGATAAACCCAAAGTACAAGTTAAATCTTTGGAACAAGTATGAAATTTAATATACAATCATTGTATGAAATTCTTTAACACATTACATTTTACTTTAGAGAAAACAAGAGTATGCAGAAGCTAGATTGCGAATAATGGGCGAAGAACGTGAAGAAGAGTTGAATGCTGATGATGAAGGGTAACTTTAAACAATTTATGTAATAATTACATAGATTAATCTACTATAGTATTGTTATTGTAGTACTTATTAATGGCCCGACTGAAAGATTGAATTAGAACATAAATTAAATTCAATACTGTCTGCATATTTGAAATAAATAAATAAATAAACTGAAGAACTCAATGAGTATTTATCTGCTTATTATCATTGTTAAATATATTATTTCAATTTAGGTACTAAGTATCAATTACATATTTATGTAATAATTCTTATTTATACTAAAAAAATTGTTTGAAAAATAAATCTGACTCGGGTATTAGTATGACATATAGTTTATTTTAATTTTTATTCCCTATACCTATTTTTAAAATGTAAGTTTTAATACTTAACGATCGTTTTCAATATTAAGTTATTACTATTGTTCTAAGTCATCTCTGTTTACTATTATTGTGTATGTGTGTGTGTGTGTGTGGGGGGGGGGGGGGGGGGGTCAATAGTCTGGATTCAGAACGCAGAAGGGAAATTACTTAGCTACCAAGTATATTTTACTTTATCGCTAATTTTTTTTTACATTATTTCTCTCTGCTAAACGCAAAATGACTTGTTAATCAAAAAATAAGGTATTCTAGACCTTGACATTTTTTCAGATCATTAGGACTTACCTTAGAAACTAATTACATACACTTGTTATAGTGTGAATAGTGTGATAGTTGTGAAATTAGTGAGAACCTTATTAAGAGTATTAACATATTTATATATTATACTACTTATATTCTAAGAAATTAATATTAAACAAAACAAGACTTAATTTAATAATGAAAAAAAAACATTTTGCTCTATGATCAAATATAGATGAGGATATGAGATTCAAAGATTGAAAGTCACTGGGAGGTGAAAGTTAACAATAAATGTATTAAGATTATTAAAACTCTAAATATATACATTAAAATTCCATGTTAATTATTTTATTTCGTTTGAATAATATTAAATATCATCTATAAACACTAGAGAAGAATTTAATTTTTGAATTAAAACTCACAAGAGTTAAAAATACAGACATGACCAAATATTCCAAACAATGTTATATGTTTCGTTAACAAAAATGTAGTGTAGTGTCTTCTTTATATTTATTTTACAAATGTTTATAACCTTAAATTTCTTTTATAAGTATTAATTTTAGTTAAACTGTCAAATGTTTTATTTACTGTACAATTAATAACATCCAAAGATGTCATCATTAATAGATAATTTGTGTTTATTGTAGCCATGATAGTACTATAACTTAAATATGTTTTATTCTATAATGTTAGAGGTCATATATTGGACTGTTTCCAGTAAATAAGTTAAATTTTTTTTCTTAATATATCCCTAAAATAAAAAATTAAATTATATGTTCAAAAATACTTAAATACAAATAATATTTTTATTTTAAGTTAATCAAAAGAACCTATTTAATAAAACATTTTGACCCAATAAAGATACGACATTTTTGAATTATTATTTTCAAGTTTAAAACTATAACAATCGATAAGATATAAATTGTATAATTGTTTTTCTTCGTTTTTAGAAATGTATTAATTTTTTTTTAATAACATGTAAATATTAAATGATAATTTTATGTATTTAAAAACTTAACTTGATCCATACTATGTATATAACTTAAGGGGCCTGCACGCGACCTGTTTTTTTGCTCAAAAACATGCCTTACAGGAAAAACTCTCACGCCTCGTAGATTGGTCCGATTTCCGTAATTTTTTTTTTGTTAGATAGAGGAAGACTTCTTACAGGGCGCATTGGACTTGGATTTTCAAAATTATTTTTCTAAGCCTTATGTTACAAGTTTGAATTTAATCAATTTTTACAACTTTTTAGTTTTTGTATTATTTTTTGTTTTTAGCTACGAAATCAAAAATCGAAGTCCAATGCGCCCTGTAAAAAATATTCCTCTATCTAACAAAAAAAAATTACGAAAATCGGACCAATCCACGAGGGGTGAGAGTTTTTCCTGTAAACTGTGTTTTCACCGATTTAATACACCCTATCAACCCCCCTAAATAGGTATTGGGTAGTAGATTAGTGGAAAAGTCTTATAATTGAGGTGGCAACTAAAATATAAAATTTAATTTTCAAATTTTATAGAATTGCGGAAAATTTGAAAAATCGCGACCAGGCCCCTTAACAATACTTGAATAATATACATTTTGAAGTTCTTTTATCATTAAAGAGTATTTATACGTCGGGATTAAAAGTAAAACTAATGTAAATTCTTATACTTGCCATATTTTATCTAAAACTCAACATATTTTAATGTTTTAATTTTTTACATGACGTGTTTTATTTTTATTATGTATTTATTATTATTTTTCAATTTTAGGGCCAGTTCTTCAGGTAGTATGAAAGTTGAAGTGCTGCGACAGCCCATAGTCCGTGTTGCTGTTGAAGACAATGTTATTCGACAGCCTCGTGGGCCTGATAACACCAAAGGTTTTAATCATCGAAGCTAACGCTAACAATTTAGACAATTTAAATTAAATAAATTTTTTAAGTGCAGGATTTTCATAATAAAACAACTATAATCTATATTGTACTTTTCTAATGTCCGGTTGTAAATATTAAGTACATTATAATGATAATACCTCTGGATTACACAATATCTGTAGCAAAAAATAAAAGAAACAAACAATATTTAATTCATTCCAGTGATACATATTTGATAGTTAAGACACATTTAACCATTGACCAGATCTAGTCAGACAATGTTTGATACATTATAATATTTTCATTAAATATTCAGTCAGAGGTATTTTTCTATGATTGTAAATTTAAATGTAAATAAAAAAAGCCGTGTGCTCAATTGACGCACTCTATTTTGTTGATCAATTAAAATTAAGTCTTTTAAAAACAAACGTTTTTAACTACATAATTAAAAATTTGTTTTGTAGTAATTTCTGTATTGCCAATATTAATCAATTCAACAAACTTAAATATCTAAAAACTGTATTATGTTGAACTTATTCCAATTTGTTTAAATTAGGATTCACCTAAGAAAATATTGAAATTTACATCATTCTTCTAATTTCTAGTGACTGTTCTTTTTTTTTTTTTGATCATTGTTAATTTTCGTTCAAGTTTTAATAAATTCAATAATATTGTTGTAATTTATCGATTATTGTAAATTAGTTTTTTGTTTCTTAAGTGATGTAAATGAATACGGTGAAGGTATTAAGCCATTAAGGTATGTATAGGACTGTAGGACTATTACCTTTACAATTTACTTATATATATATATATATATATATATATATATATATGTATACATATTATAGATACATATTTTTTTAAATAAATTAAAAAATGAGTGATTAACATGTATAATTTTAATATTTTATAACATGGTTAAGAGATTATATTAAACCTATAGTTATATAATTGCTGTGAACATATTTTTGTGTCTATTTTTATCATAATCCTACACAGAGTTTGACAATAAATTAGACCTGTTGAATTTACATTTATTTTGTTAAACTTAAAACTGTTATTTTTCATAACATACACAATAATAATTTATTTTTACATTCACATTCAATATGGATGTTAATCGATGATCCTTATGTGAATGGTTTATTTGGGATTGAATACAGTATACTGTTTCTGGGTGGTAGTGTTGTTTGAACTGGGCACCACGATCTAGCACATAGCTGATTTGGCATTCCTTGAGAATTACACATGCACAAGTTGCAAAAACCCACAAATACCAATTCTCCTGGATCACATGGACCTATAAAAAAAAAATGTATTTAAACATTTTACAACATAAAGTAATGATTTTGAGATTGGAGTGTTAGGTTTTTCAGAATTTGTAAACTTATCAAGATAATGATAATATATTAATTGTCTTGTTTTTAAATTTGAGTACCTATTTGAATGAATGAATATGTCAAACTCATCCATGCAACCGTATTATATATCATATTTATTTATTTTTTTTTTATTCTTCAAGAAGATAATGGGCCCCACTGAACCTGTTCGTGTGGGGGTCCATGAGTTTACAATTTGAAATATAAATACATTATATCATACATATACGTATTATCAGTAATTGCTTCAAAAACATTGAAAGTTGAACAGAATAGGTACATCCTGGCTACTTCAAACAAATTGTGTATACCGTGTGTCCCAAAAATCAGGGGCCACTTTACTACTCATTACCATGTAAATATTTTTCAATTCTGTTTGCGGGACATTAAACTAGACTAATGGATCGTAAATTTCTTTGACTCACAATGTTTTTAACTCATGTATCTTGCGCATGCGCAATAAAACTTACATTTTTTTAAATGGCAACCCGTAATTTTAATATCATATTCAGGTTCATCGATTTTTTTCAAGCCATTTTGATGTATCAACTTATGTCCTAAACCCAAAATTGACTAAACTAGAGCTAAGTAGAATTTAAATAATTTAAAAATTCAATTTAATTAATTTTTTTTTTCTAACTGTACGTACCTACTTATTTTTTTCTTCTAAGCACGGTGAAACAAACAATCAAAATTATTATTATTAAACTAATTAACTATTTACTATTTATGAATTATGATCTTATTTTATTATTACACATTATAAAATAACATAGTTTAAAGTTTAAAAATGTATTTTCAAGAAACAACATTTTACGGAACTTTAACGGGAAGAAGATACTTAGATTTTTTGCATGATGACTTGCAATTACTGCTTGATGATTTACCATTAGATATACGTAGAAACATTTATTATCAGCAAGACGGGGCACCTGCTCATAATGCCCGAATTGTCCAAGAATTTTTGAGAGTAAGATTTGGCGAAAAATTTATTGCAATACATGGACCAGTAGAGTGGCCCCCAAGGTCACCAGATCTAACACCGTTGGATTTTTTTTTGTGGGGACACTTGAAAAATGTTGTGTATACTGATCCTCCAATCAACATCCAAAATTTAAAGAATAAAATTACACACGCATGTTACCTCCTAAACGAAAACCAAATACTGGCAGCAACTAATCGTGATTGTTTACGTCGATTTGAGGCATGCACTTTACAAGAAAAAAATAAGTACGTACAGTTAGAAAAAAAAATTAATTAAATTGAATTTTTAAATTATTTAAATTCTACTTAGCTCTAGTTTAGTCAATTTTGGGTTTAGGACATAAGTTGATACATCAAAATGGCTTGAAAAAAATCGATGAACCTGAATATGATATTAAAATTACGGGTTGCCATTTAAAAAAATGTAAGTTTTATTGCGCATGCGCAAGATACATGAGTTAAAAACATTGTGAGTCAAAGAAATTTACGATCCATTAGTCTAGTTTAATGTCCCGCAAACAGAATTGAAAAATATTTACATGGTAATGAGTAGTAAAGTGGCCCCTGATTTTTGGGACACACGGTATATAGGTAGAAAACACCAACACTCTGTTAAATTGTACATGCATAGCATAATTCATTGACAACAACTTTATAAATAGTAGTTATAACCTAACAATTTAGTTTGGGCATTATGATTGCATTATTCTTATGCACATTATGTATTGTTATGATAGTTATAAATAGGTACCTACTGGCTATTCTTGTTTCATAAATTTAAGAGTACGCCACTACCAGTAGTTTAAGGGCTTTGAATGCATTTAGGCAATTTTAATGAAATTTCCAGAAGAATATATTAAAATTGTAAATCTTAAATATATTTCAATAGTAATTTAGTTTTTAAAAGTGATCCCATACAAGCACTAACAATGGTTATTAGTGATATGTGTCACACTCTTTTTGCACTTGGAAAATTATGAGCTAACCTCGGCTGAACAATTAAATACATTTGATATTTAGAAATCTCAAAAACAATGACATTTTTATGAAGGGGGGGGCGTTCTGAATTGGCGATGAGGGACCGTTTACTGATTACCACGATTAAAGATATACAGGTTGCACATCGCCCTATAGTAAACCGCTTCCAGACTGATTTACAAAGTGACTATAAAAATCAGCTGTTAATAATTAACTAGTGGCGCTTAATGTCAACACTCAACCATATGTGTCGACATTTAGAACTAATTTTACACCTATATATCTATAATTGGTTAATTGTAATACTGCCGCTTGGAGCGCCACTGGTTAATTATTGGTAGTCATTTCGTATTTCACCTTATCAGTAGTCGATGTGCAACCTGTATATCTTTAATCGTGCTGATTACTAAAGATAAGTATAGGCACATCGTTTAGACCACAATGTGTACCTGTATATTACCTATACATTATAAGACATAAGTAAATAAGTTATAACTATCGCCACTGATGTGGTGTAGCCGTGTAGGTAGGTATCTATTTGATTTGGTGGCAGTTAGGTAAATATGAATTATTTGGCCACTGTCAGAAATTGAGAGGGTATTAAGCCTATTTAATAAAGAATTAAATACTTTATATATTTTGAATAATATAGCACCAAGGTTATGTTGTTTAATGATAGATATCAACCGCAGTTGGTCGAGAAGCATTATGAATTTGACAAAGACTGAAAGACTTACATAGTACCTACGACCTACCTATGCTATTAGTTTATGATAAACAGCCAAACAGGCATAACTGAATCGTATATGCATATACGATTCAGTTAATAGAGAAGTACTATGGCATGCACCATGGGCGTCCGCAGGGGGGTGCCGGAAGGGGCATGCCCCCCTCTATTTTAGTTAATACTTAATATGAATTGTTTTATAACTTGAAAATAAAAAAATATGTGTTGTATTTTAGAAATTTGCTAGCCTAAACCAGTTTAAAATTATCCCACATTAATCATTATCCCGCACCGGGATAATGAACCATGTAAATGATATGGTCCAAACATCCCGGTGTATTATTTTTCACACCGGTTTAGTTTAGTGAATTTCTATATAATTGGACATTTTTACTTTGCCCCCCCCCGCCCTTCGGTTTATTTTTCTGCGGCCGCCCTTGGAATGTACTAACAACCTTTAGAATACCAGCTAAAACAGTGATAATGATAAATTTATGTAGGTACTTATGGTATGGTTAAATTTTTTAGATAACCGAAGACTGTGGAATACTGGCATACCCTGATGATATTATTAGGGCCAGATAGGTCAAGAAGTAAAAACAAGCACTAAGGACATAAAAATAATAATAGTAGTGAAATCGAACTACGATAAATTAATTTTATTAAAGATCAAATGTATGGCGAATGGCGATTATATTATATCTATACAAATTACGAGAGAATCATGGGGAACACTTAGGAGTCGAGAATTATAAATTTTAAGAGTACCTACCCACATAGTTTCAAATACTTGGGCGTTACGATAAATAGCAAGAACAATAACCATAAAGAAATTAAAATAAGAACAATAGTGTGGCGAATAAATGCTATTATACGGGCTTGGACTAGCGAGTATCTTTCAGTCAAAACAACAAGTGTCACGTAGGTACTATCAAAAATCACATTATACCTAAAGGCTACAAGGTATAGTTACCAGACTAGTTATTCTGTATGCACGTGACTATGTGAGATATAGCCAACCACCAAGGGAGACGAATTATGGCAGCTATACAAAGAGCCTGACATAGTAGCAGTATTTCAACATAAAATGATTGCATGGGATGGTCATGTATGGAGATTAAACGTATGGTTTATTGAAAGCAGTACTAAAAAGGACGCCTCATGCCCTCATGAGTTATGACTTATGAGTTATGGAAAAAGACTACTAGGCAGACTAAAACAGAAGTGGATGGCCAAAGTTGAAAAGAGTTTAGCAGATATTGGAATATGAATAGGAGAAACATTAGCACAAGATAGGGATATATGAAAATAGGTCTGTAAACCTAACCTAACCTTTGAAAGCCGAAGGAGAAAAAAAATAAAAACAATTGTAATACGTTATTTACTATAGCGGCCAAAATAATTTTTTAAGTATTTTTGTCTATTTTTATAGAGCAATTTTGGATAGTTTTAGCCTTTAAGGACATTTAAATACGGGCCCTAGATATTACAATTTTGTTGTGAGTTCATCTTTACTAGGTACCTAATTTATAAAATGTTAACTTATAATATAAATCATATTTTCTCTACTGTTCTCTCTTTTTATAAATTCTCTGTCTTAACACCTTAGCAGCGCCTGCAAGTATCTTCGCTTTGCGGATGACATCAAATTATTTTTGAAAGTTGACTCTACGGCCGACCAGGCTGTTCTACAGAGCGAGTTTAATCTATTTTCTACCTCTTGGACTCTTACTAAATCTCGACTAATGTGACTCAATTACCTTCACTAAATCACTTTCGCCCACAAATAGAACTAAGTCCATTAATGGCTTACCACTTACACAAGTGACAAGTCACAAGTACCTATCTCAAATTAAAGACCTCGGAATCCTTTATATGTATTCTATTTCATTTAATCACCATATTGACTCCACAGTAGTGCGAGCTCTTAAAGTTATCGGATTTATTAAACTCAACACTAAACATTTCACATCCATTGGAGCTATTTCAGTTTTTAACTTGTAGGGGCTTCACATATTTAAATTAAACAGACCCGTGAGTGGCTCTGACCAACACACCCCATGTTAAAAATTAAAATACCTTTGAGTTGGACATTTATCCTTATTAATAAATTAATAAATAATATATTACCTACTTTATTTTAATAATATATATTTTTTCTCACCTACTTTCCTAGATTAATGTACCTACACATTATAATTGTACATCTACCTATTACTAAAATGAAAATTATTTTTATTAAAACAAATTACAACATTTAGGTACCCACCTATATATATTATATTATTTATATTATAATTGTAACTCATCACTTCAAATTTTGAAATTAGAAATTTTTAAAATAAAACACTACTATCGTCCAATCGAGTATCTACTATATTATTCTAGACAAATTGAAATGTTAGGTATCAGTAATATTTTGTAATTACTAATTTGTAATACTATTATTAAACCTATATTATGTTCTGAGGGTGGATCCGATTATCTACTATGGACAACACGTGAATAATGAATAGTTCTTTATACTTCAATTAAAATACAATTTGTTGAGGGGGGCTAAGCCCGTCCAAGCCCCCCAAATTGCGTCTATGTTCACATCAGTGAATTGTCTCCGTTCTCTACTTTACATTAGTATATTAGTATATATAATCAATTCTTGAGTATGGGGTCATTGTGTGGCATCCATACCTTGTAAAACACCAACATAAGCTAGAGCAGGTGCAAAATCGCATCCTAACTTATTTACTAGTCGTGAGTAAAACCGATGTGTCTCCCCAGTGCAGTCCCCACGACTATGTCCAACTGTGTAATATATTTAACATCCCATCCCTTATTTTGGCCGCTCCGATATAGATGAAAACTTTTTAACTTCCATTCTAAATGGTACCTTAGACGTTCCAAATTTACTTGCTGAAATTCCATTCGAAGTTCCTACCTGTGGAATACGAAACCTAGTCCAGTTTTATGCCACTCTGCCAGAGTGACTCTGCTATCTATGGTTACAATCATTCACTACACAGAATGCTCAGAGATACTAATCGAAAAGTGCCCCAGTTGTTTTAGCTACGTTCTCTGGCTACTTATATCATTTGCATGCTCTTTCTTATTGTTATAAACCTATAACTTATAGCCTTGTTAAAGTTTTATTACTGTTACTTGATTGGTATTGCCTATATATATGTACCCTTGTTAACTGCCGATTGACGTAATATATATTTAAAATTAAATAAAAAATATTTTGGAGAATTCGAGTCACAGTATTTGGAGTTTTGAATGATCCGCGGATTCCGTTTAAATCAGGGCTTAAAACCGGTAACCGGTTTGTAACGAAAACCGGTAAAAAACCGTAAATTTGAGAACCAAAAACCGATAACCGTTCTTAGTTTTGGAATGCTGGAAGCGGTTATTGGTTATCGGTTATCAAGGTAAATATCTAAATATTAACATCAAAGCGGTTACCTCGTTTTTTCAATCCCGGTATTATAACCAAAATCTATTCCCGACCAAAAAATTAAAGGTTTTTTCGTGGAATTTAATACTTGAATTGTGTCATGATTACATTATAGTTGAATTTAATTTTCCAGCTATTTTTAAATTTTTTTCCCCAATTAATTGTCGTCGAGTATTGCTTGTTTGTTGTGAATATCAATAACCAATATATGTGTATATATGTGTATATATATATATATATGTATAATTGTATAACTAATATTATAAATACCGTCATAAACATCGTCGTCGTCCTCGCGCGCTGATTCCTATTACGAAATAGTTGGTGGAATAGGGGCTTAGTCCATTTAGTATTTACGACATTTTAATATTGTCTATCACACTTTATATTTTATACATTGGTCAATGATATTATTTTAAAGCTGTTGTTTAAAGTGTTTAAAGGGGTTAAGATTTAAATAATTTGAAGAATAACTACATATATTATACACGGAAATTAAAAATGAAGAACCCTGTTCTTGAAATGTATTTTACGTATGATGTAAATAAAAACAGTAGTAAATGTAATGTAGTGGGATGTACCAAGTATATATCTGGTAAGCATTCGTCAAACTTGGAGAAACACATTTTTGCCCTTCAAAAAAATGAGTACAAAATTATTATATATTATTTCGGTTTTTTACGGTTATAAAGAAGAAAATTATAACAATAACATTTTTATATGCAGTTTATTTTTTTGATTTATTAAGATCGCCATTATCTTGATCATATGTTTTAAACTTTAAAGCAGTTTGAAAAAATAAATATTTAAATAATTGAAGGAAATCGACCAAATTAAAGCATATTAAGTTTTTGATTTTGTAATAATAATAGTTATGTTATCAACCCACGAATAACCTAAATAAACTGTTTCAAAAATATGATTAAAAAATTGAAAAAAAAATGATTTTTAAGAACCGGTTTTAACCGGTAACCGATTACCAAAAAATATAATCAACGGTTTTTAAACGATTAACGGTTATCATAGTGTTTGAAATATCTTTAAAGAAACGGTTACCGGTTACCAAAATATCAAAATTAAACGATAACCGGTTACCGGTTTTCAAAAATTTTCGGCTCCTACCGGAGCCGATTACCGACTTGATTGATAACGGTTTTAAGCCCTGGTTTAAATCATCATGTTTTTATTTGTAAAACTAGGTACCTACTAAAAAACATTTTCATTACCTTTTATAACATTAAAATAATGTTTGAGATTTGGTGGGGGGGGCCGGGGGGGAGGAGGAGGAAAGGCTTAGCACCTGTCCATTATTTGCACCTATGAAATATGACTCAAGAAAAGTGTTTTAGCGTTAGTCAGAGAGAAAAACCTAATTGGCATAAACGAGTATCAACGCTGTACGTATGTCGTACTTAATTTATTTTAAAATAAAATAGTGTACATTCTAACGTTATTTGTTATGTATAGGTATAATAATATATATATGTAAACGTATATGTTGTAGGTATACTGTGTAGTATACGGACTTAGGTGGTGACTGCTGGCGCGAACTATTATAATTAACTATTATCATTATCACCATTATCAATTTGTTTTGTCTTAATATATAAGTCCCTAGGATCCATAAAAGGATAATCTATGTTACCTACATAGATTTCCTAAAGATCTAAGTGGCGAAGTTCTTCCTAAACAAAAAAAGTGGGTTTAATCACAAAAACTGAAAGTTGATTCTGTACCATCGTCCATCTGTAAAGGAGGTATTTTCCACGTTTATTTTAATACAAATATGTGTTTTTTATTTATACTGTTACTTTTATTTTATATTATATATTATAATATTTCCATTTGTTTAATTTCTGCAGCCACATATTTCTTACTAGCTAGGTACTACATTATGTATTTATGCGGAGAAATTTAAATTGTCAATGTGGAAGACGTCATTAGTTATACCCTTGATCATATACAAGTAGTACCTATATGATCTAAGGTTATATCGATGCTAGCCCTATGCTTCCCTATCTTAGTAGTTAGTAGTATACTGAAGTAGACTCGGGAGAGTTTACATGGCCCCGTTAGGTAGTATTGGACTAAACTCGGTAGAGTTTCAGGGCCATCATTTCAACTTTTTTTTTGTTGGTGCCAAAATATTTGCACGCCATTCAAATCATTACACACCAGGCCACATATAAAACTCTTTTTTTTTGGGGGGGGGGGGTCAAGTGGGGACAAAAACTGTAGAATATTCGTATAATTGATTTAATATGTTACTTATAATATTAGTATGAAAATATCACAATATTGTTACTATTTTTGACGAACTATGTGTTGGTACTTTTAATGTATTTATTTTATACTGTGGATACCAGTGCACAGTTGGTAAATTAGTATATATTTACACTTGGTAAATAAATGTTTGGGTATAAAACACCTTTTATCTTTATAATAAAATACCGAACCTAACCTACACTTTTTTCTCCCTGCATACAGCATACTCAAAATATATAATATAGCCAGGTTATATAATATAACCTTAATAAAACCAGAAATGGGTACCCTTCCTCACAATGTTTGTGTTATAATTTTATCAATTATAATATTAATATTTTGGGACCACAAAACCATATCAAACATTCTTGGAAATTAAACATTAGTACAATATATTTTTTTTTAATACTCAAAAAATATAAAATATGTATAATAGGTATATCGGCTCTTTTATTTATTGTTGGCAGGCCAAAGAATGCTAAAAAAAATTTGGTGCAAATGTACATCCTGCACCCCCCCCCCCCCCCCCAAAAAAAAAGACACCCCTGGAGAGTTTAACATCGGGAGAATTTACATGTCATTAAAATCGGGAAAGTTTACAATCACCCAAATTTTCGGCAGGCCCAGGCCGGGATCGCACAACCCTAGCCAGTGTGCCCCCGTATAGAGGTACCTATAATATAAAAGGTACCTACTACAGTATAATATAAGGGAGGTAATTTTCAGCTGCAGTCGGGAACGACTAAAAAATGAATATATTACCTCCACAATGTGGAAAAAGCCGTTAAAGGTATTGGTAAATATACGTACCGTCGGGCCTGACGTTTCTCAAGCCGTGCACGGACGTTGCGGCGCTGAAAACAACGATTAATAACAATTGCAGCCGACAGAACGTCCTGTCGCAAAATCGCATTTTCAACGGTCTCGGCGATTTGTCTCGGGCGCAGTCGCGAGCGCATATATTCCCAATACGAATTGATATTACGCTGTTCGATTAACAAGTGTCCAATATTATTCACCGTACTGCAGGCGGACTGGGCAGCAGCACAGCGTATAAATGCAGAGATTATACGGAGAGGCACCCGAGGTAGGTCGTATAGCTAGGTTATACGTATACATTAATTTTCGTTAATTATTATTTATTACACATAACATCTCGTGTATAAGATATGACTACGGCGTCTATAGATATAATATTAATTATTATACGCATTTGTATTATACTGTATAAAATTATGTGTCGGTACCTATAGCTCGTTATTTGTTAAGATATGATCTTATCGCACGCACTAATATACCTAATAAATATATAGACATATTATACATTGTTGTATGCGCGCGCTTGCGTCGACCTTGATTATTAATCAGTAAATTGGCCTTAACGACCCGCGTTAAAAACCAATAAACGTGAGCCGTCCGCATTAAAATTATCATATTACGTACGATTTCCCGCCTCACGCACTAATATACCTACTGCAGACTGCAGTGAGCACTGAGCTCAGCAGTTGATACTGTAATATTTAGAAATTATGATGTTGCACCTCTCAGTATATTATATTATTATTTATTGTTATATATTATTGTACATTTGTACCCAGTGCTCGACTTGGTAAAATTAAAGTGTGGGGCCGGGGGGAGGGGACTGTTTACTTTTATTAAAGAGCGTCCCCATCACACGGACGTCAGCAGCACCGGGTTCGAGGAAACGAAACGTTTCAGAGTTCAGCGGTGCGCGAGTCCACAGCGGTGCCGGCGGGACGCCAGGGCGAAAACAACGAAGAGTATCAGAGTATCACGGAGATTCTCCCTCCATTTCGCCCTACGGTCTGATCCCGCCGGCCGATATTATAGTCGCTCCGAGCTTTGGTCACCATCGTCGCCGGCACAACAGTCGTCTTCAACGCCTGCAGTACCGTCAAGCGCACGACATCGCTCACTAGCAAACTGTCGTCGCTCTTACAGCCGTCGTGGCCGAGCTTCGCCCGCTGCCATGGTCGTATTCGCGTCCAGAGCAAACGCGCCCGCGACTCTTGTCCGTCCCGACCTGCCGTGAGAACGGTGTAGAGGTGACCAGTGGCAATCATCATCTGCATAACTTCCACCTGGCACCCACTCGTTATCATTTACACCCCCCCTCCACCCACATCGCCTTGTCTTGTCTGATGTCTTGTTTTTTCATTAAAATAATTACATTATTGTTTTTTGCAACTTTAGTTGTATTGTATTTTATTCACTCATTCATTCAACATATTAAGTTGTTTAATAATGATTTTTCATTAAATTATGATGTAATTAAATTGTTCTGTTTATACTCAGTTACATACAACTTACATGTCTATTCTGGTTTTTCGCATTAAATATAGTACGATTTTATTTATTTCAACATAATAATGGCCCCATTGAACATGATTATAATCAAGTGCAGGGAGTGTAAAATTCACAACATTTTTTTGTTACGTATACTAAATTTCAATAATAAAATTATATAATATTGAAGGTTTTGGCAACGTGAAAGAAGTATATTATGTTTACCGGTGTGGTGACATTTTTTCTGTCCCAAAATGTGAGAACAGACAGAAAAGTGAAGACTGCAAAGGGAATTAAAAAAATACGCACACAAGTAGTATATATATTTGCCAATCCTGGGACAACTCGTCCTCGTCCTCGTCTTTTGCTTGTCTTTTGCTCGTCCTTTTGTGTTCATCGTCGTTTCTCGTGTGCATGTGTGTGCGAATAAAATACATCGGCTATGTTTCCGACGAGCTGAAACTACGATGAACACAATAGGACGAGCAAAAGACGAGGACGAGGACGAGTTGTCCCAGGATTGGCAAGTATATACTACTCACACCACAGATATAAACAATATATCTGTGACTCACACATCATTTTAAAATCAGTACATGAAAATTGCTAGGCTCAGAATATAAAATAATAATTATCATAACTATTTTCCTATGAACCCCACATTAATTTACGTAAAAGTATAGTGAAAAGTGGGTACACCACATCTATCCACAAGCAGTGGCGTGGCGAACTAAAAATTTTCCAGAGGCCAGTTACAAATATCCCAAGTATTTATGCATAATAATGTATTAATGTAATATAACAAGTTATATTTCAGATCGTTATTGACTACCTATTGAGAATATCATATTCAATTTACTAGGGGACCCACTGGCTACCACCCACCCCTCTATTTAAAGAAAATTTTAGAGGCCAAGGCCTCTGAAATTACCGTTCGCCACGCCACTGTCCACAAGAGTCAGACTGTGAAATTGTGTATTTGTGTCGATGATGACTATAATACTTGTTGTATACACAGTAATATATTAAAATAACATTTAGAACTAAATAAAATAATTTAGTAATACATTTAACATTTAAAGAAATAGAAATTGTAATTAAAAAAAAAAGGTGGGCAAGTGGGTGTCGCTCTGCTGCAGTACAGTAGGTACAACTTATAAGTGGTCACTGTAATTGATGGTTGAATTTGAATCAATGATATTATACAACATTGTATAAGAAAAACGATTCTGAGCGAAGACGGTTACGGGTTAGTCAGCCTATAATGATGTATTGATATTACTAACTAAGTATATTTGATGATATTCTTGTGAAAAAAGTAATGTATTTACATATAATTACATAGGTATTCACGTGGAACCTTGTAAATTTTCCAATCCTAGCTATAAATGTTGAACATTTAATAGGTACATTTTTAACTACAAATAATTATTAAACTTTAAATGTGAAAGTTTTAAAATCAAAGCAGTTTTACTATCGAAGCAAGCCCCCAAACGGTAGTGACAGACACAAATATAAAAATTTAAAATTTAAAACAAATAAAAAAATTTTAAAAACACACGTCATTGTAAAATCAATACATTCATCGCTTCGCTCAGAATCTAAAATAATTTCAGTTTATATGATAAGGTTTTAAAAAAATTGTGTGATTAAAGTTTTGTATACCTACACGGTAAATTGTTTTGTGTGAGTTGCAAATTGATGAACAGTGACTGTACAATTTCCCTGGAATGTTCCCTAGTAAATTTAGATTTTCCGAGTAGAGCATTGCAAGTGAAACATAGTGTGATTATTGCGGGAATAAAATAAAATTGAGATATTGTATATTACGATACTCAAAAAGGGTTTCGCTCCGTGCGATCTAACTCGCAATAAATTATTTGTCTCCCCAGGGCTGTGTCTCCTCTTTTTTCACGCTAACTCGAACTTTTTAATATATATTTTTTACATAGGTACCAGCTATACCTATTGCTATCTTTCAATGTATTCGAGTAGTTGTACATAATATGATATATTACATTTTATACTCAAACGTATTTTGTGGTATGAGGCTTTTTGTTAAACTAAAAAAAAGTAGGTACCTATACCTATATTAAAAATTCCACTTTTTATGTAGTTTCAGCACCAAACGCTGAAATGCCAATTCGACATTTCGTACATCAAATATCAATAGGTATAGCGCATACCTAATCATATTGAATAATTATTTATTTAGATTGGATATTACACCCTCCACCCAATCATTCTACTGCACTCCACAGTATCACGCGTCAAGACTATAAAAAAAAAAATAGTGCATCGATTATAACAATTCATTTAGTTACCTCTATAATATATCTATATATTCATCGAGGGCATTCAAATCATACACATAGTATTAAAAATATGTACCTATCGATTTATAAGTTATAGAGAAGAAATCATATAATAAGTTGAATTATAAATAATTATATAATTATGTATTGCTGAAAGTTCATGTATATAATGCATATATGTAGGTAGGTTCTGACTGCCCACTGACATATTATTATGTATATTGTATAGGCTCTATTTTCGTGTTTAGTGAACGAAACTGCGTCGTGTAATACGAGTTGCAAGAGGTGTGTATAGAGTATAGACCCGCATATATTAAAAAAATAGGTGCTTTAGAATTTCACAAAAAAAAGTGTTTACGACACACACCTTCACAGCACACGGGTTCGACTAACGTGTTTACAAAAAAAATAGTGTTGTTATATTTTTTTTTATGGGTACCGATGTGAATAATAAAAATGACTTGTTAATC
Organism: Macrosiphum euphorbiae; assembly: GCA_949089665.1. NCBI lineage: Eukaryota > Metazoa > Arthropoda > Insecta > Hemiptera > Aphididae > Macrosiphum > Macrosiphum euphorbiae. The sequence continues at coordinate 111,593,060 of CARXXK010000001.1, read as the reverse complement.
CAGTTAATGTAATGAAACGGTAACTGTTTTTTTTATGTTATTTTGTCAAACCCATTTTTAGCGGTTTTTCGTAATTTGTCGGTGGTTTTTCCTGTGGCATTAATGAACTATTGAGAAAATCGAAAAATTACCTTTTTAAAGTACCATCTTGATCCAATTTGCTAAAAGATAAGGTACTATAATATGTTGAAATCGAAGCACTCCTTCTAGTAGATATTTTGTATACAGGATATAAATAAACACCATTGTAAAACCACTAGCTTCCTTGCTCCTCTCAAAATCTAAAAAAAAAAAAATAATTTACTATTGTGTACTGTGTGCATTATTCTGTGTAAACTATTTTCGTATTGGCGGAAGGCGTATATAATCCGCCAACCAGGCCAATAAAGTGATAATAATATTATTCATTTTCAAACGGTTAGTGGGTGTCGAGAATTATATAGTTAAAAATAAATTTGTTTTATTATATTATCATGATTATGGAAAAATATTTTGGCACTTGTTTTATCCTAGAATTTTGTAATATGCGTGAATATAGGTCGTTTAAATAACAGCTGTGACAGTGATGTTATTATTCCGGAGCGGCCTTCAACATTTTTAAGATAAAAACCACTTCATATAGCAGCAAAAGTGGTATGTAATATAATATTTATAAACATAATAGGCATAAATAATGCATAATTGCACAAAGATAACCAAATCCATTTTAATTAATTTAAATGTCATGTCACTAGCCCTAATGCAAAATATAGTTTTTTCAAAACTTGGATATAGCCATGCTAATAATTTCGAAATTGTTGAATTTTGTATGAGTGCAACTTATAATTTCAAACACAAAAGATTATACGATTTTTACAGTTTTTACTTTTTAGTAGATACCTACATATTACCTATAGGTATGGCAAAGTAATATAAATTCAATAAAAAACAAACTTCTCGTTGATATTTTTGTAATATTTTAAACTTGAAACTTTCCTACGTACCTACCTACTTGGTAGTACATTTTATTTTATTAATAATAAAATTAGCAAATTAATGTATCGGTATAATAATTTGAGTCCAGAAAAACGCTGCTTGTTCATATAGCTGAAATCAATTTTTTACTTTAGTAATTAAGAGCAGGTGTAAATGTGTAATAAGTATATTATATTGAACACGTTTGAGATAATACAGTATCCATTAATATAATATAATATAAAAGATATAAATGTAATCATGACAATACTATAATAGTCTTCATACCTAATATTTATTTTTAAATATAATATAATAACGATACTGTTTACAATAATCGATCATGTTGTGTAAACATTAAATAATTTACCATCTAATATCTTTGTTTATTGTCTTATTAATATATTTCAGTATAATCTGAAAATAAAATTCAATTCACATGAATATTTACCTACACATTTTATTTACCTATTATTATACTTATATTTTAATAATATAAATTTACTTTTTAAAATTATTAAATATTTAAATATAAGGTCAAACAAAAACCACTATATTTATATTAAATTATATATACCTATAAATTGTAGTATAAAAAAAATTGAGCTGTTGACTACATTTGATTACAAACTGATTTCCAAACACATTGTCCGTTTACAAAATATCCCAGGCCAAGCGTAGTGTTATCGTAAAATTACATATGAAAATATTGTATTTTGTAATACTTAGGATCATCTTAAAGGTTAAAAATAATAATAAAAAAATAAAATAAAAATAATATTCTCACGGAACGTGGTTACTGTATGTCTGTATACCAATGATATACATAGACACCAAGACACGTCCAAGCCGTGTTTTGGAAGTAAAACATTTTTTACAAACTTATTGTTTGTATTGCTTACCTGTAATAATAATAAAATTAGTGACTCCAGCTGAAAAACGGCCTAAGAGGCTTGGCCGTGAGATTGGCTTCAATGATATTATAACTTAAAATTTGGACTAAATTAGATACCTATTTAAACAAATATTTACAATTTTTGTTATTTTGTTATAATTAATTAATACAATTATTTGTGGGTACTTACTTGAAACTTTTACAGTATATTATTATATTTTATACACACATTGCCATTTTAAAATGCAATGTGATAGTTTACTCCTTACGATTAGCATGTCATGCAGAATACGGATAGATATATACAACAACTAGATAGCCGTCTTTATGCTACAGTTGTGACCACGACTAAAGATTAAAGTAAATCTTTAATCGTGTTTGCCACTTTTTTAGTTCAGATTGTCCTGTATTATCGTAAGTTGTATTTGATAAAACAAAATTAATAACTATTTTATTTTTTTTATTTATTAAAATTTAAATGTTTCAACATATTACGGCATGCTATTACAAGTTGGTTTGCATGTACTAGTTACCAATTACAACTTACAAATTTCACATTACTACTTGAATTAGTTAGTGATATAGACATATAGTGATATGATATATACATTATACACGCTAATGTTAGTTAATATGTATTTTGAGTGGTAGTTTAAGGTCGATCTTTGTCTTTACTTGGGTCTGATAGGAGAAGATTTTGCGGTAGACTTGGTTTAAACCTCCAATGTGAATAAATATAAATCATTTCTATACTAATAGTCAGTGTTCGGACGTTCACTAAAAAAAAGAAACTCATCGTTTTCATTCACGTTCTCTCCTTAAAAAAAGGAACGTACGTTAGCTAATAGCTTAATGCTATTTGCATCAATGGATACAATAGATACAATTTATTAATTATTATTATATAATCTTATAGGCACTTGATATTATAGAGTAGGTAGTAGGTGCAATAAACTTAACTACATAAATATCACCTATTTAAAAGTATAACTTTTTTCACTAAATAATACTAAATGATGGGACCGAAAAAAATACACTATTGCCATCGGATCTACTTTTTTTTGGGGGGGGGGGGGTTGCTGGAGAAATGCCCAAATGTTAGGAGCGACATTTTTATTTGGACGGGAGGTCGTAAGAATTTCAAAAAGGGTCATACAAATTCGTAAGTCTCGCATGCTAAATGATGGGACCGAAAAATACACACTGTTGCCGTTGGTTCTATTTGGGGGGGGTGCTGGGAAACGTTTCTCCAGCACCGCCCCAGTTTTTAGTTTGTGGGGCGAAAACTAAACGCGTAAAAATTTGAAAAATGGTCATACTAATTGCATACTAAATATTAGGACAAAAAAAATATGAACATTGTAGGGGGGTAGGTGCCGGGGTAACGTACGTGGAACTAGTTCAAGTTCACGTTCGTGTTTTTTTAAACAAACGCGTTCACGTTCAGTTTCTTTTAAAAAACGAACGCGTTCATTGGGTCGTTAATTTAATTTTTGTTTATGAATCGTCAGCCTGCAATCAATATAAAAATTAAAAACCCATAAACATATACGATTCAACTAAAATATAATAATACAATTTAGACTTTAGAGGGTATACAATTTATAAAGTATCTGAATTTATTTTTAATATCTGACACGTTATGTAAGTAACATTTTGATAAGGATTTCCTAGTGATAAAATTAAGCGAATATTAGGGTACTTATTATGATAAACCGATTAGGTTTATTACAAATTCGTGGATATCATAATATTATTGTTGTTGTATGTCTAGCCGGGGACACTGGAATTTCACGTATTTAATATATATATTTTGCAATCAAACAAATATTATAGGAATTATAATGTGAAAAATAAAAATATTATTATTATAATATAATTAATTAATATATTTTATACATATTATAATATTTATTAAATGGTAAATAAATTGAATGTCTTAAAAATCAATCAAATTCATTAAAAATATAAACGTCATTCACGTTCACGTTCTACTTACAAAAAACGAGTGACGTTCACGTATCATTGGCTACATGTATATGAACGTGAAAGCATGAACTTGCGTTCATGAACGGCGTTCTTTGCAATCACTGCTAATAGTTACTGGAGCTTGCAGTGTTCGTATGCGTCAAAAATATTATAATAAACTTAACAATTTTGTCAGTGTCGGAAAGAAATAAAAAAAAGTTTTAATATTGTCGAAACCATTAAACTTAATATGCACATATAATAAAACGCTTATATAAGTTAAAGTTACATTTTAGACTTTGGGCCGAAAGCTTATAATATAATAATATTAGTTTTACATAATGGAATGTGCTATTTATCGAAGTTTAAAGTAAATGAGAATATACCTACATTATTATTACATAATAATATACCTATATACTCACCTGCAAGTACTGATTTTTTTTATCTTTCAGTTTGCGCCGTAGAAATATCGGTAGTTATTATCTGCATCATGAAAAATTTGATAGATACGGCTTTGCATTATACGGTGTTAAATCCCCAGAACTCAAGTATTCCAATCACCAATCATATATCATATATATTATATACTCTTATGCAACTATTTTACTTATTTTATACGTACTATTAGTAATAATTTTTTTTATTTTTAAACGCATCAGAGCTGTAAATAGTTTTTAAAGTCGTATGTTCAACAATAATATTATATTGCCTAATATTACCCAATACTTATTAAGTACCTAAAATTAAAGCTATATTGCCATTTTGGTTAACAATATTAACGTATAAATATATTTGCTAACTATTATTATGTGAATTATTTAAGTGCCTACCTATATTATAATAATATGAATAATGAATACACATTATACATGGATCAGTGGGTTCGTTATTTACAATGTTATGTAGCAAGTTACTCACCTCTATTAAAAATGGAAAGGATAAAATAATAGGTTTGAAGTTTGGATATTGACGAAAATAAGAAGTTCCGCATGAACACATTCTAAAAATCGGACCAAGGAGTAAGGACATTGTTTTTATTGCAAGCGTGCTCAACAGCTATCTCTCTACCCATCCCGAGAGCCGATTTTCACTTATCAATGTTATAACTTTTTTCATTCTATTGGAGATAACTATGATGATTGATGATGAATGGTATTTTTTACAATTTATCTAAATAATATACGGTGACAATACGAACTTCTTTCAATCTCCCATCATCGATCACAGTGATGTTTGGACCTTTCAAAGCGTCGCGTCGCGTCGTCCAGCGGTAGACCGCTTTATTATAATCTTTAATATAATAGGACCTATATCAAATTTTGCAACTTGAAGAGACCTAACGATTGATTAATCGTTAATATTATATTATGTTTAATAACGACACACGTCTTAAGTAACCGTTTACGATGCATTTTAATTTAGAAAAAAGTTAACTTTAGTAGATAGAATGTCTCTCATCGAGTCGTTAATGGTTACGCACAATATTGACTTACCTAAATGAAAAAATCATTTTTTTAATTCTCACGTGTGCTTCATCATAGCAAAAATCAATCATACGTTGCAGTTTTACTAGGTTGCTGTACATGTGCCTACCTAATCATTGTGATTACCTCCAAAACATTTTTCTTTAACTAGTCAGCAAGAATACTAAGGTCAACAATGTAATAGGTATTGTATATTGTTTATACGTAAATACGTAATACACTAATATCACATCATACTATCACTTTATCACAACAAACGAGGTATACAAGACAAGGGTCGACGGAATAAAATCCCGATTTCCCTGCAGTATCTACACGGTGTTGGCACGCGCTTGTTGGATGCGATAAAATTGCGTCCTTCCTTCTAGGGATTTTCGTTGTTTGTGCATTATACAGATACACTTTAAGTTCTACATATATATATCTTTTAAAAACGAAAACGCTCTGTACTTTGGAGAAAAATAAACTTTTTATCAGCCCGCGCACTCTATTGTATTAAGAAAAATGCATTGCGACGATAGTGAGGTTTAATGTATTGTATTCCGCCGACAAAAGCATCTGTTGGCAGGCACGAGAAAATACAAAGGGTCGAAATAAAAACAGATATTATATTTTTACTTTTACACCACAAATCTTATAATCGTATTTATTATATTTTACTTTGTGGTTTTTCGATGTGCGTACCTATTATACTACCTAGTGATACAAGAAAAATTCTACCGAACGAGAAACTGTTGATTTTCAGTAATAAATATACAATATATTATACAGGTTGATTTTATTTTTCACTCGTTTTCTCAGTAAATTTTTGTGATTTTAAATTTGAATGTACATTATTTTGTTTCTTGCACACATATTATAAGTTCTGCCCACTATAATATTTTGTCTATTATTGTGGCAATATTTGACGTAGGTAGGTAGCAACTTCCCGGGACACATATAGTACAATTAATAAATCTGTGTACTATATGTCACGTGTCAATAATAATTGACAATGGGATATACCAGTGAAGTTGTTAAGTAACAAATTATTAATTGAACCTAAATCTCGGTGACTTCGAAGTTCAAAGTTCGAACTCAGATATTCATAATGATGACAGCGACCCACGGTATAATAAATGCTATTTATTATAATTTATGTATTATTGTGAATAGTCTATAAAGCACAATTCGATCTTTGGACGATAGACCGTTAAATATGTATAATAATTATCATTTATCATGTTATTCATAACGAGTACTGGCAAGAAAATTGTATTACAGTTCATGTTATAAGTACATAAATAAATGTGTACAATATAATATTACACTCATGTCCGTATGCATCATAGTCACAGACACAAGTCAACAGGTCTTAAATTTATAACTCTATTGGTAACCTATAAGTTATATGAAGACAAAATACCATCCAAATAACAATTAATTAATTGAAATGACTAGGGGAAATTTTTTTTGGTGTCCCTTCAATATATTGTGTTCACGTTAAAATATTCACAAATAAAGGATTATCTACATTTATATCGTGTTTACTGTGGTTCAGATTCAATTTACCGATATTATTAAATGGAAATCAGAAAATAAGAAACTTGACTCAAACAAAACCAGAAAACAGTTTTATATATATTTATATAAATTCGTCTAATAGTTCTTCATAATACGAACCCAATACCCATGTATTATTTATTTATAATTATTTCACATATTCAGTGTTTGTATAATTAATTTGCATATTTATTTATATAGGTATACAATGTGTCCCAGGGGAAGTGTACCTTAAGTTATGAAAAAACTTCATTAAACTGGGGGGAGGGGGTTAACTGTTTTATTTTTTATTACTTTTTTAATTTAATAAAAACAATGTATAATATGTTTCTGGTTAAATTGTTTATATTTGTGTAATCAAGTCAATAGTAATAATTAAAATTGTTTAAAATTAAAAAAATTACGATATAAAGTTGAAAAGTTTTGTACATCATCATCAAATATGTGGTAAGTTCGGTTTTCTTTAAAAAAGTTATATTGTACTAAAAAAAATAAAAAAGTTAGACCACCCCTACTTTAAAGGTTTTTTTTTTAATCAAAATTTGGTATACTATCATAATATGACGTCGGCCAGTAACTTCCCCCGGGACGCATTGTATATATATATATTTGTGTGTACCTTATCATCTTCAAATCTTTGCCGTAATTTTATTAACTATAACTATACCAAAGGAAAATGTTGTTTTGACACATTTATGGGATATATTATACATTATTATTATATATTGTCACACATTGATAACCGTTTTAATGACTATTTTTCAAGCTTGGTGTTATTATTTATTATCAGGGGCATTCAGAGCTTAAAATAGGGCAATAATATGCTCTTAAAAGCATTCATATAAGCGCTTAAATATGCACTAAAAATAATAAAATATTACATATAATATTGTAAAAAAAATTTGTTGAACCATTTAGAAGTAAAAAAAAAAAATTGAATAATATTTCATCAGAATTGTTTATTGTGTTACCTATAATACTCAAACGTTTTGAAGCGTTTTGTTCTGTAGTACTCAAATAGAGACAAAAAAAGCAAAATACCATTTAAACTTCAAAATATGCAGAAATATGCAACATGAAATTTCGTATTTAGCTTCTTTGTTTTCTGAAATAAATGTATAGCTCGCATAGGCATCTTAAGGGCCTCTAAAAAAATATGTAAATGCCAGAAGTTATGAGCCCCGCTTATTTCATATCATAAAGTTTGCCGAAAACGGATCCTTATCATTTGTTTTCAACTCAAATATCCGTGCGTTTTCGATATTATCTGGCTCGCTGGATCCGACAAAATGTGTACATTTTCGGCTTACCGTACATCACTATATCGAGATTCCTTTATTATACGTCCCGAATCGTTGAAGTACATAATTGACAATAAATTGTTCTCGGAAACACTGATGCATCGTTTAAAATTGTATAGGTATTTAGAGAAATTCAGCCGAAGGCCACAACCTGCTAGGGACGGCGTGCCGCACCACTAGCGACGTTCCACCGAACAGTAGATTATATAATTCATTTTAAATTTAATGTTTTAATAATTTCGAATTTGTTTTTATGTATTAATATACGTTTTTGCGGGGGTTGATGCACAGGGGGATTTAATTTTAGAACCGTTTTAGTCCGAAGTGGATCAGAATTCCAAGAATATTTTTTATAAATAATTGGGTTGTCTCGTTACGTGTTATATAGTAACAGTACATAACATACACTATACAGAGACACGTATTTTATAAAGGCATAAAATATATAATATAAATATTATAACTTCTATTTTTCAAAATAAATAATTTTTTTGTTACTTTTTAATTAAAATAATCATGTAGGTATGTTGTATACGTGTATGTTGTATGTGTAATATATGTATATGTTTTAGCAGTGGAGTAGGTACCTACTATTAGGGAGGAGAGGGGCTAAAGGAACTTCAGCCCAAGCTTATTGACCACTTCAAAATATAAAAATCTGCATTGAAAACTTGAAACGTAAAAACAAATATTATACAGGTTGAGTCAAAATGAATACCACAACTTGGAAAAATCATATCGCGGCAACCGGACATGCTAGAGCGCTACCTACTCAAGAGTTTATCAGTTGTTACTTGTTTGGGAAGATGTAGCTAGGGTCATATCCATCAACACGTAACGACTAACGTGACCCCCTATCTGTCATGCATGATATGCTGCAGAGCAGGGGTGGATTGGGCCATTTTTGGACTATACCGGACAATTTTTATAATACATGAAAAATATGAATAAAACCAGAATATTATTTGAAAATTTCATGTATCTAAGGTTATTTGTTTTCGTTATTATAACAAAAATAAGAAAATTTATTTTTTAAAAAACTAGCTTTTCGAAAAATTTCCTCTTTTTCATATTTTAAATTTTAAGTGGAGTGATGATTGTATTGATTTTACAATGATGTGAGCTTTTTTTGGCATGAATTTTTATAAGTGTTTGAAGTTAGAATTTAGTATTCATTATACTGTGATTGTACGCAGTAGATAACTGATAAAGTAATAAGTAATAAGACTCTGTTTTATTATTTTTTGGCTAGTTCAGAATTAAGGATTAGTATATCAATGATTTATCGTCATTGATCATTATTCGTCATCGAAACTGTTTAATTTGGCAATTGAAAGTCATATGAACCTCCATTATTCTCATTTCTAATAAAGTCTTAAGAACTTTGTCTTTTTTCTGCACACATAGTCAACGATAGGTCTTTGTAAATGCAAAATTATTTAAATATCATAGTATAAAAAATAAACAAAATTATTAGTCTATTAACTAACTGAAAAGTATTACTGCGCCAAAATTCTGATTAGCATGATTTTTTTTTAAAAAGACAATTCAAAAAATGTCATATGGGGTGTCCCGTAGTGATGTCCAATTGATATTTAAAACAATTGTAAAAACAGCCATTTGTATAAGTGTTTTACATATAATTTGAAAAATCAGATTTAAAATGGCTTATGAATTTCAAAAAAATTTTATAAATTGAAGTTTTTTATTTTCAGTATTAAAAAATAAAAAATAAAAAATGTATTCTAAAAATGTAGCGCAAGTGTCTACGAATTATATTCAAAAGAAATTTTTTAAAAAAATTGATTAGAACAAAAGTTATTTCATTTGTCAGAATATCAGATCTCTGTGGGACACTCTGTATAATATATATAATGTGTAGGTACCTATATATGTATTTTTATAAAATACCGTAAGAGCGGGATACTTTACTCCAGCTAGGGGTTAAACATTGCTCCAAAAAAAATTTGTATTGATATCAATCGTAGCACATTACGATTTTGAGATCAGAGATTGTAGTTTTTTTTATATTATTCTTATTAACATTACTAATTTTTTCAAACATTACGTACATGAATCTATTAGTTTTCCTCCAAGATGTATATCATGTAAAAAATGGTTTTCAAAAACACAAAAATACATAACGGAAAAGTTATCCAAAATCTAGGGGATTGAAATTTAATTTAAAATGTATTGAAAAAAGACTTTTAATCAACTAAAAAAAAAAAAATATATTATTAAATTATATTAAGTATAGGTTCAAATAAGTTAAAACACAAGCACTAAACATTGCACCAATAGTTATTATATGCATTAAAGTAAGGTAATTTTAATCATTGTGCAATGTAACCTGCAATGTATTTTAACTTTGCTCCAAACTTTTGGAATAAGTAAGTAAGTCACTAGTACGACATTCGGATTTTTTTGAATTGTTCTTACCTCTTAACATCTATACATATAAAACAACGCGAACAGGTAATTTTTATCTTTGTTATTGAAGCTATAGTATAGGTTCAAACTAAAAAAGAAATATATTTGGAGCAAAGTATCCCGCTCTTACGGTACTCACTAATTTTCTTGCACTATTTCTTCACCAGATGCACTTCCTTCACTTTCCATTTTTTTTTTATATTATATTATATTATAATAACACTTCCAGCATTACCCTGGTGTGCACAAATTTGACAAAATGAGTTTGTTTTGTTGGTAGATAAGTGAATAATAAAATAATAAATTAATAAAAAAAAAAAGATAACGCAGCATGTCTCATACACTGTGTAATTTTATCATATCCAGATATAAATGTATATTATATAGGAAATATGAACTGTATAATTATAGGTACATTATTATACCTTGCAAATATATCTGCAAACAATAGCCGCCGACAATAGACCTTTGACCGCAGATAGCACGGTATTACAATACGGGTCGCCGCGCGGTAGGCAGAGAGGGGGATTACGAGATTCCGCAGGTAGTGGTCACGCTTTTTCGTTACGAAAAATTTTTTTCAGTCACCACACCAGGCCTGCGATAAAAGCTATGCAATAGCTTAAAAATTATAAATTATTTAACTCTACCTATAGCAATACCTATCATAGCACGAAGTCAATATTCCTGAACTATATATAAATGTATATGATGTATATGTATATAGTGTTTTTATTATTGTTTTTTTTAATCAAAAACAGTATTGAACAGAAATTGTATAAAAATGAAAAACACTAAAACTAATAAAAGCTTTCTTTCAGATCGTTTTTGCTCTATATGCATTTATATTTTGGTTTTGTATTCGACTGTGTATATAATAATACTATTCAATTTTTCCTATTGTATTTATATACTATGTTAGTAAGTTATTTGATACATAGTTTCAAGTCCAAATCAAAAATCAAGCTATATCACAAAGCGTATTTAAATATCTCACTAAACGCAGGTATTAAATTAAGTTATTATTATAACTGCATTTATTGATACAATAAGTGTGTAGACATATTTTAATTTTAGTGTTATTAATAAAATAGAACATTTAGATGTTGTTATTTTAGATTCTGTATTTATTTTACAATGATGTGTGTTTTTCAATTTTAATTTTTGTGTCTGTGTACACGATAAGTATTCGAAATAATGCTTTGATTTTCCACTTCAGTACATTGTTTGATGGGAAAGTGAATCTAGTTGGTGAATTGATGTGGTTAAAATTCCCAGTAGTTTTCACAAGCACCGGGAAAAACAATAAAATAATTAAGGAAAATCGAAAAAATAGATTTTGGTTTTTGGTTAACTCTAAAAAGAATGATCTTACAAAATTATCACTGAGTTTGTATTAAGATTTTCTATTCACCATAACATTTTAAAAATATTTTGACTTGTTTTTAGCTGTTTACGCACATTTCTGTTTACAATTTTTTTAGTTTTCTTTTCTATAAATATAATGAATTTCATTTTCTTCATTGGGTAAAAAAGCTTGAAAATTTGATACAGTGCTCCTATTATATAGTTACAATGGCAGTTGAAAAATATTAAAAATATATGGCCACAATTTTTTTTTTAGAAGCATTTAAAGTTTGAATTTTTACAAAATACGTGAAAATTATTTTGAGTTAGACATTCATAAAAATTTTTCTTTTTAAATCTAAGATTTTAAAATGTAATACAAGATTCCTCATAAGTTTTCCTACCTTTATCAAAAAAAATATCTACAAGAAAGTCAAATTACATTTTTATGAGCGTTTGAAGTTCGTATTTTACATTGGATATTCTCTCGATTTATCGTGTAGGGATTTCCTTATTTTGTTGTAATTTAAAAACGAATAACTGTAAATACATGACAATTTTACTGAATGTTTTTATTCCCATATTCTATATACCATGAAAATATTTTGACTTGTTTTGAGCTGTTTACGGACAATTTCAAATTTAAATTTTTTAGTTTTTTTTTCTATAAATGTTAATAACATTTTATTTGTAGGGTCATAAAGCGTGACAAATTAATACAAGGCTCTCGATATATTGATTTAATAGCAGATGAAAAATATAAAAATACATGTGCACCTTTTTTGTTTATAATCATTTTAAGTTCAAATGTTGACGTAACTTATGAAATTGAAAATTTACAAATTATTTAGTAGTTAAAAATGTATAAAATGTTCAACTTGTATAGCTAAGGATTAAAAATTTAAAACAAAGTTCCACTTAAATAGGTTAGATATAAATTACTTTATTCACAATAATATCATCAAATATAATTAATAATGTCATTGGCTAACTGACCGTCTCCGTTCAGAATCGTTTTTCGTTTACGATGATGTAATATCATTGACTTCATATTTAACACCATCTATTACAGTGACCCACTTGTAACCTACTGTACAGTAGAGTGACACCCACTTGCTCACCTTTTTAGTTCTAAAATGTTTTTAATAAATATTAGATAAAATAGAAGAAGAAAAAGTATGGATGAAAGCAAACTAAATTTTGGTAAAAGAAAATATTAATAATTGTGTTTGCGAAAGAAAAGACAAAGATACACAAATACACAATAATAATATTATGTTGTATTAATATTACACAACCCCCGATAGACTTTATTCGCATAAATCATAGCGTAGCTACTAGCTACTATATTATTATAATATTGCGTGGATTACAAAGTATGTAACATAAAGTATATACATATAATAAAAATAATTTAATAATAATTGAAAATGAATGAAATGTACCTATATGTTTAATATCAGTTACCCTCTTATAGTAACTTATTTATATGTAGTTATTATTATTCTATGCTACTATATAATATTATAATGTACACCGTTTGTAAAACGAAACACTAAATTTTATCATGACATGATACACATTGTGCAAGTACCATAAGATATAATAATACATTATATTTCAATATTATATATTATATTATAGGTATTATATAATCTGTACGTGAACGCAAAAAAATCCAGGCTCGTTTGTTTAGTAAAAATAAAACGTTAATCGTATAAACACAGCTATTATGTGCACAGTTTATTTTAATAAAACTGTGTCATAATTAAGCCCTCCATTTAATACGATATAGGTAAACCATCGTTTGTGTACGGTTCATTTATTTATCTACGACTCGTATACATCATCCAATTTGTCAACGGGAAAAATAAAAATACCGACAAATACGTAAAACAGATATATGATCCTTATTGCTAAATCCCACGCATTATCATATACGTAGCATATAGAATAAATTAAATTTATTATATAATATATTCGTTTTGAAATTGGATTTGAAAACTTGCATAAATTGTTCGTACCAATACGAAATCCTAGTTTACGGTAGACTTTAATTTTGTGACGAATATATTATATAATAGCACAGTAGTAATAATAATAATAATAATAATACTGTTTTTATAATATAAATATATAATGCTCGTCTGCAGTTGATAACACAGTAGGCCTGTTGCAGGGACAGCAGCAACGAATACAATAAAATAGCATAATCGTCATCGTCGGCTGTGTCGGATCAATACGATTCGAGATTAAACAAAGCATATTATAATACAAATATATGAATTTACAATTGATTTTACCTTTCAAAGCGTTATTACCATAATAAATAATATTATTTACCATGCCATTATGGACAAACAAAGGAATCCGTTGTATCAAACTATAGATAACCGCTATGTATTGATAAGTTTTTTTATTTTAATAGTCGATTAAAATAAAAATAAAAACAACATATTATCAAAAACAATATTTTTAACAGAAAAAAAAATGTTTTGAACACAAAATACTGACGAAAAATAAAATATGTAGGTATACACCGACGTTAGGTACGATTGCTTGTTAGTTATACACTTATACCGTGAGCTCGGGCGCACACGTAACACTCGTTTTTGGTAGATTAGAAAACCTTTGCAACATATTATTATAAAAATTAATGAACCCACAACAATATCTAAAACGACGAATAACATCGAATACGCCGCTGAATGTGTGTATAGCACGTGTATACCGTGTACGTCAGTTTTCGTTTCTGGCGTGTTATCGTATTTTTTTTATTATTTTTCGTATTATTATTCTTTATCAATAACCGAAAAACTACAGTATTCCGGGACACCTGTTTCAAAGTATTGCACCCATTACCCACAATACCGTTGTTATTACTGCTGTGGAGGTACTATTATACCGTACTATATGTACATTATGTGTTACTATGACGTATATTAATATATACAAGGTTATTAATTTGATAGTAGTTACAATAATTTAGTGAACTATTTTATTTTCAACATATTACTTTTAGATTCTGAGTGGAACGATGAATGTATTGAATTTACAATGATGTGTGTTTATTTTTTATTTTTGTGTTGTGTACACGATAAGTAGTCGAAATAATGCTTCGATTTTCAACTTCAGTATCTTGTTCGATTGGAAAGTGAATATCGTTGGTGCATTGGGGAGGTCAACATTTAAAATTCCCAGTAATTTTCAAAAGCGCCAAGAAAAACAAAAGAAAAATTAAGGAAGACGGGAATTTTTACGCAAAATCTATTTTTCACAAAATTGAATTTGGTTTTTGGTGTAACTTTAAAACGCATGACCCTAGATACATGAAATTTTTACTGGTTGTTTATATTTGCATTTTCTATACACGATAACATTTTCAAAATATTTTGATTTATTTTGAACTGTTTAGGGACATTTTCATTTTCCATTTTTTTTTAGTTTTTTTTCTAAAAATATCAATAAAATATTATTTGTTGGTTAAACATCTTGACAATTTAATAGAAGGCTCCTAGTGTATTGTTTCAAAGGCAGATGAAAAATATTAAAAATCCTTAGTCACAGTTTTTTTTAGAAGCATTGAAAGTTTGAATTTTTACAAAATACATGAAAATTATTTTGAGTTAGACATTCATAAAAATTTTTCTTTTTAAATCTAAGATTTTAAAATGTAATACAAGATTTATTATAAGATTATCTACCTTTATCAAAAAAAAAAAAATGCCAATAAGAAAGTCAAATTAAATTTTTATGAGCGTTTTAAATTCAAATTTTTATAACATTGAATATTCTCTCGATTTATCGTGTAGGGATTTCCTTATTTTGTTGTAATTCAAAAACGAATAAATGTAGATACATGAAAATTTCACTGAATGTTTATATTAGAATTTCCTATACACCATACAATTTTGAAAATATTTTGACTCTTTTTGAGCTGTTTACGGATATTTTTAATTTTTCAATTTTTTTAGTTTTTTTTTCTATGAATATCAATAAAGTTTTATCTGTTGGGCCAAAAAGTGTAAAAATTTAATACAAGGCTTCTGATACATTGTTACAATATCAGTTGAAAAATATTTAAAATACATAGGCACAATTTTTTTTTATAAGCATTTAAAGATCGAATTTTGACAAAATGTATCAAAATCTCGAAAATTATCAATCATTATTGTAATTAATAAATTATAAAATGTTCAGTTTTTATAGCTAAGGATTGCAAATTTAAAATAAAGGTTCTCATAAATAGTTTATACTGTAACCTAAAAATCTAAAAAATATATGAACACAGTTATTATATGTACAATTTTTTTTTAATTCTATAGATATAATATGTCTTATGCCTAGACTGACATACCGTCTCCACTCAGAATCGTTTTTCTTGTACAATAATTTTATATCATGGAATTCAAAATTAATACCATCCATTATACAGTGACCCTCTTGTAACTTACTGTTTAGCAGAGCGACCTTTTAATTTTAAAAACTAGATTAGAATGATTTTAAAAATAATTTGAGAATGATAAGAATACCTTGGTAGGGTTTTTTAGGTTGTATAATCGTTTTTATTTTTTAAGCTATTATAAATTAGCACTTCAGAGTTTCTAAGTTCAGACGAGTTTGGAGGGGATCCTTTGCCAACTCACCTTTTATCCAAACTATATATTATTATGGTTAATAAAAAAAAAAACTTATTGTTCAGTATTAAATATATTTACTAGAAAGTAGGAATATTATTCATTGATAAAAGAAACACCATGTATAATGTAGATGCACACTGCACATGTGCTACAAACGGGTATCTAGTTTTGTAATATATTTTGTAAATAAAATTATAAACTGTATAATCTATAGGTACACCACCACTTTACGCTCAGTGGAATATTTCTATAGTTTTAAATTGTTATATTATTTAATTTGACTCAAATTGATGTAAACGTAGTACCTATACCTTACAAAAAATAAAATGTTTTAAAATAAAATGCTGATGCACGAGTTGTTTGTATTATTTTATTATATAGTGTAGAAAATGTACCACCTATATGTATTATATTTTATATATTAATATTACAATATATACCTACCACATTTTATTCGTATTTATTAAAAATAGCAAACAATGTGCAAAGGAACTCGCAATATCTACATATTATGCACATAAATGCACGCAGGAAACAATTTGATTAAACTTTAAATTCTATTATTACATTGTCATAGGTGGAAAATCATAAACGAGATTGTACAGTTGTCTGCCATAACGAAAATCTTCTAAAATAAAAATGCGTGTATACTTGACGAAATGGATATCTGTGGAGCACCGATACAGAGATATATTTATTAAAAAAGTTCAACTGCAAAATGAATTGTAACTTGAAATAGCGACTTGTTGATTTTGAGAGTGTATAGTATGATATTCATTTTTTTAAAAATAAATTATCACTATGATGTGATAATTTTAATTTGGTTAACGTACGTACATATTATTGGTATATATTTCAAACAATGCCATTATCGTCGATATAATATATTATTTTACGTACAAATCACAGAAGTAGGTACAGAAAAAAAAGTTATAAATTAAAAATTATTTTCTACTTCATAATTTATTAAGTCAAAAAGTAGATAATCACACGATTCGTACAAGTTTGGTGATTACTCGGATGCATGTTCTTCTATTGTTATTTGTTGTTAATATATATCATTGCAAGTGTTGCACTTATATTTAATTTATACTACCCAATGTATATGAGCAAAATTTTATCCACTTATAATAATTGATAACAAAGCCATCAGATTTAATTAAAGTATTTATTTACATGTAAAATGCGAATGTGTACTGATGTAATTATATAATATTTGGACTGACACGGAAAACAAATATTTATTTGATATGATTAGATTCGCAGTATTTTAATACGGTATTAATATTATTTATTAGCTGCAAATTCTATAATATGTTTTGTTTCCGATGTTTTCGGATGAAGTTAATGAATGTGGTATAGAGAAAGAAGATAAATCAATAAAAAAAACTCGAACAGAGTACCTAACTTGTGGATGCCTATATTGAAGAAAATCTTTCAGTTTCAAACTGTTCAATTTAGTTACATATGTAGGCTATACCGACTTTGTAAAATGTAAATAATGATTAACAACCATATTCATTATAATATAATATTATGTTTGTACACTGTTGGTTTGTAATTATTATACTGCAATAAACGCCGAGCAATGTTTGTAAAACTTAAGTAGAAAGAAAAAATCATTATAAAAATATGTTTTTTTATTATTTATAATAATTTACAAACACAATATATTGAATTTTGTATTCTTACACTGACTGCTACATGATTAAATTCAGTGTATTATGATATATATTATATATATATATTATACCTTTGAGTTTCAATTATTTAATTTGTATACGCCCACGGACCACGGTCATAAATAACTATATTATAATCGTGAAATAATGTCAAGAACCATTCATTGTATATGTTATGTAGGTACCTACTCATTTATAAGTTATTCAATATTTTTCGCGAAGTAATTACAAAAGTGTCGTAGTTTTGGTGAATTACTCATACATTATTATTCTGCTGTGAAATTGTGTATGAAAAATAATTATAAACAACTAGGTATCGATCACAAAAAGATCTAACAATTTATTGTTCTTATTCATCGGAATACCTTCAACTCCATGACTCAAAGTGGAATTGTAATAGTCACTTTTATTTCATACATAAAATCTAAAGTTGTCCTTCGAAATTATATTAAGTATCCACCAAACATTTATACTGACCTTCTCAAAATGCATACAAATTTAAAATGTATATCTTAAATCTTAATGTCAATTATAATAAAATTATTGAAAAATTATTTGTTTTTATGATAGCCAATGGCCAAGGATTTCCCTAATAATAATAAAAATGTAGATATATACTTTTTAGTATAGTTATTAATAATTCTAAATTATAATTTAGAATAATTTCAATTTTATCGTTTCATAAAATATTGGTTATATTTACCTGTATTTGTTAAATATAAGGTTAAACTGCATTTAGCAGTTGTTATTAATATATTATTCGAATAAACTTTAAGATGGTTTGTATTTAGGCTTCTTTTTAGTTCTTATACACAACTAGATACATATAACCATAATTTTATGGTTAACATCAGAGAAAAAAAAATACAAAGATACCAATTATTTCATTATAAGGAGTTAGGAGAGAGAAAAGGAAAGGAAGAGATCGTTGAAAGTCGGAGAGAGATATTTGTGTTATGGCATGATACAAAATTATAGCAGTAGGTTAACTGGATGGTTTGTTGAATATCTGTTGAATTTTATCAGATTTATAGAATTTTAATGTGGGATGACATTCATATTATAAGATGGATATTAATTAGTGTATTCAAATATACATACCTCTAAAAACTTTAGAAACTTTGATGCTTTTCAAATATTATCTGCCAACATCTAACAAGTGTTAAAAGTGGCCTTTATTTGTGTTTTTTTTTTTTTTTTTTTGATGTAGGTATAAAATTATATTTATTATTAAACACAAATAATAATAACCCTTCCCCTTCCGAAACGTTAAAATTTCATCAAATTTCCTCTAACGGTTATTGCTTGTACGGTCCATAGTACCTATAGTACCTATAGGTCACCGTACGAGCGTCTATTTACAAGCGTCCATCTTGTATCTACAAGGAAACAAAAACATTATATATATATATATTTTACATTTACTATTTACGTTCAAGAATATAGTGTTTTATATAATATAATAATATAGTCTTCTGAAAAGCGTATAAAAAAAGTTTATTTATATATAATATTATACAGAATAATCGAGTCTTTCAGACAACTATGATGCGCACACCCGAACATAAAAAAATACTTAATAAAAAGAAATGAGGAAACCAGCCTCGAGGGTATAATACACAATGCGAATGACTACACATTCTCGGTACGTACTGCAGCGCAGTGTGCAACATGCGTTCATATATTATATTTGGAACAATAACTATCTCATAAAAACACATTAGAATATAAAGTTTCAAAGGAAATGCATTTTTATTATCGAGTGAAGTTTCTAACATAATTTCATCATGTTTTATGAATTATAATATAGGTACCTATGATAATATTAAATGTATATTTTTCCCAAATATGAAGTTTCCTTATTTTAGTCAGTGATAAATAGTATTTGCCAAAATAAAATATGTACGTATTGTTTGAATCAATGCATTTTCCAACACGACTTTTTTTGTTTCGTTATTGTTCTGGTAGCTGATTAAATGCATGTTAATACTTTCCAATGGGCAGTGACAGCATTGTGTGTTTATTTTATTTGAATTTCAAAAACTATAGCTGGCTACTCGCACTTTTTAAAATTTAGAAGTAGAACTACAAAAGCTGCAATTCGTTTAAATGGCGACATTCTTCTATCTTTTAGAAAACACGTATTGCTGTAGTAAAAATTTTCTACACAATTTCGCGTCTGGTGTGATTTTAATAGGCAATCGATTCCAAATGTATTCCAGAAAATAAAATAACACCAAGTGTTTGATTTTTACAATAAAATGTAAATTTTAAATGAATTCATTCATAATTATTTTCATTAGTATATTAGTATATAATATATTTTCTAATTATTCACAGACATGTTTGATAATAAACAAATGAAATTACTGTTTATACAATTTAATTGAATAATATAGATTATTATGTGGTTATAATTGTAATTTTCAAATAATATTATACTCTTGCGTCATACTGGTGCTAATAGCTCTTTTTTTTCACTTGTCTTAAGCCCGGCAACTGAGGATATTAGCTGTAGAATGGTCCTGTAGGGTTTTTGGTACGGTGGAGAATGGTTGGAGGAACACGTTTGTGTTCTAGTGGGCACCCGTAGGTATCTGCCATGCCTGGGTGGGGGATGGCGGCCTCTTTCTCCGGACACCTTGACTGCCAGAAGAAAAATGTCACCCGTGGCCGGGATCGAACCGACTTCGGTGCTCGTCGCAACCGACACCTTAATGCCTTAATCATAGTTTAAGCCTCGGTTAAGCTTAACCCCCTGATTTTACCTGCCGAATTCGGTGGTTTAACATTAGTTTAACGATTGTTATACGGGCACTAAGTCTGCTCTGGTCCACTCAGTCCCCCGATAGCTCGTTTATTACTTGGTTTTGTGGTTGTAACAAAATGGTTTAATAGTTATTTAAATTTTGTTTTGAATGTAATGATTATATATCTAGAAGTAATCATATAGTTTTAGTTGGTAACATGTCGTCGACAAAAAGACGATCTGCACAATAATTAAAAGATACATTTATAATATCTAAGCTACAGACGAAGTACACAAATTATTAACTTGGTGAAAATGCTACCTGTCACTAACGCAAATTTGCAAATAATAAATAATGAATTAATAAAAAATAAAATATCATACGACTTATATTGTATTTTCAATATTCAAAATGAACCATTTTTATAATGTTTTAGATTCTGAGTGGAATGACAAATATTTCGATTTTACAATCATGTGTGTATTTAAAATGGTTTTTTGTGTCATCATCACCTCTTTTGGAGTATTAAAAATGTTTCAATCTTCAACTTCAGTATCTTTTCTGATAGAAAAGTGTATCTATATAGTTGGTATTTTTTTAATTTTTAATTTTTTTTTTGGGGGGGGGGGGGTGGGAGGAATCAAGCCTTGGAAAGTGAAGCCTTGTTCAGCAAGAGGAACATTTTTTTTATGGTTTGCTAATATTCTTATACTGTATTTTTTTCTAAATTAGTAAAGTCTTCAAAAATTATTTTATTTCCACGAGCATTTCAATGATACAACTGTTGATAATCGTTTTACCCTTCTCTCATTAATTGAATATACGTGGTGCTAAAATAAAACATATGTACCTACCTAATTTGGTTATCGTTGTTCCTTATATTATAATGTCAATAATAATAATGTACAGAATATGTTAGGTACACTAACCTATACATATGATTCTGAGAATTGATACTCTAACTTGGACGTACACTGAAAATGTTTATTTAGCTCAATTCATTCCATAATATTTTATTTATAAAACATAGTTTTCTGAATTTTAACATTTTCTAAAATACATTTTTTATAAAAAATGATATTTCTAATTGTTGACCTTTTAAAAGTTACTTACTTCTTTAAAACTTGTTACGGAATTCCTATTTATACCGTGTAACGCCTATTGTATTACTAAAGTAGTTTAATAGTACCATTAGAATGGTAAAACAACTGCAATATTAGGCAGTAAATTATATAGACTGAAAGATTATCTCCACTCAGAATTGCTTTCCGCATGCAATGATTTATTATTGAATTCAAATTTAACACCTACGTACAATGATCTACTTAATGGTGAGGTACACCTTGATACCTGCTGTACAGCAGAGCGGTTACCTACTTGCCTACTTTTTAATTTACTGACATGTCGAAAATTATATCAAGACATCAATATTATAAAACCGTAAAGCGTACCTATATATATGGGTATTTACTATGTATATATAACTCAATTATAAGAAATAATAAGCTGTGAAAGTGTCAACAATAATAATTATTATGCAAACTCAAAATTCATCAATACAGAACTAATAATATTAATTTTAAATTAATATTGATCTCTTATAACAGAAAGCCAGAATTTGAATGTAGTTATTGCTTAAATAATTTAATCATAATTTTCAAGTCAACTACCCAGTCCACGCCGACAACCCCTACATCGTCTGAATAGATTCTGGTGTCGTAATCTCTTATAAATTAGTAGCTTAACAAGTTCTGAAGAGTTCTATCAACGAATTGCCTCCCTCATCAAGTTAAAATATATTGTTCAATTATTTATACAAATGTAATCACATTTAGTTATTGTTTTCTTTTTAAATACATATTGTAATTTTTCTAAATAATAAAACTACCCCTATATTATCCTTCAAAGTTTAGCCATATAGGTAACTTAAAATTTTTGGAATTTTTATGACACCATTAGTCTGTGCTCCATTTTGTAAGAGTTAATCCAAAACTTGTAGATTTAAAATTTAAAAGTTCCCAAATTGGATGTTACAAATACATAATATGTAATTTCATTTACTTAGTAATAATATTTATAATTGTTTCAGTTAAGTTTTTTTTTTTTTTTTTATCAAGCTTCATTATTTTGTATAATTAACACAATAACAGCTTATCTCGAAGACCAACTGTTATTTTAAGTCCACTTTATTCATAAATATATTGTACAATAAAGTAAATTATTATAAAGTAAACCTCTTATAAATCATCATTTGCTTCAATAATAATCTTAAAATGTTAAAGTGAAATTGTAAGAATTGTATAATATATAAATTATCATAAAAGAAATATTGTTGGTTAAGGTTTTAAAGATATTTTAGGTATACCTATTTAAAATATGACTGAGTATTGGAATTTTTAATCATTATTTTAAGCTCTTAATGTTAAAATGTTATTAACTTGGTAATATTTTCGTAGTTTGAGAAATAATATTGCATATCTACCTATATTTCATTTTAATTTAAACATAATACGTTTTTAGAGTTTCAGATTTTTCGAATACTTAATTGGGGATTTTTTTTCAACACGTTTAGTGCTTAAATGGAATCAAATGGTTAAAAATAAAAAACATGAGCAACAACAAAAAATGGTCATTATTTTTTGAAAATAATACTTTTTGCTGAAATTCAATCCTCAAACACTGTAAAAACTTATTTAAACGATTTGCGAGGTTTTTGAGTCGTGATGGGACTAATAGAGAACGAAATTGCATTAAAATCAATGAACTTAGGGAACTGCCAAAAATATAAAATTCTCTAATAAGAAATGGAAATGTGAAGTTTATTATTTAGTACGGCTAAATATATTACCAAGCGAATTAAAAACAGAGATAATAATATGATAATCTCATATATACCCTACATCAAAGTCGTCCCTATTATAGTTATTAAGTGTATATTTCTATATTATGTTTATCAGTGATATCTAATTACGATACTCAATATTCTTGTTAATCAATAAGTTAAAGACTGAGATAGGTACCTACTTAATTGTTTTATTACAGCGACGTACTATGATAATTTTGTATCATAACCAAGTTAATAATTTATACATGTATTGATTTATTACAAATACTTCATATACAATACATATTAATTAGTTACGGATTTACAACTGCTTAAAACTAAAATAATCTGAGTGTTGACACAGGAAATGGAAGTTTTTATTTTTGTTTATGGTGTGTTTTATTAAGAAAAATACATAGTTTGAAAACTGTATTAAACTGTAGTTTATAATCTAAATTTTGTTTCGTTACTGGTTAGTAACATTTAATAAACAACGATTTACTTATATTATGTTTTTACATTTATCTCGAAATTATAATAAATAAATGGAAACAGTATTTTTACTGCCTTGTCGAACACACGAAAACAAAATACAAATGCAATACTTTTCATTTTTCCAAAAATATCCAGTAAACGTAACCACACTAAATCTCAAAATTATGACGTATCTTCCCATTTATATTATGGTGGTAATGGTATAATAATATTGTAACGGAATCCATAGACCACAGTTTAAAATTCAATAATCTTCAATTTATAAATATTACATTTATTATTTTCATAATCGATCCTAATTCCTAATGCCCTTAATGATAATTATTGACATATGGATATTAATGAAAATGTATAACTCACAGGATAGTTTCGTTCTAGAACGATCGATTTTATATGCAAAATAATAATAATATCCGCATGGGTAATTATTATCATAACATTATACGTATATAAAATGAAGCGTCAATTTCGATTTGGGCCAGCTGAAAACAATTAATTACTCCGCCTATGTTATTATGACATCCATATAATATACATATTTCAATATTTGTGTTATACATGTGTAGTGGCTGTATGTATGTCAACAGCGTTTAGTCGGAGTGATATCAATTAGGGTTGTTGGCAGCGTCCATGTGATCCACGGGTACCTACGTGAAGAGATTATCAGCTTCGACTGATCGACATCAGAATAAGACCGATCGTTTATAATAATAATATAATATATTATATTGATATAATTATTCCGTGTGATTATTTTAACGTAAGGCCCTTATTGTTTAAGAAACTAGGAATGTTTTTGTAAATATTTTCTAACATGTTCCATTGTAATTTTTGGAGTATTTCGATGTACAAAAATCGAATTTATAACAAGTAGGCGTAGGTTAATAGTTGGTAGTTAATCAAAATTAAAATTCGGGAGAATATTGTGCTTTGGAATACTAATTAATGTTTCCGTTCAAAATTTATCATTTAACATTATCTGCATTAAAAACTATTACAACCCCCTCCATTCAAAATGTCTATGCACTGATTATATTATGCACTAATTTATCATGCGTTAACGGAAATCGACTGGCAATTGACTGCAATGGGTCGATTCTCCAGAGTACCAATGTATGTAATGATGGTCGGCCTATACATAAAGTATACCATGTACATATCTCTAATATTCTTTATTTATATATTTGTTTATTTTATTACTGTAACGAATAACAAGGGTAACGCATAACTGCATCGAAGTTTGAGGATTGGAAGTCGATACATTTCACCATTAATTATATAATCAATGATTTCACTCATAAAATTACTAAAATCTGCCTTGATAATATTTTTAAAATGTTGGGTAAATATTTTTCAATTTAAATTATTGTATTATTCAACATTTCCAAATAGATGTTGTTTGAAAAAAATATTTTATTTGTTATACAATATGTTGTGTACAATTAATATAAGCTGATAAATAGAGCGAGGATTTTTATACAATTGCAAATTTTTTCCTTTTCACATTTTGGGGATTTTTTTCAGTAATCTTTACGAATTCTAATAGTTTGAAGCTAATGGTGATTTATATTTTTGCACTTTTAATGGTTATTACTTATTACACATTTCTGCATATTTTGACAGAATTCAAAATGTATTGCATAATGAAGCGAAAATTAAAAAAAAAAATGTTTACAATTAATAATAGAAAATTATTAATTACAATTTTTTTTGATTATTAAGTAGATGCGTATACCTATAAATATAATTATAAGTTATTTAGTTTGTTTTAAAATAGTTTTTAGTCATAAATGTATAAACTATTAAATTGTGAATTTTTTACTATACTACACAATTTAAAGTTTTTTTCTTGCATATTACTTACTTTTTAGTGCATAAAAATCCTCACTCTACGTGATAAATCAAGTAGGAACCTATCTTAATCGTTGTGTTTGATAGCTAGTAGTTTTAGTCAGTACTCAGAGATACAACTGCTTTTATAAAAACAAAAATTACCAGGTCCAATATACAACAAAATAATGAAGAGTAATAGTACCTATGGTCAAATTATCAATAAATATTATTATTTTAAGAACCAATTACCTAATATTATAGTAATATAGTATAATATAATGTGCATTATTTATTCAAAAAAAAAAAAAATGTTACATCCAGATTAAGTATTTTTGGGTGTTACAATGATATTCAAATGTGTAGCTGCAGATTTATGTATCATAATAATATATTATTCAGTACGAAAACCAGTGTACCATGTAAATGCATAAGTTTTGGGCGGGCTCAAGTAAAATCACACATCACATTATATGCAATACGCGTATATAATAGTCATAATAACAATATTATGATGTCCATCGATCGCATAAAAATAAAGTGCCATATATTTCCCCCTTCAAAAAAAATCCCTGCACATATGTATGTCAGCCTAGCCTATTTCATATTGACTGTTAGCGAGGGACAACGGCCACTGCGAATGTCGGTGAATCATTTTGGGGCCGGGCTTTTGTAGTATGACGAAATAATGTATGAAATATGATTTTGCCGCCGACCCCGGAAAACAGATATAATGGTGGCGCTTGTTTTCTCTCTCTCTCTCTCCCATCTCTATTATGTATCTCTCCCTCATACTGTATAAAATACTATATTGTATAATATTTTATATTGCAATATGGTGCTGGTGAGATTTTACACACTAGGATTACAAACAAGGTGATTCACCGCAAGCATGCAGCTCACATCCATTCTTTACTTTTATAATACTTTAATACTTTAATAATATAATTTATTCAAATTCTGATTTTTTGAATTTTTAAGTATACTTAAGGGCAATATTTTTAAACTCTTCGATTTTTACATAATGTTCTGTGAGGATACAAACTTTTTTTTTCAAATTAGAACCAACCATTTTTACAGTAAATTATTCAGCAGATGATTTTATTAAAAATGTTTGAACGACTAGTTTTTGAGTTTTAAAAATGTACACACCAAAATATTATAATAGTCAGCAAGTCTTTAAAAATGCTTTTTTCAAAACTAAAGGATAGATGTAAACGCAATTTAACTCATACAATGTATACAAAATATAAAATGATGATAGATCATTCAAATCGTCATAATTCACATATCTCTCAAACCTATTATCACGGACGATGGACCGTGAAATATCTAAAGACTACTCATTCAAATTTTGGTTTGGACTTTGGATACATCGATACTTTTAAAAATATAATCTGCTTAATTTACGGGGAAAAAAAGTGATTGTAGCTTATAAAAAATAAGTTGGTTTTATACCACAAGGTACTATTTAAGTGGTACAAAAAACTTAAGTGTTTGAAAATAATGTCATTAAGTATACTCGAAAATTCCAGAATTTGAATAAATAAATTATCAAATGAAAAAATGGGATTGAGCACTGCAGAGCGTACCTGGTCAATGGTAAATCACTTTGTATATTACGCTAATTCTATATTTAAGGTATCTAACCAGAGTAATGTTTTCGAATAATTCACGATTTTCATTTTGTTACTTATACTAATAAATATATCGCTTGAGACATGAATTTAAACCACCCGAAGTCTTTTTTATTTTAATGATTAATAATCTTTAATAATACTACCTACATATTTCAAACGTGTATATACATAATTTATAATTAATAAATAATTATTAGATATTTTAATTGGTATATACAAAACATGTTCGGGTTATCACTCCCAGTGAAGAGGTCTTAGCCTAATATTTTATACATTGTCATATATTATGGTCTTCGACGTTTGAGACGTCTTATTGTATCTTGAGAGTTATCGAATAGTTGAATTGCTGATGAATTTATGTGTTGATCCAGTCTTATCTCGTGTTTGCGGATAAACTTAGTGTGCTCGTCCTGGATGGTGGTCATCAACAAGTCTCGGTGGATAACGTCATTTTTATCTTACTAGTATGCTGCGATATTAATACATATATACAATAAATAAATATATATTAAAATATAAATAGAGACATAATATAGTTATTATAGCCATGGAATCGGAGTTTACATCGCTTTGCCTTCAGTGTTGCGTGTGGTAACTATATAATATAGTTAACGTTCATTATTGTTGATTTACCTGCGACTTGCAGATTATTATTTATAATATACTTACAAGTCGTTAAAACCATGAATGTCATTCCACATTTCCATAAATGTTTGATCTAAATATTTAATGTAGTTTATGATATTGGTCATGAGTATTAAACAGATCGATGTTTGGTTTGGATTTCCATTAAAATAAATACCTTTCTGTATAATAAATAATAATATAGTAATCGAGTGTGCTCAAAAATCATTCTTTCGATTCCATAAGATATCTCGAATTGTTAAATTAAATCGTATGCATAATTTGTAACTTTGTACGGCAATTCAATTACTGAAAGCAAATAGCCGCTTCGGTTAGAAGTCGTTAATTGAAATTGACAATTAAATGTCCTTTAATCTGAAAATACTTTATAGAACCGCTTAAACACATTATTTATTTGGAAATTATTCAACTGTACTGTAATTTGTTTAATATTGTTTTAAGTACAAATCGGTTGAATAATAACTATACGTTATGTGACTTACAAAATATATTGAGGTATGTAGAAATGTATTGATGGTATTTCATTATTCGCAATTAATTTTGCAGAGGAGATGCAGGCACATAAAGATTAAATATAAAGATTTAATTACAATAATAGCTTTGGTAGAGAAATCGAAAAATAATGAAAAATCATACATGTATCAGCAAACAAACTTAACAACTACCTATAGATTATCTTGTGAATGTGCTCCACAATATAGGTACTAACAAATTAAGTCAATTGTTAACTTTTATACTTAACGAGTAATTTACTTACTTTTTTTTTAAATACGTGATCAAACTGAATAATAGAAAGTAATAATGTAAAGATAGCACAATGTAGTGGTATTTTATATACCTAATTATATGTATAAAACACTAAGTATTAAATGTGTTTAAAACATAATGCGTATAGGTACATTTTATGATTTTTAATTAGTAAAACAAACTGTTAAATGTAATTAAAATGTTTTTAGATTCTGAGTGAAACGATGAATGTATTGATTTTACAATGATGTGTGTTTTTTTTTTTATTTTTTTTTTTATTTTATTTTTTATTTTTTTTGTGTCTGTGTACACGATAAGTAGTCGAAATAATGCTTCGATTTTCGACTTCAGTATCTTGTTCGATTGGAAAGTGAATATCGTTGGTGCATTGGGGAGGTCAAAATTTAAATTTCCCAGTAGTTTTCAAGAGCGCCGGGAAAAACAAAAGAAAAATTAAGGAAAAACGGGAATTTTTACGCAAAATCGATTTTTCAGAAAATTGAATTTGGTTTTTGGTGTAACTTTAAAACAAATGACCGTAGGTACATGCAATTTTCACTGGTTGTTTATATTTGCATCTTCTATACACGATAACATTTTCAAAATATTTTGATTTATTTTGAACAGTTTAGGGACATTTTCATTTTTAGTTTTTTTTTAGTTTTTTTTCTAGAAATATCAATAAAATTTTATTTGTTGGTTGCGAAAGCTTGAAAATTTAATAGAAGGCTCCTAATATATTGTTTCAAGGGCAGATGAAAAATATTAAAAATCCTTAGTCACAATTTTTTTTTATAAGCATTTAAAGTTCAAAAATTGACAAAATATGGAAAAATCACGAAAATTAGCAAATTATTTTGAGTTAAGAATTCGTAAAAATTTTTCTTTTTAAATCTAAGATTTGAAAATCTAATACAAGATTACTCATAAGATTGTCTACCTTTATCAATAAAAAAATTTCTACCGGAAAGTCAAATTAAATTTTTATGAGCGTTTGAAATTCAAATTTTTACAACATTGGATATTCACTCGATTTCTCATGTGGCAATTTCCTTTTTTTGTTGTAATTAAAAAACGAATTACTGTAGATACATGAAAATTTCACTGAATGTTTATATTAGCATTTCCTATACACCCTACAATTTTGAAAATATTTTGACACTTTTTGAGCCGTTTACGGACATTTTCAGTTTTCAATTTTTTTAATTTTTTTTTTCTATAAATATCAATTAAGTTTTATCTGTTGGGCCAAAAAGTGTAAAAATTTAATACAAGGCTCCTGATATATTGTTACAATATAAGTTGAAAAATATTAAAAATACATAGGCACAATTTTTTTTTATAAGCATTTTAACATCGAATTTTGATAGAATTTTTCAAAATCTCGAAAATTATTAATCATCGTAATTAATAAATTATAAAATGTTCAGTTTTTATAGCTAAGGATTGAAAATTTAAAACAAGATTCCACGTAAGTAGTTAATTCTCTTACCGAAAAATCTAAAAAATATACAATCACAGTTTACTTTAATAGTCATTTTATGTTCAAATTTGGACGAAATTACATATTAAAAAACCTAGTTATTTTGTTGTGATTATATAATATTATTCGTGGGTACCTACTTGAAACTTCTAAAGTGTACTATTATATATATATGATAGTATCAGGGTTTGTTGTTGATGTTGATGTATAACGTGTTATAAGTACCTAATGGATATTGTGATAATGTGATATGATTAATTTGGAATTTATTATAGGTCAATTTTTTTTTTAATACCATAGATATGTATATAATTTGTATTAAACCTAGACTGACATACCGTCTTCGCTCAGAATCGTTTTTCTTATACAATGATATTGTATCATTGAATTCAAATTTAATAGCATCCATTATACAGGGACCCACTTGTAACCTACTGTACAGCAGAGCGACATCCACTTACCCACCTTTTTTCAAGTTTGTGTCTGGTTTCTGAGTTTTTAGCCGTTTTTTTCACAATTATTTTTTCATACAATTTTAATAGTTTTAATTTAGTTTTATTTTTAGTTTTTTGTTTCTTGCAAGTGTGTGGATCGATTGTGTTATTTAAATAATGAACCGTGTCCGGGAAAAAGTGAATAAGTTCATTTTTACTACTTTTTAGATTCTGAGTGAAACGATGAATGTATTGATTTTACAATGATGTGTGTTTTTTTTTTAATTTTTTATTTTTTATTTTTTTATTTATTTTTTTTGTGTCTGTGTACACGATAAGTAGTCGAAATAATGCTTCGATTTTCGACTTCAGTATCTTGTTCGATTGGAAAGTGAATATCGTTGGTGCATTGGGGAGGTCAAAATTTAAATTTCCCAGTAGTTTTCACAAGCGCCGGGAAAAACAACATAAAAATGAAGGAAAAACGGGAATTTTTACGCAAAATCGGTTTTTGACAATATCGAATTTGGTTTTTGGTGTAACTTTAAAACAAATGACTGTAGGAACATGAAATTTTCACTGGTTGTTTATAATTGCATTTTCTATACACGACAACATTTTCAAAATATTTTGATTTATTTTGAACTGTTTAGGGACATTTTCATTTTCCATTTTTTTTTAGTTTTTTTTCTAAAAATATCAATAAAATTTTATTTGTTGGTTGCGAAAGCTTGAAAATTTAATAGAAGGCTCCTAATATGTTGTTTCAAAGGCAGATGAAAAATATTAAAAATCCTTAGTCACAATTTTTTTTTATAAGCATTTAAAGTTCAAAAATTGACAAAATATGGAAAAATCACGAAAATTAGCAAATTATTTTGAGTTAAGAATTCGTAAAAATTTTTCTTTTTAAATCTAAGATTTGAAAATCTAATACAAGATTACTCATAAGATTTCCTACATTTATCAAAAAAAAAATTCTATAAG
This sequence comes from Macrosiphum euphorbiae, assembly GCA_949089665.1. Classification (NCBI taxonomy): domain Eukaryota; kingdom Metazoa; phylum Arthropoda; class Insecta; order Hemiptera; family Aphididae; genus Macrosiphum; species Macrosiphum euphorbiae. Next base: position 111,560,979 of record CARXXK010000001.1, on the reverse strand, counting down.
AAAGTCAAATTAAATTTTTATGAGCGTTTGAAATTCAAATTTTTACAACATTGGATATTCACTCGATTTCTCATGTGGCGATTTCCTTATTTTGTTGTAATTCAAAAACGAATTACTGTAGATACATGAAAATTTCGCTGAATGTTTATATTAGCATTTCCTATACACCATACAATTTTGAAAATATTTTGACTCTTTTTGAGCCGTTTACGGACATTTTCAGTTTTCAATTTTTTTAGTTTTTTTTTTCTATAAATATTAATAAAGTTTTATCTGTTGGGCCAAAAAGTGTGAAAAATTAATACAAGGCTCCTGATATATTGTTACAATAGCAGTTGACAAATATTAAAAATACATAGGCACAATTTTTTTTTATAAGCATTTAAAGATCGCATTTTAACAAAATTTATCAAAATCTCGAAAATTATCAATCATCGTAATTAATAAATTATAAAATGTTCAGTTTTTATAGCTAAGGATTGAAAATTTAAAAAAAAGATTCTCATAAATAGTTCATACTGTATCCAAAAAATCTGAAAAATATATGAGCACAGTTATTTTTTACAGACATTTTAAGTTCAAATTTGGGACGAAATTACATAATCAAAAACCTAGCATACCTATTTTAGTTATTTTGTTGTGATTGTATAATACTATTCGTGGGTACTTGAAACTTCTAAAGTACACTATATTATATATCTATGATAGTATCAGGGTTTGTTATTGATGTATAACGTGTTATAAGTACCTAATGTATATTGTGATATGATTAATTTGGAATTTATTATAGGTCAATTTTTTTTTTAATACCATAGATATGTATATAATATGTCTTAAACCTAGACTGACATACCGTCTTCGCTCAGAATCGTTTTTCTTATACAATGATATTGTATCATTGGATTCAAATTTAATAACATCCATTATACAGTGACCCATTTGTAACCTACTGTACAGCAGAGCGACATCCACTTACCCACCTTTTTTTTATTGAATATTCTTGTAGATTATTATGATCCACATCAATTGGCATTAAAAACATAAACAAATTGTATGTTCATTTTTTATAAAACCTATGCGAAAACAGGAATGTGTTATCAGTAATTGTACAAATAGGAATAGTTTTTTTTTAGTTTTCTCAAAACAGTGTTTTTGTACTTATTCCTTTTTGCCCACGCACCTTCCTTTTATATTGTACATAGGCACGGCACTGTGAAGTTAGGCAAGTAGGTACACAATTATTATTCGAGACTTCATTTTTTTTTAAAGTCGTTAAACATTTTATAAATATTGTTCGTTTGGACCTCTTGGTCTTAAAACTACACATATTAACAATTATTATATCAAAAGTTAATCTTTACAAATGTTTTTAAAATGTTGACATAATTTAGCATGAATAGTAGCAGTACAATTAATAAATTATGTCCAATTATGTAGATATATATAATATTAGGTCTTATATTATATTATAATTTATAGTGTAGGTATGTAGAATATGTAGGCCCCTATAAAAAAAAATAAAAAAATATCCCTATAATCGCCAATTCTAATTAAAATTGCAATAATTCAATGTCGAACAATATGTTTACAACAGAACCTGAAATAAAGTCGGGATTAGACATATTTCAGTTTAATTCAATAAAATATACGAACAAAGTCAATTTTTTTTAGAGACAATAAATTATGTCAATGTAATAGACAGATTTCTGTTTTATCCCTAGGCTGTTGTAGACAGAATTTATCGTATTATTGTTACTTTTTTTATAAGAAGGTTTATGTTACAACGATACGTGTATTTTTTTTTATTACTTCCAATTTGGTATGGCATATGTATTATGTACACCAAATCGAATTAGTGAAAAGTTGAATGAGCATTTGCAACAATTCAATTTGTTGAAGTTGTAAGATTCGTCTAAAACTATTTTCTTTTCATTTACGGAGGGACGGTCATTGTAATATTATTTAATTATCAATCAGTTATTTTATTGATTGTGTTCAAAGTACATATTTTTTGTAATATGTATTAAGTTTGATGCAATGTAAAAAATATATAATATATTAGTAACTATATACAGGTTGTGTAAGATATTTTCTCGTAAAAAATAAGAAAATTGTTCATGTTTTACTTGATACAAAAGTTTAAATTAAATAATCATTTATATATTGGTAAATTTCAATCTTTCAAAGACGGTAGATTAATTTTGTTGGATAAACAAAACGTGAGTTATTATAACACTTCTCGACGGTCAGAAAATATGTTTAAATTTAGATTTATAGTAAGTTGCTTAAGTGTTGACAATTTTCCACCATAAACATTAAACATATTATAGTGTTATTGAGACGATGGGGGTAATTTGGTTTCGAAATATCTAATATCGATTTTTTTTATTTGACAGTATTTGAAAAATAATAAATAATTTCTTAATAATAATAAATAAATCATTATTGTATTATTAAAACTCTAATACTCCTTAAATAATTTATAAACAAATTATGTTTTTTTTGCTCATATTCACTTGTACAGCTGTATCTTTACTGACAATAAATTGTTAAATATTTTATGTTATTTAACCTACTAACATATTATTATAATTATCTTTGATAGTTTAATTCATTGATCACAAAATATATTATATGATAATAATTCTTGTTAAGATTTAGACATTTAGATTTATTGTCTTGTATTTTATAACTCAATATAGTGACGGTTTACAGCTGAATAAACAATAAACGTTCAGTTATTTATTATGTATATAGCTTGAGTCACCAAGGAATAAGCATACTCACCCCATTTTTCTTTAATAATGTAGTTATTAAAAATCTGATTTTTGGAATTTTTAAAAACCTACATTTAAAGACCATATTTTCAAATTCTTGAGATTTGATGTACTATTTAAGGAGTGTCCTGTGGAGATACAAACCTCTGTTCAAATGAGAACTTCTCTTTTTTACTGTAAATTATTTAGAAGATCATTTTTATAAAAATGTTTGACGTATCAGAATCCAAATTCGGACAAGTACCTAGTTTTTGAGTAATTTTGCTTTGTGTCCTGAGGAATAAGGGTTATAGCCCGAATTTATAGGTCCATGATAATTGATTTTGTAAGATATGGGAGCTAAGGTAAATTGAAAATTGTAGTGATTAATATTAATCCATCAATATTAATAGTTTGTAAAATTTACCAAAGTATAGTAAATACTAGATCCAATATTACATATATTTTATATTTTTGTAAAACCATTTTCAAGGAATATTATTCTGAGCACAAACATTTTAATAACTGAGAAACTAGGTACTCGTTTGAATCCAAAACAAAATTTAAAAAATATTATTCACAAAATAATTTACAGTAAAATAGGTAGGGGGGTCTCATTTAAAGACATAAGTTCGTATCCCCACAGAAAACTCATTAAATTGTAAAAAAAAATTAGAATTTGAAAAATGGTATTTGAATATATTCAAAAATTTCAAGAATCAAAATTTGAATAAATTCATTATTAAATGTAAAAATGGAGGTGAGCATGCTTGGTGAGTCATCCTGTAGTTATACAAAATATAGATAATTTATTACGGTTATTCATAAGTTAGGTACGATTCAGTGGCGGCTATCTCGACAAATATAACAGGTGATCACTTAAAATGAACTAGTACCTACCCACTACCAGTATTTCGGGTAACCTAAATAAATTAAGTACTTATTTCACAAAAAACTTTTTAACCTACTTACATTTAAAGTTTATTTTAAAGACCCAATAGTTACAGCCCACCCACCCTAATTATGAAAGGGGTGCTTGAGCACCTTTCAGATACGTGATAGCCGCCACTGGTACGATTCAAGTTAATTCGTTTTATTAGACAACTGCATTTTTCAAACCATTAAACCTGATTAAAATCATTATTTACCTATACCCCTTATTGTGAGATCGATAACTATCGCCTTTTTATTTTCTGGAACAATATATAAAATAAAATATTATTTTCTATGGTTTTTTCTGTTCATTCCGTTAACAAACTTCTTTCTTCCATATAAAAATTAATTTTATTTGTAGGCATCAATAAGAGTGCAATAAGGAATGAATCAACAAGTGTAGTATTTATTTGCCAACCTTTACTGCGTAGTAGGTATGTAAGCACTGTGGGTACCTATATACCTAACTGTAATTTGAGATGAATGACCCGAAGGAACGAAATAATATTTTAATGTGGGCATTTACGTTACTGGTAAAACAGATATTTTGAGTAGGTAGGTATTTGATATGCTTTTAAACAATTTTGGGTAGTTTTATCAATCTATTGGATTATATTGTAATTAATATTGTGTGGTCATAATATTACGGTGTAATGGTGTATTAAAACTTGGTTATGACTTTGAAATGCGTGACCAAATTTGGATCTATTGTAACTTTGAGGACCAATCTACTGTTCAGTTAAATATGCCTAACTTTGTTTTATTTGAAACTGGATAATTTCAAATGAATTAATGTATTATGTATAAATTAGTATAATATAGCATCAAATTTTTTTATGAAATACCTATCGGTAGGTTCATCTCTAACAATATAATTTAATATGTGGTTGTCAAAATTATTATATATGATAGTCCTAATATATAATGCCACAACAGTTTTAAATATTGAAAGTATAGTATTTATTCAAAATACCAAAGATTGCAATTAGATTAGATATAAAAAATAGGTAGTAGATAACTGTTTCGTTGTCATCGGTACTTCGTAGGAGACCGTACTTAGGCAGCCTATATATAAAAATTTGATATTCATGATCGATATTTTTCTGTATCTTGATTGCCTATGTATATAACGTGTAGGTAAGCCTACTACAGTATAGTATCCTACGTGATCTATTTATGGAGAATAAACACTTCTTATAATATTTGAAGTAGCATTTTATTATATCAATATTATGTTAGTATCTATGTTGTGAGCTTGTCGTTATATGCCTATATTATATGACGTGTAGTTTCAAGTGTGTATCTAACCTTATTTTAAAATATCGTTAAATTACAATATTTTCATGAGTTATCCACAGTAATATTTGATAGGTACCCTGACATTCAATTCTAACAACGAAAATATAGTTAAAACAAACAATATATGAAACAATAATGATTAAGAAACTACTTTAATTGAATTATTGAACGTTCTTAAGGACATTTTTTTTCTGTTAATTTGTTATGATACTGTTAATGGCTAACTATACTTTACTATATACCTTATGTGTAATTATTTAACTATGTAAGTACTTATCGTTTAAAAATCTGTGAAAGGTAAATTCTGTTTTAGTTAAAAGTGTAAATTGATAGCTAGGTCACATATTAGGTGGGAAAAACCTTGCCTATTTTCGACAACGCACTTACATTTTAATGATTGTACGTTCAAGATAGTATAAATTTACAGTGGGTAATTTCACTTAATAGTGTTGACTTTTATATCCACAATAATTAATCCAAATTTACGAGGCAAATGATCGAAATCAAAAATTAAAGTGCCATAAAACTGTACTCTATTTGGAAAGCCCGTAAATTGGGAGGTGTCTGTTAAGGGATGTTTTACTGCATTATGATTACTTTTATTTGAAAGTTGTTTATAAAAAAAAATAATAAATATGATCAAGGTCCTAACGGGGCGATAAATTATATACAGTGCGGTGACAAGTGATAACATACAACTTTCTTAATTTATTACAACCATTCTGATAACTAAGTTATTTGTTAGTATATTAAACTGTTTGTCAAGAACCACTGATTTTCGACGTTAATGTACTAAACATCTAAAGAAATATCATTATTTATATGACAAACGACACTTAAATTACCTATTCATACTATCGATAATAATATAATATTACTTTTTAATACGACATTTTTACACTTCAATATTATCGAACAAGTTCCAAACCCACAATTATCATTTATCTGAACCTCCACAACATTTTCGAATCAAACTAGGTCATTTATAGGAATATTTCTGTTAATCCATAAGTTATAACTTATAATTTATCTTCTCGAGGATTGTAGACTTATGATTTATATAAATTCTATTTTCCATACATTTATAATTAGAATAGATTATGAGTACTTACTAGTATTTATAATAAATGTTATTATTAAGTAATAGCGGTAGTAGTAAGTGTTAATAGTTGTTAATATTATTACAATATCATAATAGTATAATAATGTAAATTATAATAATTATTACGCATTAGTGCATTACTATAATATTTAAATAATTATTGTTGCTAGTATATAAGTAATATTCTTATTACGAACAATCATGATATGATCAATATCTATATATTATGTTTTACTATTTCTAATTGTTGAAAGGTGTTCATAGTTTATCAGTTTAGATGAGAAAATGTGTTCGTAAACATTTTAAAGTTAATAAACAAAAAAAATATCATTCACTACCTATTACCACTTGTGATTTTCTCAGTTATCATTTCGTTCCATAATTACAACAAAGAAAAAAAGGAATACCAACATTATTGTGTGTCACGAATTGTCGTATTTATTTATGTACCTACTGTAAATATATTAAGTTGAATCATATGCTATTGTGAGTAGGTATGACTTAGTGCGTATTATAGCTTAAAAATGTCAACTTGGCATAAATATGGATGAGGTTCATACTTTATATTTTAGTTAAGTTATTTAATATGAGTTATTATAAAACACATATTATGTAAGGGTGTTAATTAAGGTGACTTCGACGTTCCTTTAATCTAGGTGTATTCGCAGGTAATTTGTGAAAAGGTCATAATATAGGTATGTACTATGTATTATTCAGAATGAAATATAAATTGAAATCAAAACTTGTTAGAGGAAAATTCAATAACTAAATAATAATATAATGTACATATACAATACACTTACCGAGTTTCGATTGACAGCTGTACTTAAATGAGTTATTTTTACACAACAGTTGAAGTGACAGAATACAGATAGGTACAACAAAAACAAATAACACATAATTCGTAAAACGGAAGAGTAAAAGTTTGATGAGTATAATAATATTATGTCGGCGAGCTAATCACGTCACTTTCGTCTTTGAAAAGTAATAGTTTTATAATATGAAACAGTGGGGTGTTTTTGTTTTTCTCCAGTTTACCCGAGACGACCCAGCCAATACCAGACGAGTGGGAGTCTGTGTGTATAGGTAGCTATAATAAACACGTAGTATACTTTACCTACTGAAAACTTTAATTTAGCATCCGTTCAAAGTTTCCCTATTACTTGCAGACCCATACGGAAAAACTTACGGCACCAAAGAAGTCCTCGGAATGCTACCAGCCTGCAATATTGGTGCTCATACTGCGAGCACACGACGGCGGCAATGATGATTTCCAAGTGAAATTGTAAATGAGTAATAGTTCTTGGGGAGGGGGGGGAATTGGAATTCACGAAAAAGACCAGTAAACATAAAGGCTCAGTCAAACAGAAAGCGGAAACTGAAACTGAGCCTTTATATGCAGTGTTACTGAACCCGCTGTGTTTTATAATACTATTGTAATAATATTATCCATCAAAAGCCGAAAGAAATTAATACGTTTATTGTTCCCCTCAGAATAGGTAGGCTGCAGCGAGTTTAATTAATAATTTTCGTCGGAGAAATTTAAACGACGGGGGATACTTGTAGTTTGTATACGATAGTGTTAATACTATATATGTGCGGAAGTAAATCAGTGGGTATGCTGCACCTGCTGTAACACGTTATGTAATTTTTAGGATAAATGTAAAGATATTTTCTTATTTCCCGGAATCTCTATAATAACGTATAAATACGATATTACAATGTGATATATTATATTATCTCGTAATAAATGTATCCACAGTGACAATGCACGTGCATATTGCTGGGCGAATATTTGCGTAATAATAATAATTTTTATGACAACTCATTGTTTCGACGTGCATAATAATATGTATTATGGGTATTACATTATATAAACGGCTTAAGGCACCGCAGCACGTTTTCATTAGCCTCGTCATTTTGTCATATTATTATTTAGTTTATCGACCATATTATTTTTATAATATACTAATATCATTATGTAGATTATAAATTTTAATATTGCTAGCTGATCCCGTGCACTTCGTTGCGAGTTAAATGTATCAACTCTGTATGACTCAAACTTTGTTCAATTTGTTATTTAATATTCGGTGTATGGTGTTCAAAATTTATCTTAACTTTTCCGTCGCCCGGAATAAAAATTCTGATTCGGAGCAGTACATTATCAGGTAGGAAATCTACCTACTGTAGATCGAGGACCCCGTGCTGTTTGTACGTACGTGTATGATTTAACTCTAAAGTATCAAAGTTATATCAAGTTTGTTGTTTTAACTAAATTCCACCTATGGTGGATTAATATAATCAATTTATACAAAATCCTATCTTAACCTAACCATACTAAAAACCGATGAATAAAAAATACAAATTTAACCCTTTATAAATTAACCTATCTTCTTAACAGAGGTCTAATCTACCCAAAAACATTAATTTATCCTACTAATATTATAAACTCGATATTATATTATAATTTATATTTAAAAAGTAAAGCAAATAGTTATTTTTTAGATTCTGAGCGGAGCGAGGAAGCTATAGTGGTTTTACAATGGTGTTTATTTTTTTGTTTATTTATATCCTGTATACAAAATTTCTGCCAGAAGGTGTTCTTCGATTTCAACATATAGTACCTTATCTTTTAGAAAATTGGATCAAGATGGTACTTTAAAGAGGTCATTTTTCGATTTTATCAATAGTTATTTAATGCCACGGTAAAAACCACCGAAAAATTACGAAAAACCGCCAAAAATTGGATTTTAATTTCTAACGCTTTGTTTATTACCATAGAAACGAACAAAAAATAATAATATTATAATATTAATTCAACTTACATGATATAATAACTAATAACAATATAAAATATCCAGACTGACAAACCGTCTCCGCTCAGAATCGTTTTTCTTATACAATGATATTGTATCATTGAATTCAAGTTTAATACAATCCATTATACAATGGCCCACTTGTAACCTACTGTACAGCAGAATAACATCCACTTACCCGCTTTTTTGTATTATTATTATTATTATTATATATTAAAACCCATGGCAACCATTTATAAACAAAAATTTCCAACGGAAATCTCAAAATTCCCGTTTGAGCACCTCCCGGGGTTGGTCCTCTCCCTTTTTAAATTAGCCTATGTGTTATCCTGATGTATAAGCTATATTATTATTATTATTATTATTGTAAAGTTTCATTAAAATCCATTCAGTAGTTTTTACGTGAAAGAGTAACAAACATACTTACAAACTTTCCTGTTTATAATATTAGTAGGATGTACCTGCACATAATAATATCATAATACAGTAAAGTTAAAGTGTACACTCACGTTAGATCGGTCCTATACCTGCTTCTTCTGCTATAGAAACACACTACATTCGATAATTATTGCAAACTTTTGATTTCAAATTCGCGGAATCTCACAGTCGACCACCTGCAGTATACTGTATAAAATCATCGTACCACACCGGCGCCACGGTAATATAGGTATAAACCATAGTAGGTACCATACAATGTACATATTATATAAGTTTTCATGTATACGTATGTTGTGCAATGTGTATATGTTATTTTACACACACATGGGTATATTAGCTGTGAATTTATATTCCACCCATATTAAATGTGTAGGTACAAGTTGCGTTATAGGATACCTAATTAATTATAATATAATATGAATTATAGTCGCAACAGAATTTGCCTCGAAATTGAACAAGCACAGACGTCGTGTTGTAATTGTTTTGCCATACGTCTATACTTATTATTTTATGTGCGTTTACGCCATAACTCTAGTAAAATTAGAGCCTAATTAAATTTTATGCATGATGCTTCGCCCGGGATCACTATACTTCACTATCGTACCTACACAAATATTATTATTATTATGATCTTACTTGAAGTAATAACGTACATATTACGAATCCCAGTAAACTCAAATTGGTTCTTAGGTTCCCCTATTATATTCAGAATATTTATTTTTTCATTTTTAAAGTAATACTACCTATCATTGTAGTAACAATAAAAAACAAACCAAATATTTTACAAACTTATTATTATAAAAATATATTTGATATTGTTTTTAATTAACATCGGTGACAATGACCATTAACTACGGTATTTTTTTATTTTTTTTTAATTAGGTTATACTATTTGGTTTTGTTTAAGAAATTAAAAACTTGTGTGGTGGTGTCCGCCCGTGTCCGCGTCATGTTGGTCCAAGTGTTGCTCATCTATGGTGTTGGGTATGTTGAGGCTGCTAAATTATTAAAATTAAAAAATATTTTTTATAAAATATTCTAGTTTTTTGCGACTGATTTTTGTCCAGGCTTACTAATACTAAACGTATTTCTCAATCTGAACTAATTTTAAAACAATTTTAGGTTAAAAACTATTGGACTATGTGGGATTCAACAATTCCTAGGAATATTCGGACGCATAGGCTGTATAGCCATGGAACAATTTCTTGCCATTTCAGATGTGATATCTGGTCAAGGGGACCAGGGTCGTTTAGTATAATAAATGTTTATGTACTAATAAGGTGGTTTTCATTTGGGTGAATTCATTATTCCATATTATTTGGATGAAGTTTGTATAGACGACTAATATGTCTAAAACATCGTCTGGGCGAGTTTGTAACTATAATAATATATGATTTGGCAGAAAGTTATTTATGGATATTAGATAGCTAACTTATCTAATACATTTCCCTTTCCTTTTTAGAATCCTATAACAATCTAAGATTATATGAACGTGTTACTATTAACATATTTTTTTTTCTTGATTTACAAAAAATATTATCCACCCTTAAAAGTGATATTTTTTTGAATATCATGAATCTATGTGAAGGTATGCAACTTCTATAGTATAAGGTAAAGTAGAAAAATGGCGTTTTCGAAAATATATTTGACCTATATTAATTTTTTTCTATATCCTTCATTTTTATTTTTATATTAAATTTTTTCTGTCGGTATTGATTATTTCGTCTTCAGGTAACGCGAGTGAAGTCTAACGTATAATTTCACTAGTTTTTGAGTTTAAGTCTTTATTTGCTTTCATTTTTACACGCTCTGCAGTACGTCTTATTTGATTCAATATCAAAGACTTTAGGAAGTAACAACAACGTTAAAATACAATTCAGCCAAACGACCAGTTAAATTTTCACCTAAATGATGCATGCTCGTGTACCTACTCGGTTAAATTTTGGGTCATTCGCCCAAATGAATGACGCCCCATTAATATACTGTTATCGCGGAAGTTGTGTAGGTACAATAATAATATTGTATTATGGTCATGTTTAGCTGGTCGTGTTGGACAGGCACACTAAATGTGTTTTGTTTTGCTACAGAAACGTTTGGTAGGTAACGGTTACGTGCGATCACGTTCGTAGCTTCGTGTCAGGACGTTGCCCAGGATATCACCGCGAGTCTGTTCATGCGTTATATAAGTCAGTTGACGAAAAAACAAGCTGCAATAAATTTAATACCAACACGAATAGAGTCACACTACATAACAATTTAATATAGTATAATATTTTTACATTATTTTCAACGAATATTCAACGTTACATTTTATCAAATAATAACACGATAATATATTATATTTTAATATTCATTCAAAAATTTTGTACAAACTCATTTCGAAAAGTAATGTATATTTTATAACAATATGGTAAACATAAACACCGGAAAATCGTTTGAAACATATAATAACATATAATTTAATATCATATTATTATAGGTACCTACATCAATATGTTATTATCTCTTTTTTCACCAGGTAACTTATATTTTACATATTAAATATCCTGAAATATCCTGCTGTGTGCGGGGTTTAAAAATACATATTACACACATCTATTGAAATAACGTTTCAAAGTGAATCAAGTTATACCACTCGATATTTTGTAATTATTTCAATTATTTTACATTTATTTAACATTTCATAATACATATAAAAAACTTTAAATTTTAAAATTAAGGAATTTCTATCAAATTTAAATTTCCTAGATTAAATATTGAATTAATGAAAAAAGGCAACTTTTATTGGTAAATTAATACAATTCCTACAAAATTATCAGTAATATCACTTGAATGGTTTTTAATCTATCATAATTTTTGTATTTTTGTAAATGTTTGAATAAAAACATTTTATTTTTGTTTTTATTATAAATAAAGTGGCTGTTTATATATTTTAAATGTCATATTTATATTTAAAAAGTACTGGCACTCGAATATTACTAACAATGGCAGTTTGTATTGGTTTAATAAACTTACTTCCAGTATGTTGAATTAATTTTTCATTGTAGGTATTATGCATAAATTATGAACTAATCAAATTCTTGTATTGTGCCAAACCTTAGAAATATATTCTAAAAATGACATATTGAAATTGATGTTAAATTATTTTGAAGTAGGTATGTTGACTAATAGATTACATGAACTGTTTTAAAATGTATTATAATATCAATATGTTTTATCAAATAATGGATAGGTTTTGTTATTCTAATACAACATATGAATATTTTATTATTTGTATTGACAATACTGCCCTTAATAAATTTATTTACCTAATATTTCAATCAATAAAAAAGAGAAGTCACTACCCAATAGTTCAAAATTATCTCATGTAGTCAAAAGTCATGAAAGTTAAAAAAACATTTTGAATAAAAATACATATTATTAAAAAAGTTTAATGATCTCATTGTGATATTATTTTTTTTAACCCTATACATAAAGAAAAAAAATCAATTAATTAACGTTATGTTTTATCCAACACAAAGTTGCTATTTCACAGATGGATTATAGCTCATTTCCATATTTAAGTTATTATAATTATAAAGTTTCACTGTATTGTATGGAATTATGTGATGTCAACTGAACTACACACAATATTGTGTAAATTGAAAATATAAGGGTAAGACCAAGGATTCGCTCTTGCAGCAGCTTCCAATCTTTCTTTAGCCTCCATGATGAAAACATCAATATTTTTTGTAGAAATATCCATTTTTGGTTATTTATTTTCTTGATATATATGTTTTAAAAAAAGAAAAGTTTCCAGGGCTTCTAGAAGCTACTACTAAATTATTTTTCTTTTTAAAAATTATCATAGTAGATAATTAAAGTAAGTACCTACCTAATGTTTATTTTGTATAATTACATAGTTTTGGTTAAGTGTAGATTTTATTAGGTATATTAATTCAATAGTTCCTTATATTAAATTATTTATTTCTAAATTCATGATTATTATTATTTATTTATATATTTCAATCTATTTTTAGTTTTGATAAAATGTTTTTGTTTGTTTTTACAACAAGCTTTACTTATAAAGAATTGGACAAATTGATAAATAATAAAATAGTTAACAAATTAATAAGAATTTCACATGAATAAATTATTATCGAGGCTATTATAGGTACATTTAGTTCAGATGTAGATGAATACAAATATTTATATTATTATATTAAATAGGTATTTTTTAAATATTTACTCAGGGATTTATAACATTATGTATTTTAAAACCATTTTTTCTTGTTAATTAATAAATATATATTATACCAATATATTATGTATGATTATATTATATCTATACGAGATGCATTTATATTGATATTATATTATATTGATGCATTTTATAATAATTATGTTACTATAAACCAATATATATATATATATATTAAGTTCAATAAAAGTATTAAAAACTTGTATACCTAATCATAACAATAATATTTATTATGAAAAATATTTCCATATTCTATAATAAAAAAGTAAAAAATAAATGAGTGGGTAATGTGTTGATTCGGTTAAATAGTCATTATATGGAAATTTGATTTTTAATCAAGAATTTATTACACCAACAATTTAATTTTATGCACAGAAGTATATTATTATTTATGTGTATTTAAAATATCTTTTGGATAAAAAATGTTTTTAATAGGTAGGTAGTTAAAAATCATAACCCCGCCAATGCAGTCTAATTTATATGAGTCAGCAATATTGTTATGTATAAAAACACACCCGAATATTTTATGGCAATTATAGTTAGTGTTAAATTAAGAAAATTAATTAAATTAATTATTATAATAAAAATATGACATTTCGTCATATTTGAGCAACTTAAGCTTATATTAAAAAAGCTATATTGACTTGAATGGTGATTATAATTTGGTTAAACGTTTATATTTGAACATATTTAAAAACTATGAAATAAATTAACTTACCCGTAATTTCCATCAGGATTAAAAAGCGGGCATATTTATTACATAACAATATTCGGCTAATTTTCACGGTTTCAATCCGGCTGTCCTAACCCTCCTCCAAATCCTATACGAATGTCTCCAAAATATTGTTGGGCTTAAACATAATGCTAGGCTGGGCTTTGAATAATTGACCGAAAGCTACACGAAACTGTTTGCTCATGCAACAATAAAATACAAAGTTTAACGACGCATTCAAGAGAGCTAACATGTCCATAAGCTCGCCAAATAGACTATAACATGTTTGAAAAAAACCCCTTCCCAGTATGCCACTTAGTAGACCCAGTATTCCTTGCGGGAACTCCGTGGCAAGAAATAATAACAACACCGCAATCATTATACGGCTAGTTCGATCCATCCTTTTCTTAAGTTTCATATTCCTTATACGAGCCATTTGTTGCTGGGTCGGAAGTCGCTTTGCTTTCCTTTCAGATGCTTCACTCAACGCGTTTATCTAGAAGTTAAAATTACACTATTGATATTTTCGATTGGATGATTACCATAATATTTAAGTATGGATTTGTTCTGTATATACAATAGATTTCAGAGAAAGTTGTTGAATAATATTGTTGAGATAAAATGTGTTAGGCTAATAAAAATAAAAATGGTTTTTAATTTGAGAGGAATACTTTGAAGGATTATTATGTTGTCTACGATGGTTTGAACTTTTGGTAAATATTAATGAGATAATTTGGTAATATTATACAAAGAAAGAAAAACGCATGAATAACTATTTCAGATTTTGTTGTTACAAACGTTGAAAAAGGTTAACAAAAAATATAATTTACACGGTGGTAAAAAATTAGTGCATTCTGGGTGGTCTACAAACATTTTATATTCAAACATCCTTTGTTAATTTTGGTTTAAAATGTTTAAGGGTATCACAATATTATATTAGTTTACACCAGTTTGGCGATTTTGAATCTTTGGAAGAGCCCATAATATATTATATATTTGAAAGTGATAATTGCTCATCCATTATTGTATCGACGTTATACTGTAGTCTGTAACTACAAGTTACACTTACCAGAGATATGGTAACGACGGTTAGTATTAGGCAAGGCAGTAGTTTGATGATCACAGCATATGTCCACAGATGTATCATGTACAATAATTCATGGTTCACCCTTGCTATGGTGCTCAAGCCCAAATGGTACAACGTGGCCACAGTACCGTTTTCGACGACTTTCGTTTCCAGTATTTCAAACACTAGAAATGTTGGGCTGCAAATGATGAACGGCAGTAGATACGATAATTTGATGGCTATACTACATCGCCGGTCGGAGCATATGGCGTGCATAGAGTTAGGCAACCTGTAAAACGATAATAATAGGTATATCAATATTTTTATTATTTTCATTTTCACCTGAAGAAAATCCAACTGCGCATTAATAAATTAAAAAGGACGATTCAGAAAAATGAATTACTATTGTTGTTATTGAGATTTATGACCAGAAAGGAAACATTATGATTAATAGTTTGGAAAATAATGAGAACAATTTAAGCCCGGTTAAATTCATTAATATTACGAAAATTACAGTTGTAAAACTATACAAATTCTTATAGTTGACTAACGTTATCATTAATCTATATATTTTTGTCCTTTTGGAAAAAATGTACTGAATCATAACATAAAAATAGTACCTAATAAAATTATAATAATATAAAGTACATTACATTTTAACAATAAACTACTCTAAGTTTTTTTGTATAAAGTAAAAAATAATTGCATGGATTGTTCTGAATTTTTAGCAATGATACATTTTAAAATAAACGAAAGTGAGTTACTTAATACCAATTTATTCTACCCAGCTAATTCTGCTACCACATTTTTAAATTCAAATTCACCGATTAATCGGACGTTACAATAATTAGCAAATAAATATAAGATAGACCCTTTTGTAAATAGTCTTTATACATTTAAAAATAGTCTTGAACTAAATGTTTAGTGTTCAGTTATTTAAAGTGTAATATTTATCTGTATTGATTGTAAATTGTTTATGATTTATTGTACATTATAATACCTAAATATTATAATAAATACTTGTAATTAGACTTAGGTCCGTATGAAATATAAAAATAAAATAAAATAAAATGAAAGGTAGGTATGTATGTACCTATTTATGTACCTATGTACGTATATTTTTCTTGTAATGTAGTATAATACATATTGTTATAGAATATAAAATCAATAAGTACTAGTTATTGTTATCCAGACCATCCAGTAGTTCAGTATATTCTAATGGTTTAAACAATAGCTATAAATTATAATACCTACTGGAAACTACGCAGTATATTAAAATGTGTAAAAAAGGCTTTATGAATTGAGTAAAAGTACTATACTTTATTAAGAATATTGTTTTTAAAGGAATTAAGACATCAGCTGTTTAAAACTTTGATTATTATTTAACGTCTAATTATGTTTTTGAAAACAAAATACATATAAAAAAATAATCTTATAAGTTATTTTTCACGATGCTACTATGTTTTAAACATAATCATTAATCATGTAAACTTATTAAATAAACTAAACTGGATAATAGATTTTGATGCCAGAATAGAGTAGAATAAACAACATTTAAAATGCACTCAATAGACAATATTTAATATTTAATAATTAATTAATTTATGATAGCTATTCTTTCATCCTTACATAATTACATTAATAAATGTTTAAAAAAAAAATGTGTTAATAATTAATGTTATGTTATAAATAAATTATTTAATAATAACAACGTTATCTATATAATATATTGTATGGCCAATTTCAGTTTTTAATTTATCACAGTTAAATTCTGTATGCATAGAGAACAAGAGGATCTGTAATATATGCATAATTTCTGTATAATAGACTACAGAATATAAAATATTAGTAGGTATATTTCTGTATAATTCAGTGAAATCCCAAAATACTATACACTCTCGGTCGCTGAAACTTGGACCGCTATACAAAGGGTTTAATTTGAAGAAAGTTTGTAGTTTGTTACCAAAAAGTCGTTGATATTAGAGGTGTCCGTTGGGGGAGGTTTCGTTGTATTTCGATATTTTATAAACTAAACTATATTATATTTTAATATATTGCTGAGCATTTTTCCGGTTGATTAATTAATCGTTCTTTGTTTAGTTGTAACTTGTAATATGTTGTTTAAGTAAATGTATATCGTATATTATGTATCGATTGCTTTATTTTAATAGTTATAATCCTTAAGATTTTCTACGACTAATTTTAGATTTAGTTGAGTGATTAATGAATTGATTTTACAATGATTTATATTTTTTATGATTCGTGTCTGAATACAAGAAAAAAATGGAAAAAATGCTTCGATTTTCTACTATCTAGTTGATACTTTTGAGTGGTTGAATGGAAAATTACCAGTATTTTACTTAATATTCAAAAAAAAGGAAAACAGACATTTATGGACATTAGACATTTTCAATTTGTTTAGTTTTTTTTCAAATAGATTATTAATAAAATGTTTTTTGTTAGGTCAAAACTAATCTTGATAATGTATACGAGGTTTCTCATAAGTTGTTATAATAGCAGTGGAGAAACATTGGCAGGTTTTTTTTCATAAACATTTAAAGTACATTTTTTTACAAAATTCAGCAAAATGTCGTAAATATGCAAATTATTTTGTAGCTAAACATGAATAAAATGTTCAATTTGTCTAGCTAAGAATTCAAAATATAAAATAAGGATACTCATAAGTAGTTAGTACTCTAATCAAAATATCTAAAAATTATATAAACACAATTTTTTGTATGTATATTATTTTAATTTAAATTTGAACGATAATTGATTGAATAATAATAACGATTTTAGTTTCTTTGGGGTAATATAAAAATATTATTTGTGGGTACTTGAAACTTTTATAATATATTATTATAATGATACACAATGAAATTTTAAAAGAAAATTTTTTGACAAAAATCAATTCAATAAGCTATATTACTAATGTCTAATAGCATAATAAATTACAATTATATCATAAAATTACTTAGTAATATAGTCCCTATAATCTTTTATAGTATACAATAATTTTATATCATTGAATTTAAATTTAATACATCCATTACAGTGACCTCTCGAGACACCTACTGTACAGTATAGCGGTACAAATTTGCCCACCTTTTTTCAGTTGATAATTATAAAATAAACGTTTTAAAAATAACAAAATACAAAATTATTTTAAATACTGCTATGGACACAATTTTACACACACGTACCGTTAAAATGTTATTTCTAAGATTGCATTGTTATTTAGCAATTTAGCTTCTAAATTATCTTTAGAATTTTACTAAAACTAGCTGTACTTATGCTACTAGCTCTACCATTGGATATAATGGTATTTGCTTAGTTAAATATTATGTATATTTTATGAGATATTTAAACTTAAAAATTGGTCAAATCTTGTTATATTCCATATAATTTTAAAATCAATAAAAATTGGTATTTAAAATGTAAATTACATTATTACCCAAATTATGACTATGAATTCCTAATTCTACAGCGTTGGGGTTTATATTGGTGCGGCCATTTACCGCACGCTGGTCATTCGCTTTAGGGTGGTTTCCGGGAGAACACCATGTAATTTTAATTATGGAAAACCTAAACTTTAACCGAGGTGACAGATTATTCACAGATTTCTATCACGACAGTATAAGCCGACTACTATAATATGCACAACCCACAGACATTATCTAGAGCAACCTAAGCAAATGCCAAGGTCCGTGAGATAATATATCGATCAATTTTAATGTAATGGTATTATAATTTTAGTGTAGGTATAGTAGATAATTGTTGATTTAATAATTTTGATTGAATCAAAGTCTTGTAGCTTAAGATTTATACAAGCTCGTGATAATCCGTATAGTGTAATATAATTTTCTTGTAACTATGGAAACTCATATTTACTCACAGTATGATAAGATGTTAAATTAAGTAACTTACCTACCGGCTACCATACACGCTTTGTATGAACACAAGTCTATAACCACATAAAGTTAAGTATTTTCTTTTAACAGAACGAATTTTTAAAAGTCTTTACCCTCATATAATGTAATCTCGTGTACAGACAATTTTTTTTAAATAATTTACGATAGGATAATCTCATATTATTACTATACTACATTATAGCAGAATTAAGTATACACCTAACTACTTTAGTGCTTTGAAACGAAAAACAATTAAATTATACTTCCGTGGATTATTTATTTTATGAAGTGTTTTTGTATATTATGTAGTATATTGTAGTTATTGTATTGGCATTCAGTTTATGAATAAAATTAAGTAGAACATTTATAGACCATATTCTTGAAACATACTACAATTCCGGTATAGTGCCAAGTTGCATAAAATAATTTGGTCACTTATTAATTATTTCATAAGTAAATTAATTAAGTAAGTTTAGGGTGTGATGTAAAATTTATCCATTGAATGAATTTTATTTATATATTAAGCTTATATTATAAGCCTTTAGGATATAGGTATTGTTTGTTCAGAACTGTTATACGTAATTTTGTATTACAATGTATATTGAATGTATAACCGTTTTTAAATTTAAGATCATATAGTTCCTTAATCATTTAGTATTATCAGATTATCTTATCTATTAATATTACAATATATAATTATATTTAACTATAAAATGGTGTTTTTTTCCCCTTGATATATTGATGACCGGAGGAGGAAATATTAATTAGTTGCAATAAGAAGTTCGACGGGAAAGTTATAGTTCGTATTTCTCTAATAAATTATATTATTTATTCAACTTTTAATAATTAGTAATTACCAACATATTATACTAAACAAGTGCCTACCTAATTTGAAATTATATTTATGTAAAAATTTAAAGTTATAATTAATATTTTGAATATCTACCAAAGCATTAAAATAGTAGGTATACATCAATTAATAATATAAAACTTTTATTAGTAAAAAAAAAACTGAAATATTAAAATATTTTTATTCTTAAACCAATTTTTTTGAATAAATGTTACAATGTGTGTAAAATACATATTATACTTTTGAATTCACTTGATCTTCCAAAATAATAAGAAAACGAAAAATATTAGAGAATTGATAGACTTTTTACTTGTGTTTATCCAACCTCAGATCCTAATCCCAATAACTTGGTGAAGCTTGATGTGACAATACAAATCCAAACATTTTGTGGACATTATAATTATTATAAATTAAATATTATATTATATTGATTACAAATTGAAATATCACGCTCATAATGTGTTCCAAATAATAATCGGTTGTATTATGATTTAATCGAATAACATAAAGCTATTTTGTTCAAAACAGGCTCACTGTATTTTACATGGTTTGTGTAGCTCTTCAGGAATTTTACGTTGTCGTGAATCTTATAACCTCGCCGTGTACCACTCAAATATTTTAAACAGAAAATATTTTCTATCCCTATAAATCAAACAATGATTTATATAAACAAGTTGTGCGCATCATAAATTATTAATGTTTTCAAGAATATGTATGGCAAAAATATAGTTTGTCCTGCGTAATGTTTTGTTTTAAACAAAATCTTTCTACTCTCTGTGCAGTTCGTAGTACATAATGCATTGGATGTTAAACTAAGAAATTTACGTTATTGCGTCCGCCTAGGCTTCTTATTTTTGTATGACACGGAAACCAGTCGTATTGTAGCACTGTTAGGCTTAGGAGTACTGTGGATTTTAAATAATGATAATACGGTCCAATAATACTCATAAAATATCGTTTTCAAATGGAAATTAACTGACAGGCGACATTAATAGAAATGTTATTTCGATCAAAAAAGGATTATTAGATCGCAGTGATGATTGTATAGTGTGCCTTTAGCAAAGTACTGTGAAATTGTGAAACTGGAGATTTATAAGCTTTACGTATTTTGGCTTGGTAACCTATATGGCTATATATGTATATAATATTATTCTATGTATTGTGTTGTATAATATTATTTGTAATATGTTAGTTGTGGTAATTTATTTTCGAGTGAAGTGTCATACACAATAGTAGTATTGGTATAAATTATGTATAATATATATTATATAGGCAGGTCACAGGGTGTAATATAACATGTATACTGGGTTTTTAATTATTGTAAAACAACCGTTAAATATATTTAATATTTTTGTCACAGTGACTGACTTTCATTTGTATTCCATATATGGACTATAATTTGTATGTGAATTTCAAATTTTTACAACCTAACTTACATCTGGTTATGTTATATAGCATTTACAAATTGATAAAATATGTAAAAAAAAAGAGTTTATTTTTCTCGCTGAAATGTTATTTTCATTTCAAATGTAGTATAACACCCGAACCTGCAGGTTTTTTCAACGATTACATTTGTTATTAATTAATATTATATACATGCTGGTAGTGTCAATTTATTTACGTATTTTGGTGTCGAATTTTAGATTTTGGTATGCTATAACTATTATAAGTTATTACATGGTGCAGGGTCAGGGTGGTTCAACCTTTTGTAGTTGGCGAGGAAACTGGGGTCTGCCAAAGAAAAAATATATTTTATTTTTTAACAAACATAATATTATGTTATACACAAGTTTTTTTTCACATTACATATTAATATTAATTTATATATGATGATTAGATTATTGTATTTAAATAAAACCATTAAACAATATAAAACCTAATATTTGTTTATTTTCAACCAAACTTTAAAATTATTAAATATATTTACTACATTTTATGTCTTCTAAAAGGCCAAAAAAAAGAAGATTTTTAGGGCTGATGGTTTGATCACCCTAGATCTAAGTTATAACATTCCAAGTTGAATTAAATAGTGAATAATTTTAATTATAATAACTAGACTAATTAGTCCTATCTTCGAGTTCATGATGATGACACTGCAGATGACAGTCATTATTTATCTCACTACGATGACATACACTCTGTATACCTAGTACAGTCAAGTGAGTAGGATATTATGGACGACAAAATATAATATAAAAGATATACATTTAAATTTGTATTTGTCTCGGGTTCTTTCTCAACTGGTTTTAATGCGTTTGTCGAGTACTTGAGTAAATATACTCGGACTATACACTTCATATGCGTGGTGCGATTTAGACGAAGTTTTCGAATGTTATCATACACCATGTCACCATATACTCCCGGAAGACGAAATGAAAAAAAAATACAATAGGCAATAAAGAAATACGATATAACAGTAAAATCAAAAGTCACACAAAGCAATTTAAAACCCGTAATTCTATACTGTTTTGACGATTCGACGCAATTTATTGGAACGCGGTGGTATGTGATTCATGACTGTATAATATTCTGTTTTATTTTTCAAACACCTATGTACCCACACTTAAGGTTTATCGGTGTTCACTGTTCATATCAGCGTGAATACGATTTATAATATAAAAGCTACAGCTTTGTATGAAAACATACTTGGGGAATGCTAAGTTCATATTAATCTTTAACGGCCAGAGGCCTATAATATTATAATATTGTATACCAAGTGCTTTCACTTATTGAGTGTTTGGGTTTTTTTTATGCTTTGAAAAAACGATATCATCGATACAACATGTCGGTTATCCAAAGGAACATATACGCTCGATAAGCCTCTGCATTTGGATACAAACAAACATATTAGATGAAACGACACCATAAAATATAATATCGTGGTGAATCATAAAACCATACCTTCGTATTTTGTAGTGACAGCTTACATTGCATTTGCATGCATGTTTGTTCGTTGTAAAAATATGTGCATTTAAGTTATTTTTTACCTTGAAATAGAGGACCGTATTTGTGTCAAGTTTATTTATTGGCTTGAGTTATAAAAACTGTTGAAATTCTTCAAATCATGTGAAATAAGTTTTTCTCATATATGTCAGATACCGTTGGTTAGTTTACCAATATGTTCAAATCGATTTGAATTTTATTTAATGAAACATAACTCAAATCAATATAAATACTCAGATTTTGTACTAAAGTATAGCAATCAAACTAAATATAACTGAAATTTACATTTTTCATTAGGAATACCTATTTTAGTGGGTGTAAAACTCGCATATATATATATTTTACAACTAGATTAAGCATATGATTGAAAATTGGCTGTAGATTGTGGTTACATTTTTAATTTTATCTAAAACGAATTAACATATATCATAATATGGAGTAAAATGAAGATATGTAAATATTTACCAATTGAAAAATGGAACGATTCTACTAAGTAATAGCTTTCAGCTTATGAATACATACAACCACTTAATAAACTATGTGGATAGACTTAATATTAATTTTAATGTTTTTAATTTATTTCAAAAGAAATAATAAAATAATTCTAACAAAATAAAAATACTATGTACATGCTTTTCTTCTTAACTAGATTCCAAGCAAAATCAATCGTCTCTTATACAAATTACAATATACAGAAAAAGTTGCTCTGGTGTTTTTAGTGCTTGAAAAATTGTATAAGCAAAAAGCTACTGATTAAATGTTGCTTCCTGTTATATTATTATTATCTACTTTTATAGTATTCATCGATTAAAATGTTTTATCAAGTATGAATCTCTATATTTTGCACACAACTTCAGTTTATTTTAATTAAATCAGAAAAGAATTTGGCCGACTCTAATGGGGTTATTGCGTTTGGATTAGCATAGAAATAAGTTTCAAATTAAATTATTTTAACAAGAATGTCATGAAATCGTTTTCAAAAATGTTATATTATAATCTAACCATAATTCCATGAACTAAAATATTTTTCAGTTTTATTGACTCTCATTTTCATCACTTGTCTATACATTTTATCGAAAGCTATTAAGAATTTGCGAAAAAAAATAAAAACATATTGGAAATTAGAAATTTGTACCTACTACATATCCACTTTTGTAATATATATACGTGGGGGTTGTACGAACGTTTTGGAGTACATTTACTAAAAGTAATTCTTGTGAAAAAAATACAACAGATTTTAAAAATCAATATCTTTGCTATAGATACAATTTATAGTTTTGAGTTTTGTGTACATAATATAGGTACCTATTGAATACTAATATTAATATATTCCAACTAACAACTAAAATTACTGAAAACTAGTGAAAACTCGTTGAAATGGTTAATTTATGTAAAATAATAAACAGGATAAAATTGAGATTACATAAACAATTTCTTACAAATTATACAATGTGCACACAGGACTAATAATAAGATACCTACTAGCAGTAGCGTATCCAGAATTTTTTTTCGGAAGGGGTTATAATTTATTTTTGTCAAATTTTATCTAACTAACCCCTTAACCCCCCCCCTGGATACGCCACTGCCTACTAGATAGCCTATAATATAGTCATTAATATAACAAATACATGGGTGGTCAGAAAATAGGCAATATTTTACCTACCTACTTGGTAAACAATATTTTTTTTTATGATTAATTACCTGGGTATTGGGCAAAAAAATTTAATATTTAAAGGGTACTGAAAATTAGGGCCACAGTTATATAACATATTATATTTTATAACAAAGACCGGGTCGTTTTCAATACTTATTAGTGTTATTACTTACTAGTGTCGTATTGGTTGACAAATAGTCACACCCAAAGTTAAAATTATTAATTCGAACGATAACTCTTAAGCCGGATTCACAGCTGCGTCGTGTGTCGTGTCGTGTCGTGTCGATCGTATTGTGATTGGATATTACTTTTTTGGTATCATGTAATAACCAAGGTGCAACCGAGTATACCAAGAATTGACTACTGCTCAACTTTTAAACCATATTGGTTACCAGTCGTAACCATATAATAACCAAGCCATCGCACGACACTGCACACGGCGTAGCTGTGAATGCGCCTTGATAAGACATGCGATACCATACTACCACATTGGTCCAGAATATTTGTATGTAAAGATTAGTGATTTGAATAGTATTAATAAATTCATTTTAATATAAATTACATTTATTAATTTGCCAAAGGCATGATTTTATTGAATACAATGAAAATACATGTACAATTATTATTTAGGTACCTGCAGTCAATTTATAATAAAAAATAATTAAAATAGTAAACATTAGGAAAAACTATTTTTTAAATTATGACCAACAGATTGTACAAGATCAAACCCGGTTCTTTCTCATTTTTCGTATTACTTTATTTTATTTTATTCTGTCCGACTAAAATCTGTTTGTTAATCTTCTGTGTACCTATTATGCTTCTAATTTTAATTTAAATATTTGATTGAACTTCCAATATAACATATACAATTCGTGGATATTTGTTTGTGACATAATAGAAGTTGTTTTTGAAATGTTGATGAAAAGATTTGACGGCATTTGTTGTTTCAAAACGTAAAACCCAACCTCGCATCGTCACAATTAAAATTTTCAAAAATATAATCGTTAAAATATGGTGTTAATTTAACGTTTTATGACATATGATTCATAAAACCACTCTCAAAGCAGTCACCAACTTCGTGTGAATTTAATTTTGTGTAAGAATTCTTGTTTTTCCTTAATTTTTCTTATTACTCGGAACTTTACATTTTGTCCTCCTCAATGCATCAACTAGATTTTCTTTCCCACTGGAAAAGATACTGAAGTTGAAAATCAAAGCAATATTTCGACTACTTATCGTGTATAGAGGCACGCACAAAAAAAAATGTTTAAATAAAAAATAAATACACACTTCATTGTAAAATCAATACATTCATCGCTCTACTCTGCAGAATCTAAAATACACACACATATTCTTAAAACCAATACAGCTTATGAACTCAATTTAAAGTAATAAGATATGTACGTGTGCTTTTCAATGAATAAATAATTCAATAGATTTATTATTTTTACTGTATAATATACAATACATATATGATATAGGTACACTTAATATTATAATATGAAAACGCAAAAGCTGTAATATTAATGGAAATATTTTCTGATTTACATTATTTTTAACACGAATCCCGGAAATGTAATACAATAGTAGTTAAAAATATTTACTTTTATAATTGCATTATGGTACCTACGTATTTCTAACTGTTTATTTTTCTTTTATATATTTAAAATTCTATTGTACTAGATACGAAATGTTAGTGAAAGAGTAGGTAGGTACGTCTTATTATTATCGATATAAAATATTAGTAAAGTGTGTAGTATTTTGATTTTAAATTTAAATAATTGCATATTTTAAAATGCACATACATTAAAAATGATAATTTAGAGTTAGCATAGGGCTTTCAGGGCTTTCATGATCAAATATTCAAATAAAAAAAAATAGTAATGCCATACGTATATTATAGGTGTACACGACGTGGATACTGTAGAGGGTTCTCTGTTATCAACCACAGAATAAAATGATCAAAAATAATTCATTTCTCGGAAACGAGGTTCATAGAATTATCTTTTGCGCCACACAGCGCCGTGGGGCATATTATAATATAACTTCTCCCACGTGGTTGTGTTGCATCTAAATTGGCTTTTTTTCAAATGTACTTAAAGTACCATAATAATATGTTATTACTTTGGAGGCGAGGAGGTCTTTTTTTGACTAAGATCAACTGACAATAATAATAATAGTTCTTCTCAGGAGATCGACTGATTGAAGAATTAATGAGTGTTGAAAAGACGCTATAATAGTAACAATATATTTATTTGGTATTTGTACGTAGGTACATGAAAAAATCCTGAGAACTCGCTTCTACAGTCTACTGTATATTACTATAGTAATTAGTAGGTTTAAATGTATTTCGAAGATCACATTATACTGTGTATAATAGATGAGTTAAAATTGAATTCAATGAAAAATAATTGTATACGAAAAACGATGCTGTGGAAACATATCAGAATCTATTTTTAGTGATAGTCCATCTATATAATACATATAATATTTATATTACGAATTAGTATTTTCCTCATTTAATATATTGAACTAAGTAATAGTTTTTCATTAGCATCGAACATAATTACATGTTATATACCTATCATAACATGAGTCAATAATGATGTAACGCAGAATGGTGTAAATAAGCTCAAGCCAATGTATTTTCGATATTTTTTAATTGCTACCTATAAGAAAAACTTTTGTTGAACCTTGTATTAAACGCTCAAGCTTTTTAATAGAGAAAAAACATAACCAACCTAACTCGAAAAAAAAACTAAAAAAATTTAAACATTTCAAGTCTCTATAAATGGTTAAGAAAGATCCAACAAATTTTTAAAATTACATCAAAACAATGGCTAGAAAATCTTAGTATAAATTGTTGGTAAAAATGTCAAGTTTTACAGTTATTCCTTTCTGAATTACAAAAAAAAAAACATGGTGACAAACAATTTCGTCGAAAACTGGTGTAACAGTTATTAAGAAAGTTGCTATAAATTTCTTACTTTGACCTCTCAACTAGAAATAATACCAACACACCACCAGCCAAGTTGAAGATTGAAGAACATATATTCTGCTCCAAAACGCGATGGCAGACCCAAAAAATAAAAAATATACTTAGTAACAAAAGTAAAACCAATACATTCCTCACTTCACTCAGAATCTATATATATATTATCTATATATATGTAGATATTCTATATTGGTTAAATATACACAATGTTGTTAAATCTTACTCTTAGAGTAATGGTGACTAGTTACAACTATTTTATATAATTTATACAATATACACTTTAAGCATATTTTGGGAGTAATTCTTGAAGAAAAAATATATCGTATAGTTATAGAATTTAATTTAAAAACAAATATAGTTGCGTAGGTACCATTTCAATTAAATTTAATTTGCTATTTTTTGTTTAGATTTAGATCACCTCAAGGTGGATATACAGAGGTGTAAACACTCTGATTATAAATTGATTGAAAAATGTACACCAGTTGTGATTCCTACCGGGAGCGCTGACTACCCGATGAGGGCTCATAATGTTTGTACTTCTATACGAAAATGCAATGCTTGCAAGTTGTAACGCCATAAAAAATAAATATATAAGCTATCAAATTAATTAAAATAATGAATAACTCAGATAGATTTTTCTTAAATAATTTTGAAACATAAATCTATCTTCAATTATACAATTATTGATAATTATTCACATTTTTTTTTTGGAATATTGATTTGTGGAGTAGATATAGACATGTTGCCTACCTGTTAAAATAAAAAATTTAAATTTATGAATTTATTGTAACGTTATCATATTAAAATATATTAATTAAAGTACCTACCTAATTGTAAATTTGTTATTTCCTTATACCTATTTACATCATATTATCCTAGTGTGTACTCTTTTGGCTTTTGCAATATTGTTATTCATTTAAATATCTACACAACCAACTCTTTTTATACAAAGGTGGTATGAAATTTATTTTTTTTACTTATCGAGTATTGTAGTATGCCTCTTAAGTGTTTTGTGTCTGGGTGTAACTCTGGGTTACCCAAACAAAACAAAATATATAAACAGCAGGGAATAAAACTGCCTTCGGTATTTCATCCTCCTGAGGTAGATATTTCTTATACTAATTAATAATTATTATATATTTATATTATTATGTATATGTATAGTCAATGAAAAGTTCATATTAGGGTAAATAATTCATTACTTTTTAGAACATGATTGATACATGGAATTTAAAAATTCCACGAGCCGATAGATCATTAACAAAAAAATATGGAGTATGTTTCAACAAAAATATTAATAAACGAAAATCTCCAACAGAAAGGTCAATAATACCAAACAATCGCAAGAAAAATAAACCCAGTGATATAAATGTTAGATATAATAATATTATGAAGCAATAACACATTCCTTCATTAGTTTAAATAATATTTATTAAATGACTATACAGCCTGTAAATGAAACAATTGTTAATCCGGAATTAGTCACTGATATAACAGAAAATCCTATAATTGAACCACTTAGGTATAATAATGTTCATATTGATCCAAATAATATTAACTATTAAGCTACCAGGTACAATGTGAGGTTGCATACTGATTACTCAGAAAAAACAGTTTTTACTCAAATCAGTGGCTTTCACAATAATAAATGTATTATGTTTATTACCCCCAACGTAGTTAAGGTAAGAGTTTTACAATGAAAAGAGTAAATTTGTCACATTCGTTCACAAACATTGTGAGTGGTGGAGAAATGTTGAATTCTCTTGTCAATATTCAACATTCATTAAAAGAAGATAAACAGCATAAATTAAACCTAGAAAAAAAATTTAATGAAATATTAGACAATGGTGATTTTGAAATATTCAATGATAATTTATACTGTGAAGATCAAATTACATCTTATATAGACAAACTTGCTCTAACCTACTTTGTTGGTTATGTTGCTCGAAGTGCCAAAAAACATTCATTAGCAAAAACTTGCAATGATTGTTTTAATTCTCTTATTTCAACATCAGATGATCATACTAATCTTGAAGTAGAAGTTCAAGAGTTTATAAATATGAGAATTAGAGGACATTTACTCAGTCCATCAGAATGTCTAATGAATATAATATACTGCGTTTAGACTGCTATTATAAAATATGTCATTAATAACAAAAGTATTAGTAGACATATTTTGGAACACGGTTAGCGTTTTTTAGTGTACTTTCTAATTAAATTCATGTTCTATATTTCAATTATATGTATGTTCAGTTCAATATTCTATAGTTATGGATGAAGTAAACATTACCGGAGCCCCTTCCAAAGTTGGCTGTCTGGAACATCAGAATGAATAATTGACCAAATATATTATTAATTTCTATTTGAACACCAGAATGATATTTGCATGTAAAAGGCATAAATGCATAATCGAATATCTTAATCAAATATCATACATGAAAAATACTATAAAAAGATTAAAAAAAATATCAAAATTAATATAAATATAAGCTACTACTTACCTACTGGTAATTGTTTTCCAATCTGGATATTAAAATATATGAATTAAAAGTACCATGTACGATATACACATATTATACATATTAAGTTACATTATTTAAAGTTTAAAATATTAATTATTAGATCATGAAGTCCGCAGTCCTTGTAATTACTAAATATACTAATTAGTAATTAGAATAAAATGCTAAATTGCATAATGCGCCATATAAACTTTAATGTGTTTGAGCCTTCATCGGGTAGCCCACTATCATAATGTAAAAGATGGCGAGTGTTTACACCTCTATATATCCACCTTGGATTACCTAATTAATTCTGACTATTTTTGACATTATTGTATAATGTATTATTATTTATTATTTTTTATGTGTAGTGTGTACGTATATTGATAAAATACATTGGTACCAACGACTTTATGGTACTTGAGTGATCGTTTTATAAATAGTAAAAATTCAAGTTTATTGAGCTTACTATTTACTCAAATTAAATAGTATTTGCAAATTGATTTAATAAAATATCTTATTTCATCAATATTTAACCATTTGATAAATATCCATGACTTTGTGGTTATACAATAAGTAGTTTTTATACTTTTATCTTAATAATATATTATTAAGTATTTATATATAAATATAAATTTGGTGGTTAAGAATTTAAATTCATTAATATGAAATAGTTTAGACAATACAATATTTTTAATATTGAAATAGGTAAAAGCAAATGGACTAAAGCAATATTAGTTAATATAATATTAATACTTTATAGTATTTGAACCCGTTCCTATATTATAATTAAATTGTTGTGGGTAAACAATGTTAAAGTACCTATACAAGTTTTAAGATAAAATATTTATGGAAAAATTAATCCTATTCCTTATTCCTTATTCAAAAGAACTTATATAAGAGTTACAAGTTATGGTTATTATATTATGGTCGTTACGGATATAAACAGTATCTAAATATTTTCGAATAATAGTCTTTAACGAACGAAGGAAAAACTTTGGTATTACCCGAATTAACTTGCTGTAGGTATGCAATTTTCAAACTTCACTGTAAGTCTTTACATCAGGTTTATTTTGTAATTTTTAACGGTATATTAATATATTATTTTACTGACGCTATTTGCATGAGTATGTCTGCACATGGATGTATTTACCATTTCGGCACGTGTAACCGTGTAAAAATGCCTTTGGTACTTTAAAATATGCCTCTGTCTGAGTACAAATGTAAGTAAAATCGTGTACTATTTTTATTTATATTGTTGATGGGGATTTGTCCAATAAATGACAACATCACGCTGTCCTCATATCAGTGCTCATTGTTGGATAATTGCCTGTTTTGTTATCGATACCCAAGGAAAATTATCTATAAATAAAGAGTTTATATAAATATATTTTACCTATATAAAGATAAAAGTTGTCCATATTAGAGCAGGCCATTTGAGAAATATATACCACACAATTTAATTTAAAAAAATATATTACATTTCAAGACCTGCTATAGAGGTATATTTGAGTCTTAAGTGTTTGTGAAATATCTAACACAAAATACCGAAAATTTAATGAAACCAATAACGACAAAAGATTTCAACGAGGCAGGTCAGGTGGACTATAATAAACTTCAGAAATTTCACAGATGTCAAATATAAATGGGTTTTTTTTTTAAATCAATGATTTATTGATTGTAAACAGGTTTGTGCTAATTATTTTCGCCCAAGAAAAATGAACTGTATTTTTTAAAATGTTCCATTGATTAAAATTATTAGTAATAATAATAAAATAAGTAAGTACCTATACATGAAACAAAAATTCAACAAGGTCCAGGAAGGGGGTGGGCGTTCGTATAGGTACGCCCCTGCCATAAAGATAAGGTAATATTGAGAGGTTAAATAAAGATATTAAACATTAAATACATAAACAAATCAAAATATCTTTGCCAAACTACCAAATATGTAACTGCTGTTATCACAACTCTGGAAGTTGCAATAATAAATAAAAAAATTATAAAAATTAGAGTAAGTGGGTGACGTTCTACTGGGCCACTAAATGGGTGGTGTTAAATTTGAATTCAATAATATTATAATATCATTGTATATAAAAAATGATTCTGAGCGGATTTTCATACTATCATATTTGTACATAGCAATTTACTTTAAAAGTTTCAAGTACCCACGAATAATATTTTGAAATTACAACACAAAACTAAAGTCGTTATTCTTCGTTAAAATATCTAATTTTGTAAGATTTTAGACTTAAAATAACAGTAGTTTTCAATCCTTCGCTATAAAAATTGAATATTTTATAAATTTATAA
The DNA here is from genome assembly GCA_949089665.1 of Macrosiphum euphorbiae. Lineage (NCBI taxonomy): Eukaryota > Metazoa > Arthropoda > Insecta > Hemiptera > Aphididae > Macrosiphum > Macrosiphum euphorbiae. The sequence goes on along the minus strand of CARXXK010000001.1, from coordinate 111,528,457 downwards.
CTGCAAGATAATTTGTAAATTTTCGATTTGATAAATATTACCAAAATTTGAAATTTAAATGCTTATAAAAAAAATCTTGTCTATGTATTTTTAATAATTTAACCTAATATTATAACAATATTCAAAGAGCCTTGTATTAAGTTTTCAAACTTTTAGACTCAACAAATAAAAATGTATTGATATTATTAGAAAAAAAAACTAAAATATTTGAAAATAATAATTTCCGTCAACACTTCAAAATGAGTTAAAATTGTTTGAACATTGTATCATATGTAGAAGATATAAATATAAAGATATGGTGTACATTTTAAGTATCTACGGTTATTCATTTTTAAATTGTAAAAAAAAAGAAAATCGCTCCATGAGAAATCGAGTGAATATCCAATGTTGTTAAAAATGAACTCAAACGCTCATACAAATGTAATATGACTTTCTAATTCACATTTTTTTTTATATAAAACTAATAATAAATGGTTTTTTCATTTACACTAATAACAACTTACGAGAACCTTGTATTATATTTTTAAGATTTTTGACGGAGCAACATTTTTTTATCGAAAATCGAAATTAATAAAAACTAATAATAAACGATAATTTCTTATGCCTATAAATAGCTCGACACAAATCAAAATATTTCGAAAATTCTATGTTATATAGAAAATGATAATATAAACATTCAGTGAAAATTTTATATATCTGCAATAATTTTTTTTATAGTTACACCAAAAACCAAAACACACACACACACACACCATAGTTAAATTAATAATTTCATCGATTAGAATCTAAAAGAATTATGTTATGCATTGTAATCAATAGACCTATTGAATTACATACTGATACAAATATGCTTATTTTATTCATATATTTAAAAGGAGATAAATGTTTAAACAATTTAACAATAATAAGTATCTATATTTGATGTATAAAACAAAAATATTTACCTACTTATATTTGTATCGATAATAAAATAATAATACACATGTTTGGCATGTTGCAATAGTGATGAATAGATTTACTCAATATGGACATCCCATAAAGGAAAAATGTCCACTATGCCAAAAAATATATCTATCCATTTCATAAAATGGTATCCATATTGTGAATAATACAGTTTCACATGATATGAATATTTTTCATGATGTGAACAACCACTTTACGTAAAAAACGGTTTCATTAAGTGGATGCGAGTTACAATGTGTATAATGTATCAGCTGGTGATGATGACATATGGTCCATAAAAAAAAAAGTAAAACCTACGCATAGTTATAACTTAAGCTATAGCTTAAAATTTAAATAACTATTGGTAAAAGCGTATTATGATTTGATTTATAAAAACAAAAATACCATTGAGATTTATTTTGGGTACAAAATATAATGCTTATATTGAAATTTGTGTTGAAAACACATGGGTATAATATTATAGTCTGCTGGGCACTGATGTAATGATAACTACCCATTCGCTTTTATTCCCTACATGGCCAACATATTGTGATATGCAGTTCGGATCGCGTTGTTATCAGCCATTTAAAACATATTCAAAACACTCTTGTGCTCACCTAAAGTATACCTACACTATGTACCTACACTATGTACATTCATTAATACATCATAATAAATACATTGAGTATTTGTATTGAATATGTTATTTTCGGGTAGGTAACTGTTTTGTGATCGGTTATCGAGTCCAATTCAATTGGTAAGCGAATTGTTTATCTTTTCGATGTTTATATTGCATTTTACACAACACAAATATAATACCTTTCATTATAGCTGTGTGTTGCTGTTATTATTTCACTACTGTTGAATTTAAACAATCTACCTCTTGATTTCATAATACAATATATAACGGGTAGGTATTGTGGATGGTTAACTGAAGAGGTCGTTTAACTTCATCACTGATCACTAATGACTATAGAATAATGGCATTTTATATCCACCAATGCGATTATTATCGTGGTAAATGCTATATAATTTATACGTGAAGGTATGTATTCATAAAAATTCTAGTAGAAATTATTACTACACAATGCACAGTCCATATTATTATAATCTACAGGTGAAACAAATACCTGAGTGTATAGATTTGATACATTAAATTTAATAATAACAGCTGTAATTAGCTTGAAGTCACGAGTTTGTATTTGATTAAAGTTTCGTTGTTTGGAACTACAAAATTATGTTGGCAATTGCCAGTAAAACGAGTTCAATTTTTGAATCTGAGTGAAGTGATGAATTTACTGGTTTTATATAATGGTATAAATATTAAATTTTTGTGTTTCTGTTATAATATCTTTGAGGTTGATGGGAGGGTTGGGGGTGGGGGGATTGTTGTGTCAGAAGTAAGTAATAAATTCCTAGTAGTTTTCAAAATAATCAAAATAAAAAATATGAATAAACCGAAAAAAAGGATTTTTTAAGCAAAACCGATTTTCAATAAAATTATTTTTTTTTTTTTGTATTTAAAAAATAGATACCTAACCGTAGGGATTTGATTTTTCCAAATATTCATATTTGTATGACTAGAAAATTTTATGATTTTCTAAATATTTTGGCTTTTTTAAGCTGTTTATAGCCTGAGGCATTTTAAATGTTCGTGTTACAATATATTATTGTATACTTTTATGTTTTTTTTACATATAATATATTCTTGAACAAAATAGTATATGTAACGGTGAATTGGTTTGACAATTGGGTTTCTCCGTTAACGCGATTTTTCTTACTCGTATGTTTGGAACTCTTTATACAACCTAACCATAAAAAGCTATACGAGTTTTATGTAGATTATATTATATTGGTTTTCTTAACTCAAGAATTTCCTATTATTTCTTTTAAAAGAAACCTCTCTTGAGAATTCAGTAGATACTATGCCAAGGGAGGTGGTCAGTTAATGGGGTAATATTTTTTTAAAAAATTGTTTATGCCTTACTTTGAAATAGTACTTATAACAGTCTTATTTATTATAATATTTCGAAAATAAAAATGTCATAATAAATTAATCTGATGACAAAAACAGGTGCCATACTTGCCTTAACTAGCGTTAAGTGTGTAACACTAGCAACACATTTTTGAAAAAAAACTCAAAAAAGTTTAGTTTTTAATATTACAATCAATAGCAAATTAAATAAAGTTAATTGACAATATGACGTGTAACATATAATATTATGTTCATTAATCATATTATATACATTATATTTTTATAACAGGTTATATTATAGAATAATAGTTATATAGGCTGTTCGCCAAGTGCGCAGTCGTATTGTCGAATGTCGTTATCTATCAGGGCAGCCTTCTTATTATACCAGTCAATACCACAATTTATTACTTTTGGATATTTTTTTTCTATTTATGATAGTTTTGCTTTGTGGTAATTTATAAAACTGTTTTCATTTGACAAACGACATAATAATTCGTAAGTATTCGTAAAAATTGAGTAGGAGGTACATTGATATGTTTTATTACGATAACGAAAATTTGTCAAGACTGTATTGTATGTTTAATTGGACAGCCTGCACAACAAATAATTGACTGTAAGCAACCTTCAACGATAAATGTTATACATGGAATTTTATTTTTATAAGAAATAAAAAACAGGAGTAAGACAGTCGTCAACCATTGTAACTCAAGAAAAATTATATTTTTGGAAATGTTCTCAAAATAATTTGCTAATTTTCATGATTTTTCCATATTTTGTCAATTTTTGAACTTTAAATGTTATAAAAAAAAACTGTGGTTAAGGATTTTTAATATTTTTCATCTGCCTATGAAAAAATATAATAGGAGCCTTCTATTCAATTTTCAAGCTTTTTTAACAAACAAATAACATTTTATTGATATTTTTAGAAAAAAAACTAAAAAAAAATGGAAAATGAAAATGTCCCTTAACAGTTCAAAACAAATCATAATATTTATAAAATTATATCGTGTATAGAAAATGCAAATATAAACAACAAGTGAAAATTTCATGTATCTACCGTCATTTGTTAAGTTACACTAAAAACCAAATTCAATTTTGTGAAAAATCGATTTTGAGTAAAAATTATCGTTTTTCCTTAATTTTTCTTTTGTCTTTCTTGGCGCTTTTGAAAATTACTGAGAATTTTAAATGTTGACCTCCTCAATGCACCAACGATATTCACTTTCCAATCGAACAAGACACTGAAGTTGAAAATCGAAGCTTTATTTCGACTACTTATCGTGTACACAGACACACACACAAAAAAAAACACACATCATAGTGAAATCAATACATTCATCGTTCCACTATGAATCTAAAATAATATTTAGATTGGTGCACATTACAAAAAGGAAAACGCGAAGATCACAACCGTCAGCCGTAAATAAAAAAACATGAACTTTATAACGATAGTTTAGGAGACTTAATCGATATTTCTGATAGTACAACATAACAAAGGGTGTAATGGCTGGAATAGATAAAACATTGAAAAAACAAGAAATACAAAAGGAGAAGCAACGGGATTTTCGTTTAAAAATTAAAAAAAAAAAAGTAAATTACAAGAAAAAACAAATTAACAGTTACTGTTGAACTATCTTTCTACTAGACCAACAGTGAAGTGGAAAAAAAGTTCAATAGAAGTAAATATGGGTTCTACCTCTACTTCGAACAGTTCAAACAAAAGAAAACGAGGTAGACAGAATATTATGAGTACTGAAATTGTAATTTCCTAACCTTAGATAGTACACAAGTAAGTGATCAAAGATATATTACGTACAATCAATAATACATAATAATAATACGTATTCATGCATATAAAGCTCACATATGTTGACAGCTACAGTAATTCTATTATTTTTAATTGTTTTTGTATATCCTCTAGGCTTTGTGGGATTACACACAGTATTAAAAATAAAATATTACACTAGATATTACGTTTTTGATCAACTTTATATTATTGGATCAACTAAACCTTTTGTAATTGTTCATGTTTATTTAAATCTGGTCTTAAATTTTCTGTATAACATTTAATTAATTTTTTTTAACAACTCTTTGAACAATTCTGATTTATGCGAACAGTAAAATTTGTTTTCACTTTTAATTCCTTCAATTGATACGTCTTGTTGTATCAACCAAGTACCTATTATAATATTTCACAAATACACAATATATGAATGTTTTAACACGTTGATTATCATAACATCTAAATGGCCAACAAGGGTTTTTTTGTTGGTTTAGGACTTAGGTAATTCTTTAAATTATATTGTACAGGTACATATTCAATTTTGTGTCCTAAAATATGTCTCAGACACTGTCAATTATATTTCTTAACTAAGAATGAGATACTAAAGTGAATCTCATTGCTGTAGGGAGTTATTCACTAAATTATTTTTATTAGCGTTACATCGAGACCCAAATTTGACCACTCGAGTATAAAATTCTTCATAAATGAAGTCAAATATTGGATCCCAATGCTTGTTTTTTTAATATTCATAATTTATAGCATACTAGAAGCATATTTATTTTATAAATTTAAATATAATAATCAACAAATTTATAAACTATAATTTTAAAGACTCCTATGATGTACAAACAAATAGATAAAAAAAATCGTATGATATTTCTTATGACACTACACGTAAATGATGATATTTATTTTATTTATTATTATTACAATGTATGAATTATGTACACATAAAAACTTTGATTGAACATTATTAATTAATTAGTTGAGAATGCATAGAAAATAATGGTTTATTAGGAAAAAATCGTCCTACCTCTCTTGCCGTTACCAAATTGCTTGGAGTAAAATCTAATGTCTATCTTGCTACGTCCGGAGACCAACTATCTCCATTCCTGTTCTCTCTATTAATTAATAGTGTATCAAGTGTTCTCTCCAATAGCCAGATTTTATGTTTTTCAGATGATATTAAGCTCTACTCTCGTATATCCTCCTTGGATGACTGTATTTTGTTACAGAGTGATTTTGATCGGTTCAAAGAGTAGTTAATTTCCTAGGGTTATCCCTTTATGTTTCTAAATGTAAGACCGTGACTTTTGCTAGGATTCAGTCCCTTGTAAAATATGCTTATCATCTCGGACCTACTGATATTTCATGTTCTAATGACTGTGTAACTGATCTAGGATTTATTCTTAGTAGTGATATCTTGATCCTAGACCCCACATTGAGCATGTTTGTTGTAAGGCTTTTAAAACTCTGAGGTTTGTATTAAGGTTATGTAGGGATTTTCAGTTAGGTCTATCATACAAGGTGCTTTGTTATGCACTTGTTCGCCCTATTGTTGAATATGGTGCCTTTATTTGGGATCCTCACTACCTCAATGACTGTCTTAGACTTGAAAGGGTTCAGCGTAAATTTATGAGGTATGCTAGTATTAGATTGAATATTCCTTGTGAACCCCATACCTAACCATGGACCAGTTGCTTCTCAATTAGGGCTGGTTTCGCTGATTGAGGGTAGACGGATCTCGGGCATTAAGTTCCTGAATAGTTTATTGCAAGGTAATATTGACTCTCCCTATTTGCTTTCCTTAATTTGTTTTAGAGTTCCTCAACTTCATTCCCTATCTGTTGCTCCTTTTTATATTCCTTTCGCCTCCACTAATTACCTTAAAATGAGCCTATTACACGTATGGTGTCAAATGCCAATGTTGACCCTTCGTTTCTTTTTTGCCTATAATTTACTGTATAGCTATTAATTTATAATAAAATCATAATTTGTACAATTAATGTGTAACTAGATATGTATAATGTGTATATATGTTCAAAGGGTTTATTCCATATATTTAATAAAATAAAATATAATTCATAACGAAAAAACCAAATAACTTATTTCGTTGCTACAAATACCAAAACTATGTATCAATACTGTTTAGTAGGTATTCGAATTCGATGAAAAAGTATCAATAAATAAGAACCATTCCTGTGCATCGCTTATTACACCATTTTTAATGTGAGACCCAATTATGGATCCCCTTGGTATTTTTTTTTTTATATTTTGTCGATACTCAAATTCATGGCAAAATAAAATAAATATGTTGAAAATCATTGGTTTTATATATCGTTTTCTTACGACTCATAGTTTAAACATAAATAACCAAGTTTATTATTTGTAAAAATATGTATAAAATATTTATATTTAGTATTTATGAATAATATGGAATAATAAATATAATATAGATTTTCGTTACATAGGTAACTCTTTTTAAGATCCTTATATTGTAAATTGCGTAGTTATGTAGGTTCCTATCCATAAAATATGTTTTTGAAATGGGTTTAAATCAGTGGTCGGGAGTAGCACGCTAATTATAGCGACTCTACAATAGCAAGCTACTTTATTTGTAGCGATTGACGTAGCATCGCTACATTACGCCTTAGACATCGAAATACTACAGCGAGCTAAACATTTCCGATTAATTATCATTATTTTGTCGCTACCTACAATCTAATTGGTAATTATTAAAATATCAATTATTATTATATTTGTTTATTTATATTATGATAGATAATGATGAGTGTATTAGTGAAGTAGCGTCTAAGTATTTAACATACCTACGCTTTGTTATAAAATTAAAGTTTTTTTATATAAGGTTAATTGATTTTTCCGTTCACTATAAACAATTTCAAAATTAATTTTGACACGGTGTAACACAAGACGCGCACAAGACTACAACGGTCACTAAATGTCTATTATTTGAACACTGCAGAACATACTGATCAATATTTAAAGATCATGAATTAGGATCGAAAAGACTTGTACAGCAGACGCCGCTTGAATCCGAATGAGTCTTATAGGCGAAGTGGAAAAAAAAATTAATTACGTATTTATAAATTTTATTTTACTACATATTTTGCTTTGATTTTAATACTTTAACACATATTGCATATAACATACTTTATTATTGAATAAATTTAATAATCCTGATAAAAAAAAACTAAAATTATAATAGGTAAATATTACTTATAAAAATATTATAAAAATTATACATTAATAAAAAATTATAAAGGATGTATGTACATATTATAATGTATTTATTATTTATTTTTATTATACGTTATAAGGTACCACCAGAAACTAAAAATAATCAACACGAATATTATTTAATTTATCAATACCAATTTATTTCTAAATTATAACCAAAAAAGTTTATTTTCTAATATTTATTTTACGAAATTTGAGTCTTAAACCGAAGTGTTGAGTCTTATAACTGATTTTTTTTTAATGTATTTGGATACGTTCCAGACGATTTTGAGTCTAATATGCGACTTAACCTTATATCCGTTAGTCTTATAAGCGACGTCTACTGTACTTACTTTTATTGTATAAAATTTATTTTTTTTCATAAACCTTTTATAGATTATATTGATTAAGATATAAAAACCGTTGTCCGTTGCGATAATACGCGATTTCCACTGGAATAAATATAGCTGTGTACCTATAGTATTATGTTATAGAAACAGTTGAACAGTTTAAAGTTCAATGTATATGTTCATTGTTCGTGTATTATTCTACTTCAACTTATTTTGTTACGAGTTAGTAATTAGTATACAAATTACAGTAAGTTATAGGGTGTATACCTACTAATGAAATGAAATATATTTCAACATAAATGTAAACATGAGTCTTTTAAATGTTTTTATTACTGTATAAAGTAAAAAAATTCGGGGTAATCGATAACCGGCGGGATCAATATGTAAAAAAGTTCGGCGGAGTTGATACGCGGCGCAATCGATAGATTTTTTACAGGTAAAAAGGTAATTTAGGCGCAATCGATATACGTCCAATGATATAATACAGGTTTAAACATTCCCATAAGGGGAAAAAAGGTCAGAGTCCCACTTTAAAACTGCAATACTGAACATTTTAGGAATATTGACTTGGTTTTTCCCAGTAACCCTTCAATTATTAAGTGTTAAACCATTTTAGTATGTCGACTTATTTTTATATTTTTTTAGATTCTGAGTGGAACGATGAATGTATTGATTCAACAATGATGGTTGTTTTTGTTTTTTTTTCTTTAAATTTTTTTTTGTGTCTGTGTCGATTGGAAAGGGAATATCGTTGGTGCAATGCGGAAGTCAAAATTTAAAATTCCCAGTCATTTTCAAAAGCGCCAAGAAAAACAAAAGAAAAATTAAGGAAAAACGAGAATTTTTACCCAAAATTGAATTTGGTTTTTGGTGTAACTTTAAAACAAATGACCGTAGATACATGACATTTTTACTGGTTGTTTATATTTGCATTTTCTATACACGATAACATTTTCAAAATATTTTGATTTATTTTGAACTGTTTAGGGACATTTTCATTTCCATTTTTTTTTAGTTTATTTTCTAAAAATATCAATAAAATATTATTTTTTGGTTAAAAATCTTGAAAATTTAATAGAAAGCTCCTAGTATATTTTTTCATAGGCAGATGAAAATATTAAAAATCCATAGTAACAGTTTTTTTTTATAAGCATTTAAAGTTCAAAAATTGACAAAATATGGAAATATCACGGAAATTAGCAAATATTTTGAGTTAAGAATTAATAAAACTTTTTCTTTTTAAATCTAAGATTTTAAAATGTAATACAAGATTCTTTATAAGATTATCTACCTTTATCAAAAAAAAAAATGTCATAAGAAAGTCAAACTAAATTTTTATGAGCGTTTGTAATTCAAATTTTTACAACAAAGGATATTCAATCGATTTCTCATGTAGCGATTTCCTTATTTTGTTTAATTTAAAAACGAATAACTGTGAAAACTTCACTGAATATTTTTATTAGCATTTCCTACACACCATACAATTTTGAAAATATTTTGACTCTTTTTGAGCTGTTGTTAATTTTTGTAAATGTTCAACTTTTATATCTAATGATTGAAAATTTAAAACAAGATTCCACGTAAGTAGTTATTTCTGTTACCAAAAAATCTAAAAAATACATAAGCAAATTTTATTTTTATAGTCATTTTAAGTTCAAATTTGGACGAAATTACATAATAAAAAACCTAGAATAACTATTTTAGTTATTTGTTGTGATTGTATAATATTATTCGTGGGTACTTGAAACTTCTAAAGTATACTAATACTACTATATATCTATGATAGTTTCAGGGTTTGTTGTTGGTAACGCGTTATAAGTACCTAATGGATATTGTGATATGATTAATTTGGAATTCATTATAGGTCAATTTTTTTTAATACCATAGATAAGTATATAATATGTCTTATACCTAGAAAGGACATACCATCTCCGCTCAGAATAGTTTTTCTTATACAATGATATATTATCATTGAATTCAAATGTAATACCATCCATTATACAGTGGCCCACTTGTAACCTACTGTACAGCAGAGCACCTTTTTTTATCTTATTGTTTATTTTTGCACGGCAACTGATCAATTAATACATAGGTAGTATGTTATTTTTAAAACATAAAAAATACACACCCGCTTGATTGGCAAGGAGTTCATTCATTTTATGAGCAAGAAAAACAATTCCTTGCCCTCCTAATTATTTTTTAGCAATTCACCCACTGAAAATTGTACATTTTCATTAACTTTATGAGTAGTGAAATATATTGTAACTTTAAATTAATTAAATTTTTATATAATATAACATTGATAATATATTGTTATATTTTTGTCCATAAAACAATATAAGAAAGTATAAAGTAAATTAAAAATTACAATAATTTGCTAGGTAGATGTTCATATTATGTATTTTCGTTAAAATTCACGATGTGGATGAATTGCACTATCTGGACATTTCACGAAAACATTGATTTTACTAAGTGGATGTGATATTGTGATATTGATATACATATACATATATTATAGGTACATTATGTATTTAGTACTATTACAAAATATAATAATATATTACCTAAACTATGTTATGTAAATATTAAGTATTAACACTAACCACGGATTTGTATTAATCGTAATAGCTACAACGTATTAACGTAGGGTCACTTTATACCCACACACTATCATTTGAGCAAAACGATGTAAATATGTTAAAAATAAACCTAATTTCTACTTTTTTATCCAATACTAACCATAAAAAGGTGCTCTGCTGTACAGTAGGTTACAAGTTTTTCACTGTTTAATAGATGAAATTATATTTGAATTCAATGATATAATATCATTGTATAAGAAAAACGATTTTGAGCGGAGACGGTATGTCAGTCTAGGTATAAGACATATTATATACTTATCTATGGTATTAAAAAAAACTGACCTATAATAGGTACCTATAATAAATTCAACAACAAACTCTGATACTATCATAAATATATAATAGTGTACTTTAGATGTTTCAAGTACCACGAATAATATATGCAATCAAAACAATATCAAATAAAATAGTTATTCTAGGTTGTATTATGTAAATTTATCCAAATTGAACTTAAAATGACAATAAAAAAAGGTGGGTAATGATGTCGCTCGCTGTACAGTAGGTACACTGGGTCACTGTATAATTGATCTATTAAATTTGAATTCAAGATACAATACATGTTAAGAAAAACGATTTGGCGAATTGTCGTCTGTTAAGACAAATATACATATTGGTATAAAACAAATTGACCATATAATTCCAAATTAATCATTCACATTATCACAATATCCATATACTTAAACACGTTTACACTACAACAACCCTGATACTTCATTATTATAATAGTAAACTTTAAAGTTTCAAAGTACCCACGAATTATATAACACAACAAAATAACTAGGTTTTTTAATATGTAATTTCGTCCAAATTTGAAAATAAAATGACTATAAAAATAAACTGTGATTGTATATTTTTTAGATTTTTCGGTAAGAGAATTAACTACTTACGTGGAATCTTGTTTTAAATTTTCAATCCTTAGCTATAAAAACTGAACATTTTATAATTTATTAATTACGATGATTAATAATTTTCGAGATTTTGAAAAATTCTGTCAAAATTCGATGTTAAAATGCTTATAAAAAAAAATTGTGCCTATGTATTTTTAATATTTTTCAACTAATATTGTAACAATATATCAGGAGCCTTGTATTAAATTTTTACACTTTTTGGCCCAACAGATAAAACTTAATTGATATTTATAGAAAAAAAAAACTAAAAAATTGAAAACTGAAAATGTCCGTAAACGGCTCAAAAAGAGTCAAAATATTTTCAAAATTGTATGGTGTATAGGAAATGCTAATATAAACATTCAGTGAAATTTTCATGTATCTACAGTAATTCGTTTTTTAATTACAACAAAAAAGGAAATTGCCACATGGGAAATCGAGTGAATATCCAATGTTGTAAAAATTTGAATTTCAAACGCTCATAAAAATTTAATTTGACTTTCCTGTAGAGATTTTTTTATTGATAAAGGTAGACAATCTTATGAGTAATCTTGTATTAGATTTTCAAATCTTAGATTTAAAAAGAAAAATTTTTACGAATTCTTAACTCAAAATAATTTGCTAATTTTCGTGATTTTTCCATATTTTGTCAATTTTTGAACTTTAAATGCTTATAAAAAAAAATTGTGACTAAGGATTTTTAATATTTTTCATCTGCCTTTGAAACAATATATTAGGAGCCTTCTATTAAATTTTCAAGCTTTCGCAACCAACAAATAAAATTTTATTGATATTTCTAGAAAAAAAACTAAAAAAAAACTAAAAATGAAAATGTCCCTAAACTGTTCAAAATAAATCAAAATATTTTGAAAATGTTATCGTGTATAGAAGATGCAAATATAAACAACCAGTGAAAATTGCATGTGCCTACGGTCATTTGTTTTAAAGTTACACCAAAAACCAAATTCAATTTTCTGAAAAATCGATTTTGCGTAAAAATTCCCGTTTTTCCTTAATTTTTCTTTTGTTTTTCCCGGCGCTCTTGAAAACTACTGGGAAATTTAAATTTTGACCTCCCCAATGCACCAACGATATTCACTTTCCAATCGAACAAGATACTGAAGTCGAAAATCGAAGCATTATTTCGACTACTTATCGTGTACACAGACACAAAAAAAATAAAAAATAAAACACACATCATTGTAAAATCAATACATTCATCGTTTCACTCAGAATCTAAAACGTGCTTCTGTATTTTTTAGATTTTTGGTAACAGAATTAACTACTTATATGAAATCTTGTTTTAAATTTTCAATCCTAAGATTTATATCTGAGTTGAACATTTTATAATTTTTTAACTACAAAATAATTGTTCAATTTTAAATTTGATAAATGTTGTCAAAATACAATTTTTAGATGCTTATAAAAAAAAAATTGCGCCTATGTATTTATTAATAAATTATATATTTTTAATATTTTTCAACTGATATTGCAACAATATATCAGAAGCCTTGTATTAAATTTTTAAATTTTTTGGCAAAACAGATAAAACTTTATTGATATTTATAGGAAAAAAAACTAAAAAAATTTAAAACTGAAAACGTCAATGTGCTCAAAAAGATACAAAATATTTTCAAAATTGTATGGTGTATAGGAAATGCTAATATAAACATTCAGTAAAATTTTCATGTATTTACAGTTATTCGTTTTTGAATTACAACAAAATAAGGAAATCGCTACATGAGAAATCGATTGAATATCCTTTGTTGTAAAAATTTGAATTACAAACGCTCATAAAAATTTAGTTTGACTTTCTTAAGGACATTTTTTTTTTTGATAAAAGTAGACAAACTTATAAGGAATCTTGTATTACATTTTTATATCATAGATTTAAAAAGAAAATTTTTTACGAATTCTTAACTCAAAATAATTTGCTAATTTTTGTGATTTTTCTATATTTTGTAAATTTTTGAACTTTAAATGCTTATAAAAAAAACTGTGACTAAGGATTTTTAATATTTTTCATCTGCTTTTGAAACAATATACTAGGAGCCTTCTATTAAATGTTCAAGCTTTTTTAATGAACATCACCGTTCCACTCAGAATCTAAAAGTTACAAAATTTGTTGTTGTAGGTAGGAATTGTATAATTATTTTAATCGTTCATGTACCTACCGACATATAAAAATCATAATCTATAAATATTGTTAAAATGTTTTCCCAATTCATATCAAAAATATTTTTTTTTTATTTTGTCGCAGGTCACCTGATGGTTGGATACATTGAAGCGGAAAATAAAACGATATAAATGCATTTTAAAAAGAATTTTATTTCTTATCTCATTTTATTTACTTGTCGTAAATGTAATGTATTAAAATGCTGCTGCAAGTGCTTAGGTGTGTAATCAAGATTGTATGCAGCGTGAAATTAAAACATGAAAAGTGCTTAAATAGCAATAAACAATTAGCGATTGTGTCTAATGTTTATACATAAAAATAAAATAAATCTTACTCATAAAACAAATCTGTGTGTAGATAATAAAAATGACGATAAAATTATGTATTTTGTATTTTAATTTTCAATGTAACTATGTAAATAACTCAGTTTAATCATTATATTTAATTTTTCTTTTTTTTGTGTTTTCGTGTCAGACTTACAACAGTTTTGGTACAGATTTGGTTTTTAGTTTGATAGCTCTGAATGCTTACTGCAGAATAGTGATTCAAGAAAGAATATCAAAATGACGGATAAGAGTGATATTATCTTAGTATTATTTACATATTGTAATAAATAATCTTAGAACTATAAGAAATAAAGTCTGAAGGCTGAAGCAGCGCATACAAATATTTCTCATTCAATATCTTCAGTTGCTGTCAATATTTAACAGAATGGTTTGCTGTTCAATTTTGTCAGCAGTTGAGCTAAATTATTTACCCTTCAGTCAGTTGACCAGTCAGTCAGTGCACCTAAGTTCTCGAGTGTAAAATCAAATATAGTTCAATGATTTATGATATAACATAAAATTATTACGTTATACCTATTATATTTGATAAATACATTTTTAAAAGTATATTACAATTTTCAAAAATAAAAAAAACATTTATCATAGCTCAACTCTAAAATGTTATTGTTTACAGACATAATATTACTTTTATCCTATATTAGGTTAGGTGTACATGACAATTTAATTTTATATATGTTTCAGTGTAAGGTATACATATTTTAAGAAACTATATTTAACTACATTTTACATCGCTGAATTGCATTTCCTGTCTATCTATCGTCTGTATTTTTGTGTCAAAGAATATATTGGTTTTATCTTTCAAAATCGCCTAACACCGTTGTCGTCAAACAGTTTCATGCACGTTGAAAAAATTCATAGAAATGCGATGCGAACAATATTTCTCTTGATTCTATATGTAAATCATATTATGTGTATTATATTTGCCATGTGCCATGTGGGGTTCGTGTTGATACGTGGTTACCTATTTGATTTGTTGGTGTTTACGAAAAACCATAAATCTACATAGAATTTCTAAATCTGGTACAGTGTAGACTGTACAGCTTAGATCATATACTATACAGAGTGTAACAGGAAGACTTGACAAAAAAAAGATGCTACTCTAAGTCTTAAACGTATGTCAAATATTTTTAAAATTATATGATAAGTAAATAATTTAAGAAATATACTTATGTCACAAATTACCAAAAATAATTTAGTTACTTGACTTAGATAAATGTTTAACCACCAACATTTTTCTTATAATCAGATTCAAAAATTTGCTAGTTTGAATTTATCCAAAAAAATTTAAATCCAATTAAATTTTTTTTATTTTTAGTATTAAAAAATAAAAAATATTAATTTTTTTATTATACGTATAGTGAAGTAACTATAAATTATATATATAAAAAAAATTGTAATTATTGATTAGAACAAAAGTTATTTCATAAATCAGCTCATCCTGTTACACTCTGTATACATGGTATTGGTATATGACCAAATAAATACATTATGAATAAATTATAATTGTTCTGAACTTTCAAAAGTGTCTATCTATGTCACAATTATAAGCAGCTATAATAGAGTAAATAAACTAATATAAGTTTTTAAGAAATATTCAGTGACATGCGTTAAAATTATCTAGTAGCCAACGACAGACGAATCTAATCCCACAAATACTAGCAATCAAACAGATCTTAAATGCAATTCTTGGAGCTGAAATATTATATTGTAAATAAAGTCTAGACAAACTTATAGCAACACAACGCCACATTCAATAAGGGTCCTACGAATTCTAGTGGTATTTAAATACCTAATATAATAATAGTTAATACTTTGAAAATTACTGAAAATTCAAAGCCAGTATATTATCTATAAAAAAAAGTACTCTAATGGAACTTATACGTATACCAGGTATATGCTCTAATTAATATATTGTATATTTTTACCTGTATATTTTTATTCTCAGATACCTCTAGTCTCTACCTACGAATAAGCCGATATTTTGTTTTCTTAATATATACACTCTCGAAACTGTTGACCGTAGACTTTTCTTACTTTAAGTCTCAACTTGATTCCCCTTTATGTATAGACACCAAAAACATTTATTGGGATAAACTAATGCGCATGTTGCTTCAAAATAATCATAGTAATAGTCATCGCGGTGGCTGGTTTATATATGGTAACGAACAAAACAAATAGGCTGAATAAATGTAATTGACCTGAAGTAGAATTTAATACTGGCCTAAAGCACTCAAGTTAAATATTTGATTGAATCTTTCAGTTCAATCTACTAAATTTAATCAAATTAAAAATATATACTATAAACTCAATCGAAATGCAAATGGTTTTTAGAATATTATGATATTTATTTGATTTCATACACGAACGTCCTCAAAAAACATATACCTATATTTAGTATTTAATATATAATTTTATTATTAAATAAGTACTCGTTAAATACGAGGCGTATTTAGGAATTTTTCATGGAGAGGGTCCAGCTAATTTTCTAAACACATTTAAGGGAGGGTGCCTCTGCTACAGAATATTTTAATATATATATATTAGATGTTTAGATAGGACGTATTTATGGGGCCAATGAGAGGAGGGTCGTCCGGACCAGATGGACCCACCGTAAATATGTCACTGTTCGCATATAAATATGAAACATGATGTAAATGAACAACAATAATAATGTATTATAACAACATATTTAACGTCTATATATTTTTCCATTGATTTTAATACTTAATTTAATACTTAGAAGCTTGCATTATTATATTAATACTTGATTCATCAAGTTATATTGTACTTTTATTAATTGATTTATGTTTATAAATTGTTTTAACTCATAAGATATCCGTATATCTATAAAAGCGCATTGAAAAACAAAAGAAAAATTATGAAAAAACGGGAATTTGTACTCAAAATCTGTTTGTAGATACATGCAATTATTACTGAATGTCTATATTAGAATTTTCTTTCCACCATAACATTTTCCAAATATTTTGACTTATTTTGAGCTGTTTACGGACATTTTCTGTTTCCATTTTTTTTAGTTTTTTTTTTCTATAAATATCAATAAAATGTTATTTATCGTGTAAAAAAGCGTGAAAATTTAATGTAAGGCTCCTGATATATTGTGACAATAGAAGTTGAAAAATATTAAAAATACACAGGCACAATTTTTTTTATAAGCATTTAAAGTACGAATTTTGACAAAATGTATTATATTTAAAATTTAATAATTATTTTAATATAATAACATTTTATTTGTTGGTTAAAAAAGCTTGAACATTTAATAGAAGGCTCCTAGTATATTGTTTCAAAGGCAGATGAAAAAACTTAAAAATCCATAATCACAATTTTTTTTATAAGCATTTATAGTTCAAATATTGACAAAATATGTAAAAATATGTAAAAATTAAGAAATTTTGCAAATTAATTTGAGTTAGAAATTCATAAAAAAGTTTTTTTTTAAATCTAAGATTTGAAAATATAACAAAAGATTACTCATTAGTTTGTCTACCTTTATCAAAAAAAAATGTTTACAAGAAACTCAAATTAAAGTTTGATGAGCGTTTGAAATTTATATTTTTACAACATTTGATATTCACTCGATTTCTCAAGAAACGATTTTCTTATTTTATTGTACTTAAAAAACGAATTACTGTAGATACTTGAAAATTTTACTGAATGTTTAAATTAGTATTTTCTATACACCATACAATTTTAAAAATAATTTGACTATTTCTGAGCTGTTTACGGACATTGTCAGTTTTCAATTTTTTAGTTTTTTTTTCTATAAATATCAATACAATTTTTTTGTTGTGTAAAAATGCGTGAAAATTTTATGCAAGTCTCCTGATATATTGTTACAATAGCAGTTGAAAAATATTAAAAATACATAGGCACAATTTTTTTTTATAAGCATTTAAAGTTCAAATTTTGACAAAGTTTATTACATTTAAAATTTAATAGTAATTGTGTGGTTAAAAATTTATAAAATGTTCAACTTTTATAGGTAAGGATTGAAAATATAAAACAAGATTCTATGTATATAGGTTATATATAAATTACTTTATTCAACTTAATATTATCAAATATACTTAGTAATATCATAGGCTGACTGACTGTTTTCGCTCAGAATCGTTTTTCTTATACAATGATATTATATCATTAAATTCCAATTTAACACCATCCATTACAGTGACTCACTTGTAACCTACTGTATAGCAGAGCGATATCCACTTACCCACCCTTTTTTATAACGTGCTTTACATTTATTTTGTGATTGGAATACACTAGACTCTAGTGACTAGAGTACAAATATTTAATTAATCATCTTAATATCCTATACGTAGGCATATTGAAAGTTTTCTTTAAAAGTTTTTCATCGATTCATAATGGTCCGTTCGAAGTGATTATGGTATAATACACCAGGTACCTCCTACCTACCTATCTAACTATATGATATAATACGAAAGTACATATTATTTTTCGTATCTGATGGAAAAAATTCTGTATAATGGGGGTAATGTCCCGATTATCCCACCCAATAAACCAAGTAAAGTGAGAATAAACAATAAATCACGATAAGCAAATCGATGTTATGCCCTGAATTATTTTTTATGACACGATACAATACACAATGCGTGCATATTATAATAAGGCATTGTTTGTGCTGCACATTTTGTAATAACCACTTAAGACGTTCCTGGTGGTTTGTTGAGGTAAAAATAAAAAACTAGCTACCTACTTATTTAAATTATATTAATTCTTACAAAGCTTGTAATTTTGAAAAGTAATATAGGAGTAATTATTTAGGTAGTATATTATTATTATCGGACTGATACTAGTATTTTCGATAAGTTAAATATTAATGAAATTTACTACGCATATAATTGAAACATTTACATACAATTATTATGGCTGCAGTAATCAACACCTTTATAAATATTCTATAAAGAGAATATTATAATTATAATTGTAATCGTAGCAATGATCGTAGCAATGAATAATTAATCATAATTTGAGACTATATCGATTTGGTTATTTAAAAAAAAAAAATACTTATCGAATAAGGAATGTATAATTGCAGTGTGTTAAAAAAATCCCCAATAGGAACTCACTGTATCAAAACGCATAATAATAATAAATAATAGTTGTTATGTGCGTTATATCGTATCCTATAGATGAATAGTCAGTCTCTTAGCTAATAGCCTATATATAACTGGTGACTGGTGTAAATCGGCTTTGATGAGGTAAATCGATATAGTAATATGGTCTGCGATACGAATAATGAAATACCGTGAAACCTCGATAACTCGAACATCTATAAGTCGAATTTTCGATAACTAGAAGGAATATCTTCGCTCTTGCATTTCAATGAGTACACACAATTTTTTCTATAACTCGAATTTTTTTTTCGTCCCCAACCGATTCGAGTTATCGAGATTTCTACTGTATATAGATACGGAATCGCATCGTTTACGTTTTATTTGATCGGTCTGCATGATAAGTGTTTATCCTTGAGGGCTTATATATTTTTACTCACTTAACGACGACGTATCTCCACATGGCCAGGACGAGCGTGAGTGCGATGGACGTGGTGTGCAACACCTGTGACACGTAAGTGTGGAGCAGAACGTACACGGCGCCCACGTGCGAGAACTCCTCCTTCTTGGCAGTGGTCAGGTACATGTAGCACGCGAACGGCGTGTACTCGACCATGAGGGCCAGGTCGGCCAGGGCCAGGCCGCACAGTATCCGGTTGATGGGCGAACCGGCCAGGTCCTTGCGTGTCAGCACCGCGATGTTGAGCGCGTTGGCCAGCGCGCCGAACACGCACAGGAACAGGCTGACGTAGCCGTGCGCCGCCCGGAACAGCAGTGAGTAGCTCTTCACGGCGCCGCCGCAGTTGTAGCAACCGTTGTCCATCGTGTGGTGATGGTGCCCGTCACCACCGTCGTCGTCCGGATCATCGAACGACGTGATGTTGATCAGGTACTGCAGATCTTCCTGCGTCAGGTTCAGGCTGCGCAGATGCGCCATCCACGTGTAGTTATACCTTGCCCTGTTAGACAACATGTCTGTGCACATCATGATGGTCCGGCTGCATGCGCTGCAAAAACCTCAAAATCATTAACGGTTATCGCTGCGTTTGGAACATAGTTATATTATAATATGATATACATTTCACGTAATGGCCAAAATAAAATTATGGTCAACTACGGTATGAGTTAAGTAAATATTTTTAATATTAAAGAAAAAATAATTATTCTAATACAGCGTAGTATAAATGCAATCACACCAATATTATTTATAATCAATGCTTGTAGTTATTTTCTACCTTCATAATATAAAATACACTATTTTCCGTGTATTCTTACGAATTGTTCTCATAATATTGAAAACCCCTTACCTGAGAAGCATATTTAAATACCTCTTCGCTGAAAATGATATTAAAATGTATTAAGTAGGTACCAAAGTACCTAACTATAAATAATAGAAATTATAATGGAAATCAACACTTTTCTAGAGAATAATAGTTATCTTGGTATGCCGCTATGGGGTAGCATTACCTTTATAATTATTTGTTGTTGTTATTATTATTTTTATTGTTTTATTATTTATTCTTCAAGAATATATTATATAATAAACTCCACTCAACATGTTCGTAAGGGGGCCCAAGAGTCCCCCATAATTTATTCATCGATATTGTGTAAGCTGAAAATCATTTTACATACATATTATAATATTATATACGAATATGAATTTGCATACCAATTTGGGTACCTATACCTACCCATATAAAATTATAAGACTTCATGTCTGTTTTTCATAAACAAAAAAGGTCTACTGAAAAAAATCAAAAGAATAATTTCGAATGTGTTCAGTTATAATTTATATCCTACATTATTTTTTATGTTCCATAAGATATCGAGCAAACTCGTTTAATCTATGACGGGACGTGATAACGTGAGTACAACATTGTACTGGGCTATTATTATAACATTATTATAACTCATTATATCGATAAATATTAACATTTTTGAAAAAAATTATTTTTACATTATTTGAATATATTATAAAAAAATATTGTAGTTTTACTATTTTTTTTTATAGATTCTCATTTTCAATTTTAATTTTAATTTTCTTAATTATTTCGATGAAAACATACATTTTAAATTTCATATTCTAAAACATAATAATTTCTTACTAATTTTGTAACTTTGTAGTATAAAATAGAATTTCAACCGAGGCGTTAATTAATTATAAATTATAATTTAGTAATGTAAATAAGTATAACAAGTATTTAAATAATGAGTAGTGGAGCGGAGTGGCACAGGGTTGGGTTGCATAATGTTGGTGTACTACTCCGCTCATCTAAACTATTTATTTAACCGTGCCAAGCATGTTAATTTATTTTTCGTCAATGTTTGATCCCTTGTTGTGTTTCGAAATGTCGAGACAAGTGATAACGAAATTTCAACCCACTCTGAGTATGCTATATAGATAACTTATATTATACAGTAGAAGGACAAGCCAGTAATTATTCCTGTGGTCGAATTACGATATCACTTTACTTCTGTCGGCAAAGTGAATTTAAGAAAATTCTGTGGTTCGTATTGTATAATATGTATTGTATCCAATGCGTCATTCCTGCTCTCAATATTGACTCGTCTGGCTGTCAAGAATGCCATTCGAAACTCTAATAACTAATGTCTTATTACGTAGGTCGAGACAACGGATAAACATTACAATTTATTACGTGTATAATGCATAATAGTATAATATACACACATAGCCACATAGGGATAAGATACATATATATAAGACGTGTTATATGTGTTCGCATACAGTATTATACCATAACGACTAATTTTGGGTCTCAAGACGTTATATAATATTAACAACAACGGTACGGTCCATTAATTTCTTGTTCGATATGCGACGGGGTGGCCGTGTGTATCATTATGCTTACAACTTTAAACATGATAGGTATACCGTATACCTACCATACTATAAACTTATGCCCGCGTTCGTCATCGTCGATCATCGTCTTGACACGGATATCAACGTCGTACACTATTTAAATAATAATAAAATATTTGATCAACTCTTCGCAAACGAGTAGAGGTAGTTCTATATCACAATAGCCGCAATGAAATATTTTGTCTATTTTGGATATCAATATAGGTAATAATATTATTACCAACGAGAGAGGATACACGTGCCTATAAATACTACGGACGTAATAATATAATAATATATATACAGTATACACTCAATAATATTATAACTAACACCGTAGTGTCTCGCTGTGTTTATATTTTTGCGCTTACAGACGTACAGTAAATAATAATATTGGTGAATTACTACGAGTATAATATGATATACAGAGAGTAGAGGCAATATAGATATTACGAGCGTAGTATTTCGTACCCTCGTGACCACTCGAGCGCAATAGATTAGGACATGCTAAAACTACCGCCAACATTGGATAGAAAAACCATCCTATATAATATTATATTATTATTATATACGTGATGTATACATTATACGATGGTAGTAATATTATATTATAGTGTACGACGTAACTAATTTTGTTTACTCAAGATAAAATGGAGACGAGTCCAAGATAATTATCCGCGATAAAATAGAGAACTCTTCAGCCTAAATTAGTTATAGCTTTTTTGACAGATCGCTTTCGTTTACCGTTAAAGGCCCTCAGAAACACATCATAATTATAATATTTGGGGTGCCGTCATTGGGTGACTCCCCCTCCCGTCAATCAAACCACATCAAATTTACCTTTTGTATAACGTGTAAATACAGATTGTAAATATAAATTTTTGTTCAATAAAAAAGAAAAAAGAAATCATAATATCATGATTTTTAAAGTAAAGTACGTATGTTAAAATATAGGTTTTTAAGTATAGTATTATTTTATTTTATTATAAAATATATTATTGTATTATGGTATTTAACGACGTTTCAAGAAAATAGTTAGTTAATAACGTTTTATTAGATGGTAGTTGCTTCATTTTAGTGAGATCAGATTTAGTCATTAAGATCAAATTCCATTACAACTTTATAATGTAGTTAGAATGATTCTGTCAATACTTGATTCGATTTAATTAAAATTAATAGCCAATTGGAACATTTTGAAATCTAGTTTTTATGTTCAAAAAGTTAACTATGAAATATATTAAGATAATCTGTTTATTTGATTATTTTATCATGCACTATGCAATATCTTATGTTTTTGTTTGAATGCATAAGAATTATATACTATTCTACATTTATCGATGATTATCAAAATTTGTTCTTACAAATTTAAAACTCATTACATTTTTGAAAATATTGCCCTGGTAAGTGGTTAGTGGTTACGATACAAAATAAATATCATCCTGTATGTTTATTATGGACTTAAGAATGTTTATAAAAGGGTTACATATTATAAAATTACATATGAAATAAAAATATAGACGATTTAGACGATGACTGATGAGATTTATATATTAAAAGTTAAAACTGAAGTTTCCATTCTAAAATATATAGCAAAATACTATATATTTAAAATGTATACAAAAGCACGAAAACACGTTTAAATAAAGAACAGTTGCTGTAAAATAAAAAACTACCAACCACAGAAACATAATTAAAACAATAGTTGTAGATTTTCAAAAATATAATCCTTTTACAACTGGTTATTTTTTTATAAAATGTATATTGTATTTGTTAGATTGTAATCTAAGCGAGAAATGTTTTTGTTTAATAATGGTTCTTTTAAGTGGTCACTTTTTTAGGATCAGATAGTAATATAAAAGCTCTAAAAGTTTCAAACTGCAGTGTATGGATGGAAAATCTCATTTAATTGTTAAATGCTTAGAGGGGGAATTTTTTTTGTTCAGCAGTTTCAACGTTATGTACAATTACGTTAAAATTATTGTGTATAAAAGTGTTTCTTTTAAATTTTAATCTCACATATTATTATACTTACTGTTCAGTAGGCAGATAACGCTTTTTTCATTAATTTTGTAAAGATTTTTTTATCACAAATGTCTATATTTAGAATCAAATGCATGAAATAATCAAAATATTTTATTTCATTTATGATATTCGCTAACAGGTTGTAGTTGAAACAATTTGGAAAGTAAATAAATTATTGAAAGTTACAAATTCATAAAATGTTGCCATAATTTATTTGCGATGATACAGTAAATGAGTTTTTAGGGTAAAAAAGATATTATGCTATTTTGTGATAACCTTCCATACCCAATTTTCTCAAATTAGTGTTTGTATATTGGCCGTAAAAAGGCACGTCGAAAATAATTAGTAAATAATAAACTTTCTAATTATTAATTTTCATATTTTTTCTACTAAATATCAAACTCCAAGTTTCTAAAAGTTTTTAAACTTAAAAAAAAGCATCGATCATAATTTATTATTGTTTTCTCACTTTCTACACCAACACAGATTGACAATAATTCTTTAACATACTTTTTTTTTAATTATACAAAATAAAACATTTAAATACACTTAAATATAAATAGTATGATAATTAGTATCATATTTATAGGTACCATATAAAACGTTAATGGAGATAATTTAACCGAACCGATGTAATATTAGTACCTAGGTACTTATGTTATATAGAAGGTAAGTATAAATTACTTATCTAATTGGTTGGAATGTAGAAATGTTAACCGTTTATAGTTTGTACTGTAATGATGTGGGGTAAAAAAACTAATTGTATTATACGAATTGAAGAAAATTAGTAGAATCCGTGACACATTATGCATATGTATATATATATTTTATTTTATTTTTTTATTTTAGAAAATTTAGAATCTGTATTAATTAAACACAATAAGCAAAATGTGATAATATGTACAACAAAAAAATATAATAAAATAACAGAATGACAAGATAAGAACCCTTCAGATTTAAATTAAACATAATTTATTGATTATTTTTTTTTTTTTTTAATCATAAAAGATCACGATACCAGCGTCTTTTAAGGCGGTGAGGGGTGATTTTATTTATTAAAATATCTATTATTTTCATAGCCGTTGATTTCAAAATTTACTGTTGTATTACTTTATTGCAAAATAATATTTTCAGTTCGATTTTCACTTGCTTTGTACTTTGTAGTGACATCAAGAATCATGAGTGATTCCGTGACTGGAGTATCGTATTATAATGGATATATATTTGTTGTTATACCATAAACTCGTTTTCTTATATTTTGTATATATCGGTGATATTATATTAGAATTTTATGGAGCACTTTAATTCAAATACAATGTAGACACCATATTTTCCAAACTAGTTTTTATTTTATTACAATAGTTATGAAATATGCTGTCTTATATCAAAGTTAAATATGTATCGAAACTGATCTTTTGATGAGATTATATAGGTACTCTACATTTGACTGACATTTATTATAGGTATGTTATTCGAAATTTCTTTTAATTATATGAAAATAAGTTATAGTATATATTTTATAATTGTGTAAAAATGATTTTTAGAATACTGATTATCATAATATTATGTCTACATTTTTTTTTATTTTTTATTTTTATTTGTGTCTGTGTACACGATAAGTAGTCGAAGTAATGCTTCGATTTTTAACTTCAGTATCTTGTTCGATTGGAAAGTGAATATCGTTGGTGCATTACGGAAGTCAAAATTTAAAATTCTCAGTAATTTTCAACATCGCCAAGAAAAACAAAAGAAAAATTAAGGAAAAACGGGAATTTTCACGCAAAATCGATTTTTAACAAAATCGAATTTGATTTTTGGTGTAACTTTAAAACAAATTAGTAATTACCGTAGATACATAACATTTTCACTTCTTGTTTATATTTGAATTTTCTATACACGATAACATTTTCAAAATAATTTGATTTATTTGGAACTCTTTAGGGACATTTTCATTTCCATTTTTTTTTAGTTTTTTTTTTAAAAATATCAATAAAATGTTATTTGTTTTTTAAAAAAGCTTGAAAATTTAATAGAAGGCTCCTAGTATATTGTTTCATAGGCAGATGAAAATATTAAAAATTCTTAATCACAGTTTTTTTTTATAAGCATTTAAAGTTCAAAAATTGACAAAATATGGAAAAATCACGAAAATTAGCAAATTATTTTGAGTTAAGAATTGGTAAAAATTTTTCTTTTTAAATCTAAGATTTTAAAATGTAATACAAGATTCCTTTTAAGATTTCCTACATTTATCAAAAAAAAATGTTTATAAGAAAGTCAAATTAAATTTTTATGACCGTTTGATATTCAAATTTTTACAACATTGGATATTCACTCAATTTCTCATGTGGCAATTTCCTTATTTTGTTACAATTTAAAACGAATAACTGTAGACACATGAAAATAAACTCTGAATGTTTATATTAGAATTTTCTCTACACCATACACTTTTGAAAATATTTTGTCTCTTCTTGAGCATATTGACATTTTCAGTTCTAAATTTTTTTAGTTTTTTTTTCTATAAATATCAATAAAGTTTTATCTGTTGGCCCAAAAATTGTAAACATTTAACACAAAGTTCCTGATATATTGTTACAATAGCAATTGAAAAATATTAAAAATATATAAGCACAATTTTTTTTATAGGGATTTAAAGATCGAATTTTGACGAAATTTATCAAATTTAAAATTGAATAAATATTTTGTAGTTAAAAATTTATAAAATGTTCAACTTTTATATCTAAGGATTCAAAATTTAAAACATGATTCCATGTAAGTAGTTAATTCTGTTACCAAAAAATGTAAAAAATACAAAAGCACAATTTATTTTTATAGTCATTTTAAGTTGAAATTTGTACGAAATTACATATTAAAATCAATATTAACGATTTTAGTTTTTTGTTTTAATTTAAAAATATTATTCGGGGATATATGAAACTGAAAAATCAAAAAATCAAAATATTATGGCCTATCCATACAATCTACCATACTATAATGAATAAATATGAAGAAGTATGCTCTATGATAAGACTGTGTATATTTTTTTTATTACCATTGATATGTTTGTAATATGTCTTAAACCTAGACTAACATACCATCTGCGCTCAGAATCGTTTTTCTCATACAATGATATTATATCATATTGTATTCAAATTAAAACCATCCATTATACAGTGACCCACTTATAACCTACTGTACAGCAGAGCACCTTTTTTTTTTAAAAACAATATTTATTGTTTTCAAATATTTTGCCAAATTAAATTACATAATTCTGACATTTAAAAGAAATGTGATACCTAAATTTATGTTATCCCTTCTATGCCGAATCCCAGGATTTCAAACAGTTACCCAGGTAAACCAATTTAATTTCTAAAGGTCATCGTATTTTAAACATTCTGTTAGTATAAGCTTATGTTTAACTGTTATATAAGTTTTGAATATGCTGCATACTGGGGGGTATTTTTTGGCTATTAAGAAGCTGTGAATTTTTTTTTATTTGTCATAACTCTAAAGCATTGGAAACTATTGCCATTAGGATTTTATGGGTGGTTATTCGATTGGGTTTGAGTAACACGCGTCACTTGTGTATGTGGGGTGAGGATTTATCTTAAAAACACGGGTGGTCACCCATCCGGGAGCTTAGCGACACCAGACGATGCTTGTCCTCAGCACACATTAGCGGCTGCGGCCTACCACCACCCCACACCATTATATTAAATTATATGTTGAACTAAAGTTGGTTTCCAATTCTATTTTCTAAATGGTATGAGTTTATATTATTATTAAATAATTTCCCCAAAGTTGTAATTATGGTTATCACCAACTTTCTCAATATAAGTAACAAATAACCATTTTGTGTTCAGCTAAAAATAAATAAAGCACATCGAAAGCCGGGTACATTTCAGAATATAAAATACAATATTATAATACCAGAAAATATGAAACATTCTATCGAATGTCATTTCAATGTAATATTGTTCTTTTGTAATATGTTGAGTATCATTCTGTTGCATCATAATTTGTCACGTTGTGTAATAGCATAACGTTTGTGAAGATTTGACTTTTTTGACTTTTTCTCAATCAGAATTCAATAGTTGCCTACACCATTATGTATATAAAAATACAATAATATGTTTGAATGGCATACAAATCAAAACAGAAAACCTTCCGTGAAAAGAGTTATGTTAAACTGTATATTATATTTTACAATATTTTGTCAATGCAGCCTATATTTCCTTTTGTCACTATATTTTTGTATAAAAAATAATAACGCTTTAAAATATAAGACAAATATAAAACAAATATTAGATATAATTTAGCTATAAGTGTTTGTTAATTTTTCAGTATTTACCAATATGTCTAACTGCGAGTGTTGATATTGCATATTATAAATATGAATGGTAAATGATTATTATTGATTCATTCATTGATACATTATTAATTACTGTAAATACTATAGTGGTTAACTAATTGTATTTATTTAAGTATACTTCTACGTCCTGCTTAATAGTTAAACATAATATGTTGACTAAGTTTAACATTACAATTGATCTTATTTGTCATCATAGGTATTTGAAATATTATAAAATGGCATTTTACTTAATTTCCATATTATAACACGCCTTTTAAAGATTTTATCATTACTATTTTTTTTTTTTTTTAACTTAGCTTTTTTTACAGGGAGTTATAACGAAGTGTTTTTGGTGTGATATCAGCTATTTTTCTTATGAAATAAGTCTCGATTTTATTTGACTGTATATAATAATAATAATCCATAATAGCATATTATGCATCGTTGGCCTCCTGATTTTATATCTTTTTTTTTCTATTTTAGTTTTTTTTTTCTAAAACTATAATATAAATCGTTACATCTAGCCCATATTTTATACGGGTAATGAATAATCACCAGATTGCTTATTTTATTATTGTTCCAAGTTGGTCGGCATAGTAATATAATGCCGTCGCGCTGGATCACGAATTCACTAAACAATCACAGTCGTTGAGTCGTCAGCACGATTTAAGAAACTACTTATAATCTACATACTATCTTGCTGGTCGTCACTCGTCAGCAATACACGAAATAATGGTATAATGGTAAATGTTTGCCAGTGACCGGCAATCGGCATCCGAGAGACCAAGTGGTCGCAATCGCCAATCGTTTTACGCCGCCGCCGCCGCCGCCACCGTCGCGATGAGAGTTGTAGATGGATAAGCGGTTGGGACGAAAATATCGTAAATATCCCCCGACCCACCGTTTATCCTATCTCCACTGTTCCGCAAGCAAAATCGGTCTTAAAAGTACTTGAACATTTTTGCTTATAGCTTATAAACTATCTAACCAATATGCTAGCAAGTTCCTCTGTTCTCATCTGCACAATATTTCTGATCAATTGATACCTCATACTACTTTATATGTTCAGCCGTTTGCCCTGTAGACCTTGGCAAAGAATTGACATAAATTAGGACGATTTTTCAATGCTAAAACTAGGTTTCCTGTTATTATACGTTACTCTGCTATTTTTTTTTACTTAGCTTCGTGACACTACCGTCGCACTTTATTAGATACCTATATAATAGTATAGCATTAAAAATAAAATATTTTGATTACTTGGGCCAAAACATACATTTGAAAATCAGAAACAGAATATAAAATCAAGACATCCGGGACATCTGAAATGTTACAAGATCTGAATTTTTCATCCACATTTATAGGTGCCTATAAAGTCGTGTCGCGTACTTATTGAACACTCCGTAAATCTTAAATTCTAGTCTTTTGTATCTTATATATATTATGTATGTATACTTGCACTCTCAAGAGTATTTTTTCATCGTAAAATAAGCCGTCATCGAGTAAACGGTAAACAGATACTACTTTAGAAAATGTCAGGAAAAATATCACGCTGTACCAAATTCACACTCCCGACTCCCCATTTTGCTTATTTGGAAAATTCATCTCTGGTATTTTAAATATATTTCAAAATACTTCGATGTTTCCGCGTATTATTGTTGTTTCAATAATAAAATATGTTGATTAATATATATTATACTATTTATACATATAGAAATAAACAATTTAGAACACAATAATATTAACATTTAAAAATTATAAATTGGTAATATTAAAAAATAAGGTCCGGATTTTTATACTCTGAAAAAAATCTACACATATTTTGTTAAATATAAGAAAAATATGCAAAATTATGTTTTTGTGAAAAAATAATCAATGAACATCAAAATTTGGTATA
This sequence comes from Macrosiphum euphorbiae, assembly GCA_949089665.1. Lineage (NCBI taxonomy): Eukaryota > Metazoa > Arthropoda > Insecta > Hemiptera > Aphididae > Macrosiphum > Macrosiphum euphorbiae. The sequence continues at coordinate 111,497,901 of CARXXK010000001.1, read as the reverse complement.
ATATGCAAATTAATTTTTTTTATAACAAAAAGTTACCCAAGGAAAACGGTTAGTATGATGACTTGTTATTTATTTCATTACTTGTATTATCATTGCTTGTGTATCAAAATTATTTTATTGAATGCACATTTAATATGGCAAACTTCAGAACATTTTTAAGCAACCATCACAATTTAAAAAATAATATTTGTTTAGTGATTGAAAAAAAATTGTACCTATACACACCTCAATATTAAAATGAATAAGTACTTTTTGGCTCACTGTTTACAAAATATTTGGAGATAATATATTAAAGAAACTTGTTTACAGCCGATACTTGCATTTTAGATGATTGTTTGTCCCATACTCCAATATACGTCTAAATCAGCGGCTCTCAAACTGTGGTAAGCTACATGGTGATATGCGGAAGAACATATTAATATGATGGTAGTACTGAAAATCAATAAATTAATATTTTTTCAAGGTTGTAATGGATCTAATATTATTTTATGTTTTATGTTAAAATATATGTCTTGACATTTTGAAGAGTACTATTTTTAGTCATAATAGTAATACATGGCCGATCTATAATTAATCATAATACTGAACACACAAGAGTATATAAGTAGGTACCTAGAACCTGAAAAAAAGTTTAAGAATTTCTGGTCAGTCGGGTTTCGGCAGCCAAAGCGATAGCATGTGCGCTGTTCCGTAATGTGTTACGTATCTTATCAGTTTACTTTTAATTGCCATGGCTAATGTGGTTTCTCCTATCGTTATAATTAACAAAAACACCGTTCGCAAATCGAAAATGAATGCCACTCCAACAAAAAGAGCCCTCTCATCGTCATCGTCATCACCAAACTCTCCGGTCCACGAAGACAAAAAGAGCAAAGTTTTTGTTTCCCCAAACCGTTTTGAAGTCTTAAGAACGGAAGACGAAGAACTTGATATCGCCAACCTCCCCGTCTCACCATCCAGCGTAACGTTGCCAGTTCAGAATAACCTCAAACTTCCTAACATCGTCCTAAAAAACGTAAGTGACTTTACTACTCTCAATAAGGATCTTACCCGTCTGGTGGGCCCAGAGAGCTTCACCTGCAAAGCTAAAAAATCCAGTTTAATTTTACGGACAAATACACGAGCTCAGTATGTAGCCATTAAATCTTATCTGATCAATGCCGCCTGTGATTTTCACTGTTATCAACCCCGCGCTCTCCAACCGTTCCGCGTTGTATTACGTCACCTCCACCACTCTACCACCACCGAGGACATCATTAATAGCCTAAGAGACCTTGGACACAAAGTTATCAGCATTTCAAACATACTCAATCGTACAAACAAATCGCCACTTCCGTTATTCAATATTTCCCTAGCCCGCAACAGCAACAACAACGACATTTTCAAAATAAACAAATTGTTTAACTCAATTGTGAAATTCGAGCATCCGATAAGGCCACTTGGTCCTCCCCAATGTCACTCTTGTCAAATGTATGGACATACACGCAATTATTGCCACCAACCTCCGCGTTGCGTGAAATGTGGGTTAAGCCACCTCACCGAAGATTGCTCTAAACCACGGGAAGAACCCGTTAAATGCGCCAACTGTAACGGTAACCACACTGCCAACTACAAAGGTTGTCAAATTTTTAAAAATTTACTAAAGCGCACCATTTACAAAGTCGCTTACAAAGCTGACAAAGTTGAAAAACCGAAAAAAACACCCCAGCCCACCATCTGCTGTACCTGTTGCACCACAAATCTTCAACGTCCCCAGTTACAACTCAAATCAAAAACCGACATCTTATGCCAAAGCCACAGCCAACTCTTCATCAGTCAATCAACCATTCCACATCATCAACAAATTTATTGAAGATTTAAAATGTATTTTAAACCCTCTTCTATTGGCTCTTACTTCCCTAATTAAGAGGACGCTACACCCGCATGTGTTGTCTCCGTCTTACACACGTACGACATAGACAAAACGCGTTTAGGCAGTCTGAGTATAACTCGCTCAATTTTGGTTCTAGAGTAAAAATACCTATTATGAAATTGAATTGTGATAATATTTCTAAGGGCAAGACGCTGCGGTTTTTTTTAAAAATGTAATTTTTTAAAAGTCAAAGGTATTTTAAAAATGGTGAAATTTTTTCTATTTCTAAACGATATAATGAACGTTATATTGGGTATAATGGAAAAACCGCAGCGTCTTGCCCTTAGAAATATTATCACAATTCAATTTCATAATAGGCATTTTTACTCTAGAACCAAAATTGAGCAAGTTATACTCAGACTGCCTAAACGCGTTTTGTCTATGTCGTACGTGTGTAAGACGGAGACAACACATGCGGGTGTAGCGTCCTCTTAACAAAATTACACTTCCCATTTCGTCCACTCCATGACATCCCTCACCCCAAGTTAGAGGGTACCCACACTGGTGGGCCTCCCTCCTCAAGCCATTCATGTTATTATTGTTTCTTTCATTACCTAATTTACTTATTGTATCATAAAAATTACAGATTGTAAATATTCTATTTATCTAATAAAAAAAAAAAAAAAAAAAGAATTTCTGGTCTAAATAAAATACTTTTTGTATTCAGTTTTGTAAAATTACTTTACAGGTACATTCAAACAATAAATAATAATAATTTTAAATTGTTACAATAGATCATGACAAGATGATGTTTTGATGAAGATTTTTTTTTTATTCTTATCAATCAATTTAAATTGTTTATCATTTATCAGACCATTGACTCATTACATAATCAGTTTTTAGAAATATTTAATTAATTAAACTAGACGGTAAGATACAATACATATATTTTTATTAAAAAATAATATAATTAAAAATTAAAATCTGTTTATACATATAGTACATACCTACAATAAGTAAAAATTTTGATTGCTTCAAAATCTGGACTCATATTTAGGTACTTACCGTAGAATGGGGTAACTTTGATACATCACTTATATTGATATTTATCAGATTACCATGATGATTTAAATTTTTTTTTTATAAAATGATGGTACTTTGATTTCACATTAAGAAAATATATGTATCAAAGTTGCCCACTAATTTGTGTAACATTGGTGGCATATTAAAAAGATTGATATCTCAAAGATAACATCAGAAACTTGAAAATTCAAACGTTAAAATATTGATCATAACTAGCTGTAACTAATTTTTAATTTTGAGAGTTTTATCGTTAATACTACAGAAGTTATCCATAAAATAAAAATAAAAATTGTCATAAAACAGTAACAAATTATCAAAGTTATCCCATTTTACTGTATATAATATATATACATATAAATATTATTTTCTTAACCTATTATTAAATGTAAGAGGTCTCTTGGCCAGCTGCGTTTTAGTTAGTGTGAGTGTCAAGTGCTTAATTATATTAGAGAATGTGTGGAAGTCAGAGATCGATTTATTTGGGAGGATTATAAAGGCTGCATGGAGCTGTTGTAATATGACAGGCTATAATAATTGAGGAGGTGTTTGTATTATTATTATTTACATCTTTATGGAAAAAGGAGTTGCTTTCAATTCCTCAGAGCACCTGTAATTATTATGAGTACATTTATTACCCAACTAAAAGGATATTTATATTTTACTTTTTGGCTGTAATTCAGAGTTGAATGAGCCGTCATAGCTGGTACCTAATTTGTTTATAAATTATGATTTTATTAATTGTGACCGTTTTGAGAGTATAAGGTGTCTCAATAAAGGGGCGATTTTAAACTCCGCCAGTTTTATTTTCTTACCTGTAATGGGCATATGGAAACTCTGCTAGTATTAAGACCTTCCTTATGCAAAACTAAATTATACTTCTCTACTAAGTTAACTCAAAAATTCAAAATGAAAAAAAAATATTGTGTTACAGAAAGCTATAAATACTAAATAGTTATAATAATTTATATTAGACTTAATGGTTTGAAAATCTACAAATTTTATCTCATAACTTTATAGTTTACAGTTCAAAATATTATAAGTATTATTATAACGTCACAATGATATAATATAGGTGCCAATTATTTTTTGATTATTAGTTATAATTGACTATCATTATTTTTTAACATAATACTGGCCATTGCAATTTGTATGATTTGTTCGAACAATTATTATTTTTATTTTTAAGTTTTTTACTTATACTTATTTAATAAGGATAATTTATTATTATTATAAAATTATGATTTTTTGTTTAATAATAATCTGTATATGATATTAATATTATTAATTGTATAGTGTATACTGTTACCAGATTTTTGTCACTGGCGGAGTTTACAATCGTCCCAATAAAGACGTAGCCACGTAGGTACCTAAATGTAATGATTTATTTTTTGTTTTAATATGTCGATATACAAATTAAGTTCTTAAGAAAAAATTTAAAAATCAGAATAAATTGAAATATAAATGCATTGTTGGGGGACGAGGTGGCCGAGCGGTCTAACGCGTCGACTGCGGCGCTGGCAGTCGCGGGTTCGACTCTCGACCACTGGGCGGCATTTTTCTCCGGGCAAGTCACGGTGTCCGGAGTACAAATGCCGCCATCCCCCACCCTGGGGCATGGCAGAAACCTACGGGTGCCCCAATAAAAATTCTGCCACCACAAACACACTCGTGTACCAACCTACCCAATCTAAAAACCTACAGTTCCCTCCACTCACTCAATGGCCCATGTTGCCGCGGGTTATCCAAAAAAAAAAAAAAAAAAAAAAAAAAAAATGCATTGTTATATAATAAAAGGGGGATAGACACTGCGCATGTTTGGTTATAATTATGGCTGGTCCCTGTATATGGCTGATACTACTTGGAATAGAATTTTTTTGAATTAACCATAACTTACGAAATATTAATTATTGTATTCACGAGCAGTAATCACTAAATTTTGTTACACCATTTATTTCTAAAATGTAATGTACCTTCTATTTGCAGGGATTATTAATATTTTTTTTATGTTTTGACACTCAGACATGTTGAACAAGATATTTAAAAAACAAAAATTGTAGTTGGTACTTATAGGTATCACCAATGTATAGTACCTATTAAATACTAATATGTATTATTTAATAAGGTTTATGACGATCATTCCGATTATTGTAGTATTAAACAGGAGATCAGTGCATGGATATGTCTTATTTTGTATTGTTACATCTGTCAATAAATATTAAGGATACTTATTTTAAGATTTTATGTTTAGTATGTATAGTATCATAATATGTATATAACATTTATTGTGATTTATTTATTCTATAAAAACATAATAAACCATTACTTTGTTATGTTGGTTTGTTTACCTATTCAAATCCGTGACATATATGGTCTGTACTTATTGTATATCCTTGAAATGGACGGATTTGTGTGATTTAGTAGCTGTATTGTATTGACAATTTAAATCTGAAATTTAACCATTTAAGTAGGATTGTGGGTGATGACGTGGCCTAGGCATACATTAATTTAATAACTTGATCAGCTTTTTGAGCAGTTTTAATAACTCTTTAATGATGACATAAACACTTTAAGAGAGATTTTTTGTGTTCCGAAGGATTAGATGATCAAACAACTAAATATAGATGTACCTACACAATGTGCATAACAATATGCATTATATATATTATATTTTACATGTTTACTGAAAGCCTTCTCAAGTATATCAAAGGGGATCAACAATTTTAAAATAGGGCATGGCAGAAACCTACGGGTGCCCAGTTGAAATTCTGCCAAACCTAAAAACACACGTGTTTTCAACCAACCGTTCCAACCATTAACCACCCCCTACAAACATAACAGCCAATAGTTAATATTAGCTAATAGTTGCCAGGCTAAAGATCAATAAAAAAAAAAAGTGACAATTGTTCGAACATATTATATATTTATATATTTAAATGTAGATTAGGTACCAATACCATTACATTTGTTATAAAAAAAAACCAGTTAATTTAATTATTTAATTAATTTGTAACGTATTATTGGGAAGAAGGTTATTTTTTCAACGATATTAATATATTTTGGGGAGACGGAGTGGAGGTGTGGACTAAGGCGTCGGTGGCGACGCACACCGTCGCCGGTTCGAACCTCGACCACGGGTGGCACTTCTCTTCGGGCAGTCACGGTGTCTGGAGAGAGAGGTCGCCGTCCCCACTCGGGCATGGCAGATACCTACGGGTGCCCGCTTGAAAATTCTGTCAAACTAAAACACATATTTTTAAAACCTACAGTACCCTCCCCCACAGTTAAAAACCACCCAATAGCCTTAAGTTACCGCGGGTTAATTAATGAAAAATTTAAAAATTTAAAAAATTTAAAAATTTAAAAAATTAAAAAAAAAAAAAAATATATATTTTGAAATTCATTTTCCCAATTTATTGACTTTCGATATTATTGAAACAAATAATATGTTATTACTTATTAATAATGATACAATTGTCAACTTTGGATAGATGTGGTGTTTGAATTCAGTCATGAATGTGCTCTGAGTGTACGCACCAGCCAGTGTAACTAGTTCTCGGATTGGTGATCACCCTGGATTTTTAGTGAAAAATACATGCTACCGGGCAGCTACCCATGTGTAACATGTGTTCAAACCAACAGAACCCCCCCCCCCACACACACACACACACACAGTAGCAGTCTAATGACCTCAGTTGTCGAAGCCATGATTTCAAATAATAAAAAAAATTATTAACTAAAAGATTTTTTTTAAATCCATTACAACACAAAATTATTTAGGTACAATGCCTGTCTATAATAATAATATAAGATCTAAGATTTTTTGACTGTACAATTTAATTTTTTTTATAATTATTTATCCAATCGACCCAACAGTCCCTATAACCTACAAGACTATATGAATTGAAAAATATCTATATAGATTTTTTTTTAAATTTTAGATATAGATATAAGAATAATATTAATATAATATAATAATTCATTAATATTATTTATGTTCTAACTACCTCAATTTAATATGCCTCAAAAGTCTTGACTAATAAATATTAAAATTGTTTAATGAACATTTTTAATTTTACGGCAATGTTATTTTTGTTTTTCATATATTGCTTTAAAAACTATTATTAATTATACTCTTTTACTTTGTCCGGATTATTACTTTTATTTTACAAACTGTTTGTCTGAACTCTGAAATAAAATTCACTTATTACAAATTTATTAATTTCATTATTTCACTTGTAACTATGTAGTATATATAGGTAAGTGAATCCTTGACCTTGAGCATATTACTACTAGGTATTTTAGGAAAACAGAATTTTTTTTAAACCAAACTCGTTTTTGACAACATTGATTTTGTTTTTATGATGTAACACAAAAAAACTGATAACCATAGATACTTCAAATTTTCACCAAATATGACAGTTTTCCATAAAATTATTTTAAATATTTTGTCTATTTTTGAGCTATTTACAGCTATGAGAAATTTGTTTTAACATTTTTTTGTGGGTAAATAATATTTTGCTGGGTCAAAAAGCTTGAAAATCTAATACAAAGTTCCTCATAAGTTTTTATAATAGCAGTTAAAAAAATACTAAATATACCTAGTCACGAATTTCCTCATAAGTACGATTTAAAGTTAAAATTATGTAAATTATTCTGTAGTTAATAATGTATAAATTGTTCAATTTTTATAGCTAAGGATTGAACTTTTAAAACAAAATTGTCATAAGTAGTTTTACCATAAAATCTTAAAATAAATATATTTTTTTTTAGATATTTCAAGTTTAAATTTGAACGAAATTAGATATTTAAACAAAAACTAACAAATTTAATTATTTTATTGTAGGTAATTTAAAAATATTATTCTTGCAGGGTACCTACTTGAAACTTTAAAAGTATATTAATCTCTTTTATATACACAATGACTATTTAAATGTAATGTTTTCAGAAAAAATGAATCCAACTTACTGCAGGTATACTTTTATATCATTTTATTATATCATAAACTACTACTAGTTACTAGGTACCTACTTAGTAAATAGTAATATAGGCTGATAGGCCGTCTTCGCTCAGAATCGTTTTTCGTATACAATGATTTTATATCATTGAATTCAAATTTAACACATCCATTACAATGACCCACACGATACGTCCGACACATAATGTACATCAGAATGGTATACCCACTCACCAACTTTTTTTAAATGAAAATAATTCAATGACTGATATGGTACAATTTAGTACTTATAAATTGTAATTTACTTTGACATCGGATATTGATGTAATTGATTACCTACCATTACATACAACATTAAACTGTAAATTAGAGTCTGCAATAAAGGATCATTGTTAGGTACTACTTACATATTTCTCCTTAACTATCCTTACTGCAGTAACTTTTTAGTTATTATGTTATACCTACTTAATAATATTTATAATAAACTAAATAATTATGTTTAAAAGTAATATTATTTCATTCTTTATAAATAAAAATAACAAAACTATGAGAGTACACGAATTAATATAATAATAAGGGAAATGTGTAGTCTGATTGCATAAAATATTATAAAAGACTTATTGAAATATTTATGATTACTTTATATAATGTATAATATTAATGCAGTAATACATCATCGCAAAAAAACCAGCCCTTTAATATTTATTTTTCGTATAACTAGAAAAATGTGAAACTATTTAAAGTTTCTATACAAATTATAATAAACCATAATGCATGACTAATTTAGTTTTTATTTGACAAACACTTACAATTTTTGGTTAAAAGTTTTGTAAAATATTATAAAAATTGTGTTAAAAAACATTAATGTAATAAATTATAAAAGTGTTATAAGGATAAAAATACGGAACTTTGAAGAATGTTACTAATTCAGTATAAAAGGCTAAAAATGTAAAACAAACGTATGGAGTCGTATAAACATTTAACATAGTGCTCTAATATTGCGTATGCTTACAATATGTAAATATGTAATAACATATTATTTTAGAAATAGGTACCTACACAAAGTACAATTTTAATATCAATAAAACCTTAGTTTTGATAATACAGTCAATATCTAATCAATGTAAGTGTTAATTTAAAATGAGGTTAGGCATAGGGTTATATTTTAATAATCTTGTATTTGTTGACATTTGTTAATTGTATATATGATATAATATTATACTAGCCGACTCGTCAAAGCTTCGCATGTGATTGGTTGTTTATTTTGCCTCCGGACGATGAGATGTATAATTTTTTATTCAAATTTTATCGTTTAATATGATCGGCAAGTAAATATAAAATACGGTTAATGAAAACGTATTGAAATGTTTCTAGAGCTATTAATAATAAATATATTTTTATTAAAAATAGCTGATCCCGTGCACTTCATTGCTCGTTAAATGTACCTACCAACTCTATATGACTCATACCTTGTTTAATTTGTTATTTAATATTCGATGTATGGTGTTCAAAATTTATCTTAACTTTTCCGTTGCTAGGAATAAAAATTCTGATTCGCAGCAGTATATTATCAGGTAAGCAATCTACCTGCGGTAGATCGCGGACCACGTGCTGTTTGTACGTAGGTGTATGATTTAACTCTAAAATATAAAAGTTATACCAATTTTGTCGTTTTTACTTAATTCCACCTACGTGGATTAATAGGTATAATCAATTTATACAAAATCCTAGCTTAACCTAACCGTACTAATATCCGATGAACAAAAAAACCAAATTTCACCCTTTTTAAATTAATCTATCTTCTTCCCAGAGGTATAATCTACACACAAACATTCATTTATATATATATATTGACGACAAATAATAATTCAAATCAACAAACATGCCCGATTAACGAATAGAAACCAATATATAATACACTATTATTATTTTAATCTGTAACAATGAACTTAATTTTTAATTTTTTTTTCTGGACAGATGGTGCCATTGTTGTATTTTTTACATCCATATTTCCTACTTTCCTAGTGGGTTTTCCTAAACAAAAGTAGGGTAATAAAACCTCCAGCAGACTGTCAAGTATAACAGTAAAAAATTTCAGCCAAATCGGTTCAGTAGTTTTCTCGGTTAGCTTGGTCGAAGAAAACCCTTACAATTTTATATAATAGTTAAGATTATCTATACAGTCTTTACTCTTTTATCTACATTTTTTTTATTTATTGGATCTTTTATCTTTATTCTTTTGCTTTAAAATACTAGATACTATAGATACTAAATTAAAATAAGTTTTTAAGTCGACGCATTTTATTTTCAGAGCCGATTGCTGGAATTACAAAATTAATTGCAAGATACGTTTAAAAATTATAGTATATTATGTTCCTATAGTAAAAAATATTGATTTTGATCAAACGAAAAAAATCCCCTATTATTATCGAACATGGATAATGGAGTATGTATAATGTGGTGTTCTCAGGGTAGGGGTGAGAGTGTTTATTTAGATACCTATTGCAAACTAAGCATAGCAAATAGTGTATTGTAGTTTCTAATAACTTTTTACTTTCTGAGATAGGTAATTTTAATATTTAAAGTTATTAAATTAATAGGAATCATTGTTCAATTGAAATAAAAGTAATAACTTAACTAACTACTAAGCTACTTTAAATGTTGGTATATTTTTATTAATTTTAAAACTATATATTTTAATAACTACCTATATAATATTGTGTAATTCAAATACAAAACTTTTGTGGTTAAGCGCCCAAGTGAAATAAAAAAAAATTACTACAAATCATTAAAATGTACTCCTCATTCATCCAAATTTCTGGGGAATTGTCTTGTAAAATTAAATTGTAAGTTGCAAATATCTCAGGTTAAATAGATTTTGTTTCAATGGGATGAATAAGTACACGAGAGGCTGATTAATATATTACGATGTTTGTGAAGGCAATTTTGAAGGTAAATAAAGAAGTTATGGTACATAATCTGCCATGGAGTCCGTTATAATGCTAAAAGCTATAGTTTGACTTGAAGTACTCAAATTCTTGGTTTAACCACAGGTATATTGTAGTTCTTAGTTCTTACAACTTATAAACGGTGTCTTCTACAGTCTCACAAATTGTGTTCAAGTTATCTGTAGAATATTGTCTTCATTGCTCAAGTTTACGTTTTGCTGCATCTGCCAACTGAACAGACCCAACCAAATATTTAAATTCGGAATGAGTAGTTAATTAGTTGTACACTTATACAGTTGTACCTAAAGGTTAAAGTTTAGATAATATGAGGAGTTTCAGCCCATCCTTGTAGTCCACCATTCCAATCCATTCACTGTACTACACTAACTGTAAATACTTACTAAAACTTAACTACTCGTTCAAAATTAAATTGTTATACCTAGGTATTTAAATATTCCTTGAAAAATTCGCTGCTTTAGGATATGAAATTAAACATACGTATAATATGTGTGTGATCATTACAAAATTAACAACTTCAAAATTTTGATAACGATAAATACAGAAAAATTAATTTTTTATAATGACTTTAAATTATGTTTAAAAAATATTTTTTTAAACAATACCAGTTTTTGAGATATATAATTGTAAATTTTTCACATTTTTTAATACCTACATAATATGCCAATTGCCAGGTTGCATAAAAGTGTATTAATTTAATATTTTACTTAAATTTAATGAGGCAGTTATGGGTTACTAAATTAAGTTAAGTGACCATTATTCACTATTGATCAATACAATTGATTAGTGATTATTTATACTATCGCCTGCAACCAGGCAATAATTTGGTAATAACATTAATTACCCATATAATAGCACTTTAGTTTATAATTATTAATAACAGATAACACATAAAAAATACTGTTTCAGATGTGCAGAAAGTAATGCATACGTTGTACGAAAAACGAACTTATTACAATTAAAACCGTTATTAAAATATTCAAAAATAAAACAATATAAATTATAATATAAAAAAGGGCAAAAAATTTCATGCGATGGCCGGGAATCGAACCCGGATCAACTGCTTGGAAGGCAACTATGCTGACCATTACACCACCAACGCAGTTGAGAGGTTGGTGACAAATAACAATTATTTAACAATGATAACCCTTTCTCTATCGAATTATTTTTTTTTATTACCTCAAAATAAAATTATCTAACGACTAATAAAATTGTTATGCATACCAACAATTTTATAAATACAGTAGATTTCTTAGAATGTATAATAGTGATATCGGTCTTAACCTAATGTATAGGTAGTAGGTAAATCAGGGGCGTATTTATGGGGGGGGCTGAATGGGCTGCAGCCCCCCCCGAAATTTTAAGAAAATCTAAAAAATATTTTCATGGTCTATGAAAGTCAATGCAAAATTATTAAATTCCATTTTATAGATTTTAAATTCATATTATTTTGTTAGCATATCTTATCACTCATGGACAAAAATACCACGGGTGATAATACTGGAAATCATAGATACTAATAACTAATAAGTAATTATTATAAACCTTTCGATAACGATTGCCGATCACTATAGAAGTATAGAGCTGCACAATATAATATTATATACACATTATTTTTATAATTTTCATGGGCATAGTCACGCAGATTTAGATAATATAATCTCTGTGTGATATAAACACTGTTATCCTGTTATCAGTTTTGTTTGCGAGTTTTAAATTTCCAATCAGTAAATCGGTAATTGTTATATTCTGTGTCTCTGTGATCGTACAAATAATTTTATCAATAATTAATATATTATTATTTAGCGTAATTGTAGTTTACTTTACTTGTACTTTGACTACTGACTACTGAGTTTGTATTATTATAATTCAAAAAATGGACAAATTTATCATTCGAAAAGCGAAGGTAAGTCAATAAAATACACTCTATACCTAATATTATATATTAAATTTACAGAATTAGTTAGTATATTCACCAACTTAAACCAACTTATTTTACAATATAGGATAAAATGCAACTCAGAGCCACTTCCAATCCTGATGATCCGGCTACAGTTGAAAATGAGTTCTTGCCTCCTGTTAAAAAAGTAAAATTGGTATGTTATAAATAAAGGTCTTAATTTTAATTTTAAATACCAGTGGACCAGTGGGTTAATTAAAGTATGTTACTAATTGATTATAATTGATTTTGTTTGCACATTGAATATATTATATTATATTTTATGCTATATTGCTATTATCTACTATATATTCATATACTTTATACTTGTGTTTTAAATCATTAAATATTATTTTTTTGTTTTACTGTATTACTATGTTTATAAATGTTCATCAGCCCCCCCCGAAATAAAATTCTGGATACGCGCCTGAGGTAAATTGTAAATAGTACCTAGTATCAAAATAAACAGTAGGTATATATTATATTATGTAGGTATATTATTATATTTATCAATAAACCATTTGAACTTCAAAATTAAATAATTAAAAAAATAACGCTTCAAAAGTATAAAAAATAAAGAAAAATCAGTAAACGAATACCTACTTAATATGTAAAATACACAGCTGTCTACTTAAAAAAATTAATTTTAAACGTTTAATTGTATACAATTGTACCAATGTTGTTATAATGAATTTTAATGGTTTTTAATAATATAAAAATTAAAATTAAATAAAAAAAACCGTGGTGGTGTTCTCTGGATAATGCTTAATGGTTCCCAAAAATATTATAAGGTAAATACTTATTAGCAATTATGTATGAGAAGATCAGGGCAGATTTTTTATTCAAGCTAAGTTTACATAGGTTTAATTATTTTTACCTGAAAAAATCGGGCCCGAGTTTACAAAATTACAAATAGACCTTTTGAACTTTTTTTTTTGTCGGGCCGAGTTTAGAATTGCGGCTGGACTCCCGTGAAAACGGGAAACCATTTTTTTTTTAAATTTTACATAGGTTTATTTCATTTACGGATTAACTGAACAAAAGTCAATATGAATATTATACAGTGCGTATGCAGTAGAAAATATTATTTTAATTTTTTCAATTTATAAATACTGATTACTTATATTATGATTGTAGTTACGTACCTACCTATATTATCAGGAGGCTGATTTTGTACATTTGGTATATCCAAGTATTTAATATTAAAATTATATCTATTATTGTTGAAAAAGATGCTTGAAAAGTAAAAATGGAAGAAGCTAACAAAAAAATGTCTTTCTCAAATGGCTAGATGGCTGCAATATATATTTTTTAAACTACAATAATTATCATTTATCAATGAAGTAATCAATTAGATAAATGATGATATCTGGTATGTTGTGTATAATACAGAAAATAATTATAGAAGGGGTTCTCTAAAATGTAAAAATAATTAGTTGAGCTGGTACTCCGTCCTACTGCCCCCCTCCCACCATAAGACGTATAGGTTCTTAATTCTTAAACATGAACATTTCTGACAATAATATTTCCACTTTCAAAACATTTATATTATTATTAAGAGACACTATTTTATCTATGTAATAAAAGTATAAAAGTTATTTTATAAGTCAGATTTTGAGAATAAAATAAAATAACGGCACACCTTTTACACAATACTTATTGGAAAGAAAATTTTTATTTTATCTCGATTCCTAGGTATTGTGCTTAATTATGTTTTAAATTGCACTTCCCCAACGTTCTCAACTTTTATTATTCAGTTTTTAAGACATAATTTAATAATTATACCATTTTATTCTTATTTTATGATGATTTTCAATTTTTATTCTTTAGGGAATACAGTTTAATTTTCGATTATGAACTTTTAAAAAAAGTCAGCATATTTTCAAGACTCAATAAGAGGGTTTGTACTTTGTAGGTAACGCTGGTTAAAGAAATTTTACCTTTTGTTTTGTAAGGAGCTGAGCTAACATCAAAGTTTGTGTCATAAATAAAATTCCACAAGAAAAGTTTTTTTCTCATATAGTAGCCTACTTAAGTAATTGGGTATACTAAATAAATAGTATTAGGTTTAGGTACCTACTTTATTTTTATAAATGAAATGTTAAAAACAAATAGATAAACCTAGGTGCGTTATCATTTTTTAATTGTCCGTTTTTCTTGATTGCAATATTTTTTTGATGTTCTTCTTAAAACTTGGTGAAGCCTATAATATGGCTATGGCTAAATAATATACCTAAGATATACCAATATAGGTACTTACCATAATATATAACCGTACTTGTAGCCTGAGTGTTTACCTATAGCTGGTATCTATAAATTATATGTAATATTTATATATATATACCTATCATCAAAAATACTTCACTTGAACTACAGATTTGTATGTGAACTGTAAGGTGTCAAACTTAATTACGTTATCTATCACTTACCTATAAATGTTATCTATTGGTCAAAGTCCCTCAAATGAGAATTAAAAAATAAAAAAAATTATTGTTACAAGTGTAAAATGTTATATCACCTAGGTATATACTTTTCAGTAGAGATCTTCATAAGACTGTATTTGTGCATACCTATTTAGCAACTATATTTGGCAACAGGCAGTATGTGCAGACTTGTACTTGCATTTATACAATCATCATTGCATTATGCCTATGACAGTTTAGTCGTTTAGGGAATTGAATTCTTGCATCTTGGTACCTTGCAGGTCGGCATATACTATTTATATATTTACATAATGGGTACAGGCCGGTATAGCTGATGGTAATAAAATTCACAAAAAAAAAAAAAAAAACATCACAATATAAGTTTATAATTCATATTTCAAAACAAAATATTATCGCAATGAAGACTGAAGGACCATCATAATACACCACATGCAAACAAAATTGATAGGTACACGCAACGCCAACAGTATCAATGTTATATATCAATGCAACCTATTTTGTTACTTACAGTTTTCGGTCTTCCATAAATTTCATATTGAAAAAATGGCGGGGATTATGTTGTTCTTACGAGATCACTACCATTTTTGTCACACAGAAATTGGAAAATTCTATACATATTAAATGATATATTTACATTTGTACAATATAATATATACCGTTTTTAAGGTCATTCCAATTTCCAAGTACCCATATTGATTTTGTAGCTACACAATAATACATATTTAATACATATTGATACGTATATATGCGTAATGTATTTTGATAAAGCTATTTAGTGTTTTTACTAATCTATTTATGTGATATATTTTCATTTAAATTTTCGTATTGTTGGTACAACTTTGTGATTCCGATCGACCTTTTGAACGGTATCCGAAGTAGCGTAGAATTTCAAATCTGGATTAGTTAATACAGTAGATAGAAACTCCATTTTTTCTAAATCTTTATGTAACTCTTTAGTTTTTATAAGCGTCTTTAAGTACCCAGTCGTATATTCGCCTCCAACTTCTGGTTGATAAGTCGTCATTTTTTCAATATAGAATTCGTTTTTGTTAGTTTTTGTTTTACTATTACCATAGATTCATATAATATTATAACTATTACTCATTTTATTTAGGTTTAAATAAAGTCAAATTTGTCATAGTATCTGAAATATTATTAGACATAATCTGATAATAGAATAATATTTAAATTCTTGCGTAGCTGCTAATATTTTTTTTTCAAATAAGATTATGAATGTATGTTATGCATCTACCAAATACCAATATAGATATATGAATTGAGTACATTAAACATTTTTTATAAATTATAATACATTCATTAAAAATAGGTACCTACAGTATAATAAAGTCTAACAAATTTTAACTGATTGAAATATTTAAACATATCTAAAACATCGATGTAAAAGATACATGTATCATATATTGAATAATAATAATATAAAGAAGGGCCAATGCCCCGTAGACGCCGCAACAAGCTTCGTTCCCTCTGTATTAGATAGTAGTAATTATTTATCTTTATTATCATTTTAAAGACATGAATATATTATTACTTATTTCTATTTGAATAACAATTTTAAAACCAAACTTTCTGATATTTGTCCATAGGTATATCATTAAATACCTACTCGTATACATAATAATACGTAGGAAAATAATTACCTTTTTTTTTTTTTTTTTTTTTTTTTTTATTGTGGTATCGAGGACTGGAGGAGGAACTATGGTGCCAGTACTTCTCCTCCAGCCCCCATCGTTTATTGTCAAAACAAAAACACGACAATTAACAGTGGCGGGACAGTCCCCCACCCGCTGTTATTACAAGCAAAAATTATTTATGTTACAAACAGTACAGACGGTTCTTATTGTAAATTCCGCCGGTTCGCAGCCTGTCGCACTCGTTCCTCATCTTCCTTGATTGAGAGGATGTTTTCCACCATGCCGTAGAACAGCCTGAACCGCTCTTCGGCCTCTCTCAGGATCGCATCCTTCCCTTGGGCGTCCGCCGGCAGGAGCTCGAACGCCGGTCCACAAATGATGTCCGGAACGTCCTCGGTGCTCGGTCGGTGGCCAATCCTGGCTGTCAGTGCTTCACGAAGGCCGTCCCAGTAGGGGCAATCAAACAGGGTGTGTTCAGCGGTGTCTGATTCGCCCGAGCACTGCCAGCATCGAGTGCTAGCGGCCTTGCCCATACGATGGAGGTACCATTCAAAGCAGCCGTGGCCCGTGAGTGCCTGAGTCATGTGGTACGTCAGAGGCACCCACGGGACGGTCCTACCTAGCCATCTTGCCAGGTCAGGGATTACTCGGCGCGTCCAGGCTGCCTTCGGGGTGGCGTGCCATCTTGCCTGCCAGGCGACGATCGTGATTTCCCTTGCCTCGCGTTTCACGGCCGCCTTGGAAGGCCGTTGTTCACCGGGCTCCATTACGGCGCGCAGACGAGATCCGATGTACTGCCTCTCCAGTCCAAGCAGATCGACGGGCGGCATGCAGGCCAAGACCAAGGCGGCCTCATCCGACACGGTGCGGTAAGACCGAATTACCCTCAAGGCGGCGGTCCTCTGCGGACGGATCAAGACCGCCCTAGTTCTGGCGACTTCAGTAACGGAAGGGATCCAGACGGGAGCAGCATACAGCAACTGGCTTTCCACAACAGACGCGAGCAGCCTCCTCTTCCACTGAGCCGATCCGCCCATGTTGGGCATGAGCCTGGATAACGCAACGGCTGTGCGGGCCGCCTTCGCAGCGACAGTGCTCGCGTGTGCAGCAAAGGTTAGACGCTTGTCCAGTATAACACCGAGGTACCTAATCTCATTCCGCAGTGGGATCGGGTGACCGCCGACCGTCAAGCGTGGTGGGACAAACGCCCGCCTCCGGGAAAGCACCACCGCCTCGCTCTTCTGATGAGCCAGCTCTAGGCCCCTGCTCCGCATCCAGACATCTATGGTCGCCAGTGTAGGATTGATCGCATCTTCAAGCTGCTCTCCGGTCACGGCCGTGCCCACAACCGCGAGATCGTCCGCAAAACCGACTAGCTGCACCCCGGGCGGCGTTTCCATTTTCAGTAGGGAGTCATAAGCGACGTTCCACAAGGTGGGGCCAAGGACGGAACCCTGCGGCACTCCGCAGGTCACCGGTCTCTCTGCCAATTCCTCGCCAGTCAGAAGTGTTCTGTCAGCCAGCCAGGACCGGAGCATCTCTACCAAGTACTCCGGGGTGTTAATGCCCCTCAGCGCTGCGTCGATGACCGGCCACCCCAGAGAATTGAAGGCGTTCTTGACATCCAGCGTCACCAGAACGCAGAGGCTCTTCAATCTCGGGGTGGTGGCCGCCTGGGCAGCGATGCTGAGAACGGTGCCGATTGCTGACTCAGTGCTAACTCCCCTCCTGAAGCCGAACTGGTTCGGGGCTCTTCTCCGCCCCCCGTGAGCGTCCAGGTGATCTTCTAGCCTCTGGAGAAGGAGCCTCTCGAGCAGCTTCCCAGGGGCGTCCAGCATGCAGATCGGCCTGTAGCTCGACGGGGCGTCCGGAGGTTTGTCCGGACCCTTACGGAGTAGCACTAGGCGGGCCCTCTTCCAACGTGGTGGGAACGTCGACGCGTTGAGGCAATCATTGAAGACGCGGAGGACTGCGCAGGGCTGGGCGAGCGCGACAGCCCTAAGGATCTCGTTGGGGATCCCCGAAGGACCGGCCGCCTTGCCCGGTGAGAGTCTCTTTACTGCTCTGCTGAGTTCTTCCGGCCTGAATTCTGGAATGACCCTGGTGAACTCGAGCGTGTCCAGGACAGGGTCGAATGCTTGGAAGATGTTGTGCACCGCTGGGGACGGAGCCAAACCCCAATCCGTGACGGGGGCCGCTGGGAACAGAGCGTCGGCGATGACGGCCTCCCTGCCCTTGGAGCTCGCGGCCGGGTTCTGGCCGCCGAGCTTCTTCATCACTAGCTTGTAGGGTCTGCCCCAGGGGTCTGTGTCAACCTGGGCGCACAAGTCGGCCCAGCACTTGTTTTTCGCCTCCCGGATGGCTATGCGTAGCTCCCTCTTGGCGGCGATGTAGGAGAACCTAGCTTCTTGAACTCCGGGCTGGTTGACGCGTCTGATGCAGGCTTGGTATCGCCTACGGAGCGCAAGGGACTGACGCCGCAGATCGGCGATCCTCTCCGACCACCAGAACACCGGCCGTCTGCCCTGAGGGCCTTTTCTTTTCCTGGGCATGGAAGCTTCACAGGCGCCGAACAGGAACGCATCCAATGATTCAGCCGAAGACAGCGCAGTCTCGGCACAGGCGGCACCGGCGGTGGCTCCTAGGTGCGTGATGCTCAGATGACGGCACAGGGCGTCTGGGTCGAGCTTCTTGATTGACCAGCCGGAGGAGACGTTAGCGAGTACATCGGCGACCGGGGGCTGGGCCGGGTCGGCCGTGTTGAAGCAGACGTAGTTGTGGTCGCTCAATGTCTCTAGGTCGGGTACCTGCCAGTCTGTGAGGTCCACGCCTCGATAGAACGTGAGATCTATAATTGATGTGGCCGCCCCTCTCACGAAGGTTGGGGAGGTGCCCGAGTTGGCCAAGATCAGCCCCAGACTTATGGCGAGATCGGACAGCGGTGCGCCCCTGGGGTTGTTGGTTCTCGAACCCCACTCCACGTTCCAGGCGTTGAAGTCGCCGGCCAGAACGATCGATGAGTCCCCTCTAGCGCGGATCGCCGCCTCAAGGTCGCCCAGAAACAGTCGATACTCCGGCAGCGAGGCCCCGGGCCTGCAGTAACAGCTGAAGACAGTCAACCCCTGGAATGATAGCCAGGCGAACCCACTGCCGAATCCCCGACCATCGTGACTGAGCTCTGAGCGCAGTGATGTACCCACAGCAGCCTTGCGATCCGTGCTGAAGCACCACCGGTCCTCATGGCCATAGGGGGTGGCCGGCTCAGATACAATAAGGATGTCAGCCCCGATCTCTTCCGCCGTCTGTGCCATAAGCTGCTCTGCTGCCCAATTTGCATTCAGGTTTATCTGCAGGAATTTAATCATCTGTACTCTTGGCTGCTCCCGACTTTCTTCTAGCGGCGCACGCCCCGGAGCCTGGTTTGTGCGCGACCTTCGGCAGACCAGCGGTTTCGCAGGCCACGCAACGGTCGTCACCCTCGGCGCAGTCCTTCATTAAGTGGCCTGCCACTCCGCACTTCCAACAGGCGCCCGTCCTGTCCTCCGCGGTGCAGGATCTGGAGTTGTGGCCGAAGGCCTGACACCTGAAACACCTCTCCGGTGGCAGCGTTCTTGGCCGGACGCGGCACATGGTCCACCCGATCGGGACCCTGGCGATGCTGGCGGCAATGCTCCTGGGCATTTTCGCTGTCGCGATCTGCTGTCCGGATCGGGTGCTCCATATCCTGACGTCGCTGACTACGTCCCTGTCGATCCTGGCTGTAGGATCGTCCTGACCGGGAATCGCGTCGCGAAGCGCCTCCAGGACTTCCGAGGCGGAGGCGGTTGCATCGATGTCCAACACTTCGACTTCCACCTGGACCCCGAGCTGGACCACCTTCCCAATGGAGTCGCCAAGCTTGCTTGACATGGCTGAAGCGATAGTCTTGGCTGCTTTCGTTGAGCTGCTTCCTTTGGGTAGCTCCAGGAGGAGACATCCGTCCCGTGTCTGCCTCATAGTGACGCTAGTGCCTATCTCATCCCTGGTCAACCCGCAATTCCGCACTGCCAGAATGGTGTCCCGGTAGGACTTTCCGGCCGCGTTTCGGATTAGGATCGCCGGCGGTTTATTGGAGAAAACAGGCGGGCGCTGGCGGACCCTGCGGCGGGTGGGAGTGCAGCAGCCGCCGTTTTTCTCCCTTGCCTGGATCGTCTGCCGACGACTTTCGACCACTCCTCGCCGTCCGTTTCCATGGCGTCGGTTTCGGCGTCCCGTGCGGTCTGTTTACCTGCTACCTTCGGTTTCCTTGACCTGCGTGCCGAGGCTGCCTTGGACTCGATGACCGCGTCACTATCCCAATAGCCCGGGGTCAGGATCATGTCCGTGGAGGCGTCGGATGTAGATGCAGTGGGAGCGCTAAAATTGGGCGCATTAAGCAGTTCCCCATCCATGCTAAGCAACGAATTTAGACACTCAAACGCCTCGTTGTTGTGCTCGAGAATCCGCTCCATTGCGGCCCGCAGAACATCGTCCGACGCGCGGTCATTAATCATCCTGGCATCCCTGTGTACGTTAATGAGGTGCGACGTGACTCCCTTAAGTGTCGCCCAAAGATCTTGCAGCCAGGTTACTGGGGACTTCGGGGACGTTGTGATCTTCATTTTCTTGACCGAGGGTCCGTCGGATGAGTTCGGCTCAGACATTTCATGTGAGGCGGCCATTGCTCGGAGAGCGGTCGGTTCGGAGACTGGTTGGAGCGTGGCGTCGCCGGGGGGCTGGCCCCGGGGCTGGGATGAAGCGCTGTTCCTGTCCGCGCTGTTCCTGTTGGGGTACAGTTGCAGGCACTGTCCCTATCTTACCGCACTGTCCCTATCGGGGTGGCGGTGCGGAGCTCACTGTCCCTATCGGGGGGCCCGAACTCCTCCTCCGGGGGGGGATAGGGGGTCCTGGTTTGCTGGGTCTTGTCGAAGTCTCCGAAAGCTGCTAGGGTATCGTCGAGGGGGCAAAATTTTCGTCACGAAGCTCTAGGAGCAACCCTGACGGAGATACGGCCGAAAAACCGTGAGGAGCGTAGAGGGGGTCCTCTGGCTTGGCGCGCAGGCCCGGTGGGGGGCCGCACTTGCTTCCTTGGAAGTGGTGCGCGCCAGCGGAGTCCTCTTTGCGACTTTAATTGCGGGTGGCAGGCGCTGGTGACGCTGGGGTGTAGCGGGTCGACCGGACTGGAACGGCTCGGGAGCGAACTCGACGGAACACGTCTTTCCTTGGCGGACGACTCTGCGCGACTATGGAAAATAATTACCTATGTAATTGAATAAATAGTAAGTTAAAATACATAATATCATGTTTTCATTTTTGTCTTTACATATCCATTAAAGGTTTTTTTTTTTGGAATACGACTATTATAACAATTTATTAAGCTTTATAAATTTATATTTTGGTTATCAAATAAAATAATATACACTTAAGATTTAGATAAAATGTTGCTTATTATTATTAAATGGATTTAAATCATAAAATTCACATAATTCATAAGAAATATTTAATGTCAATATTAGATTAAATATTATGTTATGGTATACGATTTACTGAATAAATAAAATGTTATTAATGGAATTTTAATATTGTGCAATATATTATATAATATATTTATTTAAAATTAATAATTGCCTAAACTATTTTCTTTAAACCACTTGGATGTTAAAACTATACCCAAACACAATGATTAAATTCTATACAATAATTACAAATATTTCTGATTCGTTCAAAAAAATTTTTTATCAACGCACTTAGTTTGGAGTGACTTTGTTTATCGAAGTTAGGTAGTTCAAATTTAATTTAATTCATCGAGTGAACAATTTACATTATGAGATCAAGAATTATTTAGTCTCAACATTTCTAAGCAAAATTAACAAACAATTATTCAACAAAATTATGTTGTTGACTAAGTATTGATTTCATTAAATTTATAAAATATTAAAAGTAGCCAACCAAAATGGTAATTTGAGTCTAGAAGGTTGAGTCTAGACATTTTTTAAATTTTATCATTAGAAAATTATAATTCAAATTTTTTTTATTGTAATATTGAATGCTTATATAAAAAAAAAAACAATGAAATTACCATGCAAAATAAATACTTATATAGTTTATAAGTTTGAATGTCGATTTTTGTATTTTATAGGTACCTATTAACATTTATAATATGTAAGTATAAAAATTGATAATGTCTTTATATATATATATATATTTATTATTCGAAATAGTTTTATTTGTACACTCTATAATCTATATAGGTACTAAACTACTAGATATGATTTTTAAAATATTTATTAAAAAAAAAGCCAACGGCAATAACGTTTGGATAAATACAAAATATTACAATTTACATTGATAAATCGATTTTGTCAAGTTGAACCGACACGTGACGAGTCGTAATAATATTTCTATATTTTGGGCTGATGAAAAGTTTAATTTAGTCTTGTTTAAATATTAGATGCCTACGTCAAATCACTGAAACGAAAAACGCTTTTAGGGTTGCTGCTATTATATTATAATCTCAATTATTTGATCGGACTGGGAAAAAATATAAACCTCTTGTTTCTTCTACCTTAAAAGTTTATATTTCTCGTCATTGAAATATTCTTTGTTACAAATCAGTAAATTTAATCCATCTTTGTCAGGAAT
Source organism: Macrosiphum euphorbiae (assembly GCA_949089665.1). Taxonomy (NCBI): domain Eukaryota; kingdom Metazoa; phylum Arthropoda; class Insecta; order Hemiptera; family Aphididae; genus Macrosiphum; species Macrosiphum euphorbiae. The sequence continues at coordinate 111,474,351 of CARXXK010000001.1, read as the reverse complement.
CAAAAAATAATAATTCAGATAAAATATTTTGTAAAATATACATTTTTAAAAGCATTTCATAACAAACGTCCCATGGGCCGAGAGGATACAAACATATTTTTCCAAATGATATTCAACCTTTTTATTATAAAATTATTTTTAAAATTTTCGATTTTTCGGATTTTTGATGATTAGCATCTGAGTTATTACGATTTCTATATACTAAGGATAATTATAGTACTTAAAATGGGTTTTCAGAAATATAAAATGGATTTAATATTGGATCTATAGACTGTACCTAGTATATTTTATTAAGCTCGGACAACTTTGACTTGGTATAAAATGTTGGTGGATTGATATACATTACAAAAATTATTAAATCATTAAATAACTTAAAAATATTATCATTTTCAAAAAGTCATCCAATTAAAAATGTACAGAAAACACTGTGATTCTCTTAAAAAAAAAATTGGGCAATTGGCATAATCTCAGTACACTACTTATTTAAACGGTATAAAAATCAGAATATGAATAAATTCTTTATTAAAATAAAAGCGGCCAAGTAACCGCACTACTATATACAGTAGGTTTCGAATGTAGTTGAAGAGTAATTTACTGTAATGTATGTCTTAGTTTGTAATTCAATGATAAATATTTGCATACGAAAATGATTCTGGCGAAGACATAGGTATTTTAGCTTAAATTTCTAAGTATATTTTATGATTTATTTATATTGTACTAAAAAAATTTATTTTACTATTAGTAAATGTAAATTAGTAGGCAGAATTGATTTTTTCCGAAAACATTATATATTTTATTATATTTTATTATTATAACAGTACCTATATATTTATATAATTTATATTAATGTTATAACTTTTTGTGTCAATACCGACTTGCCGTAGAATGGTGTGAATGAGTTCATGGTATAAATAAGCAAAAGCGTAAAATGTTCATTAATATTTTGAAAATGTCATTGTGTATAAATGTATAATATAAAATATAATAGTATACTAGGTCGGTTTTAAAAGTTTTAAATCCCAACGAAAAATACTTTTGAATTAAAACCAAATAAATAATAATTATACTAAACATTTTAGGGATTTTAAACTATAAAATAATTTGCAAATATTCTCAATTTTGACAAATTTTGTCCAAATTCTAACTTGAACACTTACAAAGAGATAATGAGCAACTTTTTTTTAATTTTCAAACTTTTTGATCCTAAGCCTATAGATGAAACATAAAAAAAAGTTCTACAACATGTAGGAAATGATAAAATGTACATACGATGAATGTTTCAAGTATCTACGGTTATTTGTTTATGAGTTATACCAAAAAACAAACTCTATTGTGTCAAATATACTTTAGAATTGCATATAAATTTCCGTTTTACTTTATATTTTTTTTTGTTACCTATTCTCGGTGTATTACTACTTATTTGAAATTCACTTTACATTTTTTCACTTTGATCCCTAAGATGGTAATAGTACCAACAAGACCAATTTGGCTAAAAGAAACCACTCTCAATAAGTTGAAAATAAAAACAATTTTACTGGCCCAATATATTGACACACACATTATTGTAAAAACAATATTACATTCATTGCTTCCGGCAGAACCTAAAAAATATTTTTACTGAAATAACTAATAAGACATATTATTATTATACAAGTAAATGGATGTATGTATGAATGCTTACATTTTATTTTCATAAACAATGATTACTGTATACCTATCTATAATGCAAGAAATATAAACATTATGATTTAAATAAATTGTACATTACTTTGAAAATAATATTTGACTAACATGTATCAAACTCTCAAAAATAACATAGAAATTATAATTTGTACCTTTTAAAAGAATGTTGGAAAAATACTATAAGACGTATAAATGGCATAGAAGGTATAGACTCAATGGTATTTGAGACTGCGGTAGACAGAATTGTGTAATGTCGCTTTCTACATGCAATACAAAAACATTTTTCCTAGTAAAGATTTTGATTCCGTCTACAGGCTGATCCCTTAACGTAAGACACTTATTATAGGAAAAGTAGATGGTTAAACGATAAAGTATCTTATGCTAAATGGATCACCCTATATACCAGAACATTTTTTAATAGAAATAGACATTAAAACATCTTGAACCTCAATATATATTTTATCTAAAGTTCTGCTTGAATATCAATGATTTTAAGATTGTGCATTTTAGATTGTTTTTATAACAATGTCATATTATTTAAGGTTTTGTATGTAATTACTTAATGTAGGTAGTAAAACAAATGCTCCAAAATTATACTATTATACCTTCTCAAATAGAAATTTGACACAGATGGTACTATAAGACGAAGATTGTTTTTGGATTTTCCAGAAATTTCCTCGCTAGTTAAATTCCCTTATAGGAAAGACTAAACTTTAAGCATTATTTTCTAAATTTTTAGTAATCTTCAAATTGTTGTGCTATTTTATATGAATATGATTTTTAACTTATTTTATTATAGTATTTATTATATTTATACATTTTTAGCATTTTAAGTTCAAATCTTGACAAAATACGTAAAAATCACGAGAATGTGCAAATTATTTTGAGTTATAAATTCATAAAAAATGTTTCTTTTTTAATCTAAGGTTTTAAAATGTAATACACGGTTCCTCAAAAAAAGAAATATCTACTGGAAAGTCAAATTCATTTTTTTCTGAAAGTTCGAAGTTCAAATGTTTACAACATTGAATTTTTACTCGATTTCTCATGTAACGATTTTCTTATTTAATTGTAATTCAAAAACGAAAACCTGTAAATACTTGAAAATTCCACTGAATGTTTATATTTTCATTTTCTATACACCATAACATTTCTAAAATATTTTGACACGTTTTGAGCTGTTTACAGACATGTTCAGTTTTCAATTTTCTAGTACTACTCTTAGTAGGTATCTAGTTAAAACCTTGTGCAGAAATGTGTTGCTTATCTACCTTAACGTTCCACCCTTACCAACCACAGTTTATAATCTCCACAACAGCTAATGGCCATATAGTTAGGGCTTAAGTTCAATGAAAAAAAAAAAAAAATTACTTTAATATCAATAATATTATCATATTCGTTGCCACGAGAACAAGCAAATATTGTATTCAAATACTACAGAAAATAGCCAAAACACTAAACACTTGTACATCTGATGGCTTCATCGATAAAGAATGTGTTGAAACTAAATAAGCTCTCCGAAAGCTAAACCCTCTGAAGCCAAGTGAGGTAGGAGGTCGAAGTGCTGCTGAAGAGTTAGATTAGGGGCACACATCTATTTTTAACATTTCTTGTCCAGTAGGTTTTCTAAAAAAATGGCTATTTCATCCGTTCTACGCGAAACTGTTCGATTTTAATCAACAGGTAATAACCGTCCGAGGTTCGATCCCTGGCCGATGAAAACATTTTTTTCACTATTTTTTAAACTTATTTTATTTCTTGTTTATTGGTGACGTTTTATATTATATTACTGTTACGTGGTAGGTACCTATATGATAATTATTCAAGCGTTGTATACTTAACAGTAACCCACTCAATACCTATGTCTGTACAGTAGACTGGTCCACCTTTTATTTTTTCAAAATTATCTCATAAGATTCATAAAATTTTCTATTTTAATCTCTTAGATCCAAGTTCGTCATGAGAAACCACCGTAAAAGTTGAAGATCGAAACATTTTTTATATTTTTATTTTCTATGTTTATTGCTCCACTAAAAATCTAAAATATGCATTTTAATTAAAATATAATAATTATATTTTAATTAAAATACATATTTATACATATTATTATACATATATATATATAATAAAGGTTGCTTATTGCATTGTTATGCTCAAAATACAAATTATATTCTAATATGAGTTAGGTATTCATAATATTAAAATTGGTTTTATTATAATAAATATAATGTTTTGGCTGTCCTTATATTGTATTTTGTTGTCAAGAATATTATATTATTTGTTTACTCGTACAGACGGTTAAATAATATTTTAAATTAACCATTTATATTTGGTGATTTTGACACTTGACTGTAGGTAATAGACAATAGTACTTATTTTGTGTTTAGTTTGACATATTTCAACCGAAGAATGGAGAGTAAACCAAAAGACTTTATTACAACTTCGGGTTCGGAAGTGTATGATAAGGCCAACGACAGAGATGACAATATACGTTTGACCACCCCCACAGATGTGGTTAAAGAATTAAAGTCTCCTTCGGGAATGAGGAAAACTGAAGATCTATCTGAACTACCGAACGTTGAAATTTATTAAGCTGAAAGTGAAACTTGTTCTTCGGGTAGCTGAACAACGTAATATTTCAGTTGTGAAGTCTGTTAAACTCCGGTCGTCGGATTTACTCGCCAACGCTTTACGAGAGGCGGCTGTACGACGTTCGTTGAACTCAGTTATGTCAACGCTATTTTTGAGGCTGTTAAATGTAACCGAACTTTTGACGCTGATATTGGGCTGATATCATTTACAATGTTGGGTGTTTTTTAGATTCTGAGTGAAACGATGAATGTATTGATTTTACAATGATGTGTGTGTTTTTTTTTAATTTTTAATTTTTTTTAATTTTTTTAATTTTTTTTTGTGTCTGTCATCACGTTTTAGGACAGTTAAAGTGCTTGGATTTTCTTCATCAGTAGCTTTTCTGATAGGAAAGTGAATCTAGTTGGTACTTTGGGGGGGGGGGTCAAAAGTATAAATTTCCCAGTAGTTTTCACAAGCGCCGGGAAAAACAACATAAAAATTAAGGAAAAACGGGAATTTTTACGCAAAATTGGTTTTCTAAAAAATCGATTTTGGTTTTTGGTGTAACTCTAAAACAAATTAACGTATATACATGAAATATTCACTGGTTGTTTATATTTGCATTTTCTATACTCGATAACATTTTCAAAATATTTTGATTTATTTTGAACTGTTTAGGGACATTTTCATTTTCCATTTTTTTTTAGTTTTTTTTCTAAAAATATCAATAAAATTTTATTTGTTGGGCCAAAAAGTGTAGTTTTTTTTTATAAGCATTTAAAGGACCAAATTTTGACAAAATTTATCAAAATCTCGAAAATTATCAATCATTGTACCTAATTAATAAATTATAAAATGTTCAGTTTTTATAGCTAAGGATTGCAAATTCAACACAAAGGTTCTCATAAATAGTTCATACTGTAGCCAAAAAATCTAAAAAAATATATGAACACAGTTATTTTTTACAGACATTTTAAATTCAAATTTAGACGAAATTACATATTAAAAAACCTAGAATAACTATTTTAGTTAATTTGTTGTGATTGAATAATATTATTCGTGGGTACTTGAAACTTCTAAAGTGTACTAATGTACTATTATATATCTATGATAGTATCACGGTTTTTGTTGATGTATAACGCGTTATAAGTACCTAATGGATATTGTGAATGTGATATGATTAATTTGGAATTTATTATAGGTACCTATTAATTATTATAGGTCAACTTTTTGTTTAATACCATAGATATGTATATAATATGTCTTATATATAGACTGACATACCGTCTCCGCTCAGAGGAGGCTATAGAGGTCATTTTTTGATTTTCTCAATAGTTATTTAATGTCACGTAAAAAATTACCGAAAAATTACGAAAACCACTAAAAATGGGATTTTTATTTTTAACGCTTTGTTTATCACCATAGCAACGAATAAAAAACGATAATATTATAATAATTCAACTTACAGCCTATAATAAAATATAATAACAATATAAAAAATCCATACTGACAAACCGTCTCTGGTTTGAATCGTTTTTCTTATACAATGATATTATATCATTGAATTCGAGTTTAATACAATCCATTATACATTTACCCACTTGTAAAATGCTGTACAGCAGAACGACATCCACTTACCCGCTTTTTAATATTATGATTTAAAAATCTATACAAAGTTAAGTATAGATTATGTTCATTACTATAATGGAACCTATGTATACACTATACAGTACACTTTTAAAATCATAAATTAAATACCGTAAATACTTTCAATATAAATTTATGTTTAGTTTATTTCAATAATAAATATTTATGTTGTGTTAGGTAAACAGTTTAACCTTTTTTTTTTTTGTAATCTATCTCCATTCAAATAAATAAAATATGTAAATTGTATAATATAGGCTTTACAAAAATAAAAACATAATTTTTAGTAGGTATAATAACTTTTGGTAGAGTATACAGAATGAGACAAGTTCTCAACCCATTGCGTATAATTTAAAACTTATTTGCATAATAAGTTTAGAAGAATAAAGCTGATAATAGTCGTGCAAATTAAATTTTGGTACCAATAATTTTTAATCATTGACTTTCTAAAATAATTCTTCTAGCAAAAATATTGCTTGTAATTGAACATGTTTTGAAAGTTATTTGGTCATACAAAAGTTTTAATAAAATAATTATTTCAAATATGATTTCAATCAAACATACGAATAAATTAGTAAAAAAAAATAGAATTTAATTAAATAAAAAGAAGTAAATTTTATCAGCTAATTTTAAAACGATAACATTATATAATATTATAATTACCAATGTAATCATTTAATAGAAGTCATTCGTACGAGTTCATCATATAATTACATATTATTGCATTAAAATACCTATTATGTTACCTACCTATTTTGTTTTATACTCTACATTTTAAAAAGCCATTCAATATTATATAATATTAAGTATCTACTTATAATCTAAACATATTATTTTTTATAACAATAAATATATTTATATATGCACTTGTACTCGTCAAACCCAATTCAGTTTGCTGACTTGCGAGTAGTTATTAGATTACTCTGAGTGTTTTGGAAGCACAGACAATTTCACTTAATCAGCAATATAGCTAGTAAACATATTAAATTATATGTATAATGTATTATATAGTAATGATATTCGTAGATAGTGGTAACATTTCGCGGTTATACTGTTTGATTTTGAACCCGAGCATACGTCGTCGTGGAGGAGGGTTTTGAAATTATACACCAATACATACCTGTCTTAACAAGAAAACGGATTAACAAACAGGGATAAACTTACACATGAATCTCGTTAATTTAACGTGTTAATTAAACAATATTTTTCAGATTATTAACTTGGGAAATTTTGGTTAAGCCCCAGAGCAGAGACCATTTAAAATAAAACGACTGTTGAAAATGAGTCATGGTTATTTGCATCTTGAAATATAATTGTATTTTACTGTTTTTACTCAGAATTTGTCTAAAATAAAAATAAATATGAAATATGGCATCTCATTTAGTTGTTAGTTATATAGTACTAGAAAAAATATTGTGTACAATATAATTGCGTGGCGAGTGATAACATTTTCTTTCTCAAAACCTTAATGATTTAACATTAAAAAAAAAAAATTATATATTTAAATCTGTTCTACATAATTAAACAATAAGCAATATAGATGACAGAAGATAAAGAACAATGGCATAAAACATTTCAAGAGGATACCATTCAGTATCAAAACCTCGGAATATAATGATAAACATTTACAAACAAAAAATGTAGCTATAGGTACGAACATTAGAAATTAGTTTATAAAAATAAGTACCTATAATTAGGCATGTATGTTTTCATAAAATAATGAAAAACATACAGCTGATTACATATCATATAGATACCTATATAATGGCTAATACCCAATACCCATATAATACAATGGTAGTATCAACTAAAAACACTAACAAAGCAAATCATTATTTTCACTGTCTTCAGAAAAATCAACAACACGCATTGGGATTGGAAAAAAGTTACACAATAATATAAACTTCAAAAGTATATAAAAGTACCTATAGCCTTTCAGACTTTAAAAATACAGTATCTATACTTGATATAATTTAATGAGTTTATGAGTAAACCATTGTTGAGTACTCTGTTGTATTGAAATACTATTTGGTGTATTGATAATGTCATACCAGTGGCGTGTATAGGAATTATTTTCATAATGGACCAATTTACCACTAGCCAAGCTTAGCACTAAGTATATTGCCATAATTATAAATTATTTAGGGAGCATAATTTTATAACATAAACAATAAAATTAGAGAATTAGCGCGAATTTATTTTACAA